>CM021735.1:6097604-6280006 GCA_011075105.1 Heteronetta atricapilla
TTGGGTACCATGAACCTTGGGGTGGAAGGTTTATTTTTGGTTGGGGGCGCCCCCCCTTTTTTATTTTAAACTTTTAATTTTTATGTTTAAGGCCCAAAAAAAAAAAAAAAAAAAAAAAAAAAAAAAAAAATCAAGTGGGGCCCTTGGGGCCAGAGAAAGGAGCTTCATGAGCTCCTTGGCTATTGAACATCTCATGCCTTTAGCTACTGGAATTCTGTCTGCTGTTTTCATCTCTGAGGTTGAAATGGTGCTAAAAGCATGTAACAAAGCTTGATGCCTTTTTCTACTAATGAATTAAAGTAAGAACATCCAATAAAACTTGAATTATTGACAAAGTTAGAGAGACACTACAATTTTTTAGCAGCTCATTAATAGTTTAAATGACATGAAAACAGAAAGAATAGGTGGGAAGTGATAATCTATGTCCATCAAGTTAGTGGGATGACACTCATTTCAATGAATTTCCATCTGTGAAGAATTGATCTAATGAAGTGGATAATTAAGTTTAGCCCAGAATAACCAGAAGAAACTACAGAGGAAATTTAAGCCAATAGCAAAATGTGAATGCCCAAATCATAATTTAACCATATAACTAGAGCTGACAATATTATAACTTGTAAACTCTGCTGATAGGTGGCTTACAGGCCTAGTGGTAACAAGGTCCTTGACAAGTACAAGCTATCTGTTTTGCACCAACTAGGAGGAAAGAAAGCAGCTGGCAGTCAGTAGAAATGTTTTGTGTCCTTCACAGGGTGACCTTCCTCCAAGTTTTGGGCTGGACTCTGCTTAGGTTGTGCATCAGCCTTTCAGGCAGTTTTGCTTTCTGTGAGGTTAAAGCTTCTTTCGTCTGAGTTCCCTTTCCCCAGCACATAGGAAATTTAGCTCTCAGCCTTGCTAATTTCCAGCCCTGGTGTATTTGCTGGGCTGAGCTGAGGGGCTGCAGTGTAACTGCAGAGCACTTGGCTTGGAGCTCTTGCAAACAGCACACACTCCTCAGGCATGGGGAGATATTTCTCTGCCTACTTACAGTGTAATAGATTTTCATCTATATGAAAACATGCTTAACAGCTACATATCAGTCAGTAGCAAATAAGTATGACACATTTACTAGTTATGACTTTTGTTACAGCAAAGAAAATACAAGAGGACATTCAACGGCACAGGAGTGATGGCTACAAAGAATTCCAGCTCCGCTTCCCAAAATAAGGCTGTAAAATGAAAAATTGATTAAAAATGTAAGATATACTACTCTGGTTATGCTTCCATCGAAAGTAATATAAGAATACTGCAGCATAACCATTTATAACTGTTTCTGTATTACTGGGGGTCCCCCTAATGGTTTATATCTGTGGCATTGGGCACTCAGTTTAATATATATATATATATATTTGCACTGTAAGAGGAGGAGGTTTTCATCTTGTGCTATTTTTATTGCACTAACAGACCATAAGGCACCTAAAATCCCCTTTTTCAAGGCATGGTAGAGCATACCAATACTCAGCAACCCGTTCAGTTGGAGTCGCAATGCAGATGCACCTGAGAACATGCAGCTCCTCCCCTGGTAGTGAAGCAAGCACTAAGCCCTCTGGCATTTACTGCTTGCAAGAGCTGAGCGCCAGCTCATCTTCTCAAGAAGAATGATTCACATGATTTCATTGAAGGGAAGCATTATGCAAGGGTTCACCAAAATGATGGGTACAAAATCTGACTGCTGTTTCATATGAATAGAGCCAGGAAAAGCTTACAAAAAGTAATACTCAACAGTTGATATTCGCCTGAATGAAATCCCTGCCAAGGGATTTCATACCCTCAGTTAAAAGAGGATGACACACACAGTCAGTTTATAATTCGACATTCCCAGAAGATAAGGACACTACATGGGTGGAAGTGCAAGACTGAGTGGATTGAAAAGGGGTGCAAGAGGAGAACAGGTCCTGCTGGCAGCAGTTCTTGCCTCTCTGGTCACCTTCAGGGGCTTGGCCAGGCCACGCAGATATAAATGTGTGTCTCTGCTATATGTAACAGAGGCAACAACTTTTACAAGCACAGGGAAGGAACAGGAAGGAAAAGTGGAGGCCCGGAATCTCTGAGAAAATAATGAAAGTGTAAAACAATTAGTTTATATTAAAATGATAATCAGTAAACTTGTGTCTGTTGAGCAGCAGTATTAGACAGGATGGTGACATAAATAATAAATGTCACTGAGCGCAGGACTTGGAGCATGACTACATACCTAAGTCCCTACCTGCATATCTTAACAGATTTTTGACTCAGCAAGATGTTGCTCTATACTAGATTTCTATAGAAAATATGTTAAATGTTATAGGATACCTGTTGCTGATTGTTATGTAGTGAGCATGGAAGGGATGGTAATATAAACACACACATACTTCCCACAAAATAATCATGCCCAGTTTCATCTTGGATTTGGCTTTCCAAGTTTATTTCCCATTTACTTTTATCTGTGGTGTTAGTCTTACTAGATCCAGGACATAATATGTGTGTAAATCTGAAATTGTTTAGAGTTTCTTATCTCTGTTTCATTTTCTACTTTCTTTCTTACCTCATGTGCTTTTTGATATCTTTGATTTAGAAGCATCCAAAAGACTGTTATCAGCTTCCATTAGTTGAGACTGAACAGCAAAATATTTTAGTACAGTTATTACTTATAAGTGTTTCCATGCTGCTAGAGGAAATCTTGAACAATTAGAAGAGTGGAAATTTTCACCTTTTAATTCCCATTGTTTTACTAAGCTGCAAATGTTACAGAATGAAGTCACCAGAGCTACATCAATGTACCAGATGAAGATCTGACTCCCTGATTTCAATTACTAACAGGTCTTCTCTATGCTACCTTGAACTTATAAAGTTATGTCTTTTTATAGGGTGATATATTAGAGAAATACAGGCTTACATACTGGACCTTGAACAAAATGGTTGCCCTTCCCCAAACTGCAGATGCTGTTCTTAAACCCTGCTATGTGAAAAAAATGTTGATACTCTGGGATTTCAAGTCACAGATTTTCCTTCTAGCTTTGTGACACTGAAAGTACACATTCTGCCGAGTCTGAAATCTTTAAAACTAATGTGATTCTTTAAATGTATTACCGGTTACTAATAGCTTCCCATGTTTCACTTACATATTTCAAGGTGGAATTGAACATATATACAGAACAGACCATATTTTTCTCCTTTTTTCTCTCCCAAATTTATAACCTGAAGTCATACATTAAAATAATTCATGATGGATAACAGAACCTTAAAGCTTATAGCAAAATTAAGTCTCAAGAATGAGGATATGAGTAATTTCATAATAAAACCATGAGGCTGCCTCCACAGTACTAATTTTTTAGAAGATAATCTGTAGGGTCACTTATTTATAATAGATAATAAATTTCATCTTTTCACATGCTTTCTTTTACTATGTTATTATTATTGTTATAATTACTATATTCATTCTACACCTTAAATATTAAACTTCTGTTTTCTGCTTTGCTAAATATATTTTCTGATACTCCAAGAGCTGTGGATTAAGCATTGTGAAATAAATAGTGTACTAAAGTGTTTTGTCACTTGTATATAATCACCTTATAAATACAACAGAGGAACTTTACATCATCATCAACAACATTGTTATTGCTAGAAAAAGAATTGGGCTTGGACTGCTGCTGTTGAGTAACTTTAACATGCATTTAATATTTTGTTCCTACAACTTCCTTTAGATGCACTGAACAAAATCAGCTCATCAGAAAGTGCAAAGACATGATTTTAATAGCAATAACATTGTGAAACATGGTGGAAGGCTATTTTGCCATCACTTGCATTGATGAGCACTGTAAATAAGCAGGATACTTAGTAATACTCTATAAAAACTCAAGGATACCCAGGGGGGAAATAGTCCCATAAAACCATGATGAATTGTAATTTACCATAGAATGTTGGTGCTACCAGTACAGCTACTACTGAAAAATCTTGGAGAGAAGAAAAGTCTGACACAGATCTCTTAGCAGTATGGTTTTAGAAGACACCACTACTTTTGCGCCATCATTGGTCAGTGTGCCATATAAAAATTGATTTTATACATTTGCTATTTAAAATATATATATAATATTATATAATATATATAATGCATTTATATACAGCAAAGACTGCTGCAGCTAAGTCACCCATACTGCTGTTGGGTAACACATACCATACTGCTGTTTGGGAAATGAAACTCAAAGTAACAAATTTACAACTTTAAATGAGGAGAAACTCAACTACAACCTATCTGATGTGCTTCACAGTAAATTGCAATTTGTAATAATTTCAGTCCCCATTTTTAAATGATATTTCACATTTAGGTAAAAATAAAATAATATTGCTCTTCTGAAGTTAAATGGGAGCACTGATAAACATCTGAGCTACTCTGTAGCAAGTATTTATGTACAAATATGACATCTATTGTCATAGTAGATTTTTTTTTATTATTTGATATATTTAGAGATGTCTTCTCACAATTTAATGTAGTTTGTGCTGTTTCCATTTGATAGATAGATACATAAGGTCTACCTACCCTTTTCTGCAACAGTCTTCCAAGATTGCCATAGGGACAAACTGACCAAACACACATCTTGCCCCAGAAGCATCATAGCATTGCCTACGGAGGGAGGCATGAGTAACATGGGTGCTTCAGGCTTTGGACTCCCCTGTCAGAAACTTGCAGCTTCTGTCTCCCAATGGGCCTGGAACAACTTTGACACCATCTCATCCCAGCAGCATATCCACCATGCATCTCAAACACCTTCAAAAAGTGTTCATGGTTAAGACCACATGCAGCTGTCTTACATTCCAATGCAGAGACCAGGATAGCAATGGGAAGGATGACTAAGAGTCTCTCCAAGAAGAGTTGCATGCTTCTTTCTGCATGTAAGCACTTCATCTTTGACCAGGAATTCATCAAAGATCTGTTGAATAGATTCAGAGGACCAGCTGCAGCAATCACCAGATGGATTAATTACCACAGGGCCAAGGATGACAAACATAGTGCAAAGATTCACCCCTGTTTAGTCTTGGCTGCAATAATTTCTTGGCAGGTAGACTGCTGTAAAATGTGTGGCTTCTGACAATGTTAGAGGAGATTAAGCCTCATCACAAACAGGCCTGTCATTCCTAAGGCCTCTGTAGTCCATGTGTATTAGTAACAAGAGGTGGGTTTTGCACCCCTCGTATGGTCACTTGGCTCCTGTACTCTGTCTAGTTGTAAACATTGCATCTGCTTGCACGCCGCCTATGCTGTATTTTCAGCCTAACAGAACCCAGACGTGTCAGGGCAAGAGCTTCTCTCTGGCAGCTACCCACAGATGTGTCTGGTGTCCCTCTCTGACTAGCCTCATCATATCACCAAATTTTGGAAGGAATGAACACATTGTGTCATGCTCTACAAGACCATGCCTAACAGGCTGAAGCAGCACAATTCCCCTGCCTTGTCAGAGGACTTTTCTCAGGAAGCAAAGATATCATTCAACTATGAAGGTGCACAGTTATTATGTATTGTCATTATGCATTGCCAATAATTATGCATGCCAGTGACAGCTTAAACTCTAGTCCAATTAAAAACATCTCATAACTGAAATTCAATAGGAGAAGCTGCAGTACAGCTCTGCAGTGCCAATGCTCTGTCCTACCTGTACAGCTTTCCATGTTCACCTCTAGCCAGCACTGAGCTCCTGTTGACCCTGAGCTGTTACAGTTCTGGAACAGGGAGTCTGATATAGTCTATAACAACATTGACCACAACATTGAGACCTGCAGTGCATTTATCACTTAGTCTTCTCCAGACAAACTTTGTCATCCTTAATAAAGGCACTAAGATGAAAACCTTCCACGGATTGTATCCTAAGCTCTTAGACCTTAGATGTCTCTATTTTGTAGGCAGTTTTAAAGGCAGATTCCTTACCTTTGCACTGGCCTTACACTTGCAAGACATGATTCTGTGACCTGTCATGTGGCACAAGACCTGGAAACTCATGAGGTGGGAGGAATAACTGTGATCATCTAAGGATAGACTAGTCCTTGCACAGCACGTTGCAAGGGAGAATGAAGTTATGGCTTCATATATCCAACAACTAGGAGTACACGCTGGTTATGTGGTATCTTGCAGATTGCTTGATCTCATCAGTGTATCCTGATACTGTATGTTCAAGTCCACTGCAAAAGAATAGACTTCAGCATGTCAGGACCATCAATGACATTATTTTTTAATCTGGTAAGAATTTTTTAACTTAGTAAATAAATTGTTATTTTATAGGTTAAAATAGTAAGTAAAATAACATGAAGAGTTCCTAAATTCTTTCTAAATTCTAAATTTGTACAATTCGTACAAATTGTACAATAAAAACAATTATTTCTGTTTCACAAGCATAGCCTGCTGCTGATAGTTGTACCCTCAGAAGGTGTCACCTGGAGGGTTTGACTCACAGAGCCTAAAGGAATCTGGACAGGGATTTTAAAAATCAATCATAAGGCAGAATAGTATGTCTCAGCTTAATGACAGAGAAAAAAAATCAAATGAATAAAAATATTTCAGATCGAATTCCATATTTATGTTAAACTGCCTTTAAAAAAAAAATCTGTGGAAATGTTATTTAAGAATACATATGTATTCTTAGTGTAGCACACAAAGGTAGTAATAATGTAAGTTTACATGTTATGCTTCTTAAGAAATCTCATTCATTATTGTATGTCTTTCTTGCCTTTAGTTTCTATTTGGCAGTAGAACTGACTTATTATGTTATTTGTAAGATGAGCAACTTACTCCCAACAAAACTGCCTGCAGATAGACCGTTAACTGTCAAAAATACTAATTCCTACCAGTTGCAGGGTTTCAGATCATGATCCAAATGTTTAGAGATACCTTGCCCGCTTCTGGTTTCCAAAAGACATTCATTTTCCACATGAAATCCTCTGATTATTCAAACATGTTACATAAAAGATGTTTCTAGTTGCTCAATACCAGGGTTAGCTCTCTGTGCAAAGCAGTAGGCATCCACCCAGCCCAGTAGGCTGCAAAGTGATGCTGGTACCACTGTCCCTTACCTGTCAGCACCTGCCAATGACAATAGACATCTTTGTTCATGTAGGGTGATCGTTAAGATCCAGCATAGCCCAGCAGCTCCAGCCACTTCCCTGCTTCTCACATCCTTTCTACAGAAGCGAGAGAAACAAGCTCTTCTTCCTCCTGTCCAAGCACACCCTGGGCAAGAGACACCATTCCTTGTTCCCACAGGACAAAATTCAAGGGATTTTTTGAGTGGACTGTGTCTGGTATTGCTCTTAAGGCATCAGTGTGTTTTATAAGATTATTCATGAAGTAAAGATGTTTCTGAATTCATCCACATTGAAGGAAAGACAAAATAATAGTTCTAATGGAGATTTTTCTTCTTTTATAAACTGTTATGAAGAGAAGTGGTTGGAGATGTGGAATTACAATCTAAAATATTATGTCTGTTTCTAAAAGAGCTATGGATTTTTCCTTAAAAATTAATGTTTCAATGCAGTATAAAATAGCAGAAAACTGATATTTGGGAAGTCTTGGCAAATGTTAGATCTCTTGACATAGAAAATGCATGAATTGTCCATGAAATATAAATAGTGCACTTCTCAACATTCTCCACTTATGACTTTTTAAGGCATATTTTAAAACCAATTCTCTGTATAATATTGAATGCATATTGTATTGACAAGAGTTTGAAGACAAGAACAAAGAGGACTGATGTGTTTCTGTCCTCTTTCAGAAGCAGATTAGTATATTTTAAAATTAGAACAGGAATTGGTATGAAAATGTGCCCTTCAGTCTTCCCTGAACAGAAATACATCTGAGTTTGGTGGGATCCCATGGAACTACCCAGTAAATAAGGTGTCATTCAACAGGAGTAAGGGTGGCAGACTGTGATCCTCTTCAATTAGGCTAAACAAAGTTCCTGTCTGATCCCCTAACATGGATTTACCTTTAAGAAAGTTAAATTAATCATCTTTTATTCACTACAGCTCCATATAGATACTTTTAATTAGCACGTTTCCCCTTGGCTCTTCTCCTCCTTTAAACTTCTCAACATGTTCTTGACGGAACAATTGGTCTTTATTAATGTGTGACAGCTTAGAGCAGCAGCGAGCTGTTTGCCAGATGTTTGAACTCTGGTGAACTGCTGTTCACTTGTCAGACTGGCAATGAGGAGCGAACAAATATCGCGCTACTCAGTTTCCCTCCTGCGCTGCCAGAGAATTTCAAACAGCTTCAAGTGCCAGAGCCAAAGGATCTGCTGAGAAAGAATAAGGTATGTTCCTAATGAGATCAGTGAGCCATGACTTTTCTAGAAAGGCATCTTGATTTTTGATTATCTTCTGTGAATAGGTGACAGAGTCAAGGACTGTTGCATCAGAGGAACCCATGCTACAGGGAGTGAGAGGCTTCAGAAAGACACAGCTTTCACAGATTCTCAGGTTCTTTATGGACTGTTAAGTACAGCAGGGAATAGAAGTAAGCAGACTACTATAGGGCATCTCCAAATAGGTACATTTGACTCTGAAGATGTTCCTATCTTTGAGCATAAGAAGGAGAGAGGTTTTTATTGAAGTATGTGTATTTTAGTCACTTATTTAAGGGAAAAGAACAAAACATACATTTCATTTCTCCTTTTTGTTGCAATTTCTTCCTCAGAGTTGCATATAAAACACAAATGGGCAAATTACCATGGATCTAGTACTTTAAATTCCAAAAACAGGTCCCCAGTGATATCAGTAAATAAGAAGGGGCAGATGTTAAAATGTGTCCCACCTGTTCTGCTAATAAAACATACATACGTGCCTTGGATATGACCACCTTATTGAAGAGCTGCACTGACTGCAGCAGCAGCTCCATGTCCCACCAGGACGTGTTTATAATGCCACTCAAGGACAGTCTCTCTGACTTCAGCAGACTGCCACCCCCTACCTAAAAGCATTTGTTTGATTCCATTCTCACATTTCAAAAACACCTCATCTGAGAGTAGTATCTGTTCAAAAGCACTGGCATTTTTATATACAGAGAAGAGTAGTGTGGTTTGGGTAGTCCCCAGCCCAGCGTTTTATTGCAAACAAGATGAAACTTTGTGTGATGCATGACCTTGAAAAACCTCAGAATTGTTAAAGAGACTGAAATCACAACAGTTCAGCGCTGCTATTTCATAATAAATCTCTTGCATTACATTATTTACACTGCACTGAAGGACACTCAAGTAGGCTTATACAGTAGTTGTACCACAAGATACTCTTGGGAAAAAAAAAATGCACATCTCCTGCGACTATGTCAGTAAACATAAGTTTTCACAAGTATTTAGAAGTCATAGAAACTCCAAGTCAGTAAAATGGACTAATTATCTTTGTTGGAATTTTTTTTTTCTTTTTATGAGGATCTCACTGAAGTATCCAGATAAAAGAAAAAAGATGGACTAGGAAGTAACAAGTTACTGTTATACACAAATAATAAAAGAAAAGCAAAGAGGGGGGCAGGGCAGGGAAAGTAGATGAAAATTCTTACATGACCATATTCTTTCTCCCTGCATTTATTCCAGAGCTGAAGTCCATACACCAATAAAACAGTAATTTATTGTGTGTGTGTGTGTGTGTGTGTGTGTGTGTATGAAAATAAAGTAAAAACAGGCAGTTGTTATGGAAAATGTTCTCCAGCAATTATTTTTCATTTGTTCCTTACTGAAGAGGAATTATTTGTGTAGGAACTACAGTATGTCAGACCTAATGTGACTCTATGTAGAGTACAAACCTGAGAAAATGGGAGCTATATAAGCTTTGAGGGAACATAGAGACTTTAACTAAAACTGTAAACTTGAAAGATCACAACTTTTACTGGACTGTCAGTGCAAATGGAATAAGGAAGACAAGTCAATTGTGACTAATTGAGTAGCACTTTGCTCTAACTTCTAGTCTTAATATTCCTACTGTGTGGAACATTTGGGAATACTTCCATACAGATTTGAAGAAACAAAAGATTTGTAGTAATCCCTTGTAACTGTCATGTCTAAAAGTCTAACCTGCAGAACAGGCAGGAAGGAGTATGAAAGGACAGAGCTAAGCCACAATTCCTCTTAAGACTTCCATATTAAAATTAAAAAAAAAAAAATCCAAGTCCAGCGTGTTTTCCACTGTGTTACTACTCAGTCCTTAGGCCAATGCTTTTGAGCCCTCGTTCTTCAGGGTTTACAAGCAGACTTCTAAAACTGCTTACAGATGGTTTTATGTGTCACTTATGATGGATAAATTGCTTTCACAGCTTTCTAAAAAAAAATCTACACTGCTTAACAGTGCATAAAATCACATTCAGTTACACCAGATACCACTGAGAGATTTTGCTTGTTTCTTCATAAAATGGACTGATACTATGAGCTCACTTAATCCCATAAACTCTTGATTTTTATAATTTCCCAAGTGACAACAAGAAAAATTGCAAATGATGCTGCAGCTTCACCCATCTTTTATCATTATACCTGGCTCAATAAACTTGAGTTAGCTTTTCCCAAGTTCTCTCTGAGCTGAAATAATATTTCCTTATTTGTAATTCACAAGCCTTCTTGAAATGAGCAATTACATCTACAGCTCTGATCATCTAGAACTCTTTGTCATAGTTTCTCTGTTGCTCTGTGCTGACTTACTCAGTTCCAGTTCTTTCAGGGCATTATTTTAAAATATACTCCTGTTTTACCTTTCTTAAATTGAAGAGTATTGGTCTTTAAAAACTCACTTTCTCACACTTTTAATTAGCTGAAGCCTGGTTAGCAACAATACACAGCAGAGACAAGATCTATCAGGACAAATAAATCGGCAGTTCTGGTGAGTTTTCCTTGAATTTTATTATATGTCCTTTGGTACTTAGATTCAGTTATAATACATTGAACCTTGTTATCTATGCTATAATTGAAGGTCCCCCTACAGATGTCCATAGCAAATCAGGTGAAACTGTGTGTGGTAAATGAAGTAATTCTGGTCTGTTAGCTCAGTCTAATTTTTGATAGAGTTTAAAGGAGTTAAAAGACAATAATGTCTTATCCAAAGCTTCATTTCATAGCAAAGAAAAAAGTGGTGGATTTTATTTATTCTGTAGCAACAGTACAGCCAAAATTCACCCTGTTTTTTGTTTCTGAATTATTATTTCATTATTAGTAATGCAATTTATTATTATTATTATTATTATTATTATTTCATATAGGATTTGTACATACAGTTGGTTTTACAGGAGTTGTTTGTTTTGGTTTATGTTTTTATTTTTTTTTTCCCTCCAATATGTTGAGATAACTGGGAACTAGTATTTTCTCTGTATACTGGGAATTCAGATATCTGAGATATTAAAGACTGTTTTATGTGCTAAGGGATAATGACAATAATTCAGATTTGCAATTGCAAAACATGCTGCTGAATGCCATTATGAATGCCACTATTCCTCTACATGCTTGTGTTATTAGTAAAGAAGTTCCCTGAAACACTTCCTTGCACAGTTTTAAACAACTAATAACATCATGTCATCTTGGAAGCAAATCCTGCAGAAGATGTTGTAGATTAGCAAATGACCATAACATGGCATTAACCTAACAGCTTTGGGCAATATAAAAATAAAATGAATAAACAAATAAATATATACATTCATGCTATTCTCTCCAACACTTGAGAGAGTGCTTCATGGCTACTAGTATGCATATAAAGCATAAGTATTTATCTGTTGTGTTTAATTTGTTACCTTATTTTTTCTTTCTCTTAGATTTATGTTATACACAATCTCTGCTATGCTTTCCTCTTCAATCTGCATAAAACAGATCTGCCAGCAACCTGAACTGACCTACAATGACAAGGAGAGAGTGATGATTACCTGTCAGCAATTACAGTCTGACTCTGATACTTATTCTCCAATGTTTTGCTAGAACCAAAAAATACATAAAGGTGTTTGATCTCTGCAGGTATGTTAAGAAATACAGAAATACAGTCAACACAGCCACCAAAGTAGAGGATGCAAGGAATGCTTGGAGTCAATATTCACCTAACCTTTTCACCCCAAACTAGGTCAAGTGAAACACAACTGACCCACAAATAGAACTAATGAAAAAAACACCCCACAAAACCTTTCCCACTAAATATTTGCTTATATGAAACAGCAATTAATCCAGTCTTGTTAGGTACTACCTGCTGTAGCTCCCTGCAAAAAACAAAGTGCTCTCTTTCTTCAGTTGCTTTGGCTGGAGTGAAAGTACTTTTCTCTTAGTAAATGACAGAATTGTTTTACAAGTGGTAATTGGAGAAGCATTGACATAAAAAATAAACAAGGATTTAATTAGGATTATATGAAGGAGGAAAAAGTTATAGCATAAGTGGGATTTCTAGAACAAGAAGAAGAAAATCACTTTAGTGATGTTGACTTTTTTATCAGATTTTGGGACATAACTTCTTTGAAGGTTTTCTGTCTCAATAATGTCAGAGACTGGGACAAAAGAGGCACTGCAGCAGCAAAGTATTAGATGACAACAAAATCTCAGGGTAGGATGCTAAAGGAACTTGCGTCCAAGGGAACAGTTACTGAGATTTACCTAAGTGCAAGAATCAGTCAGAATCTATATGACACTACCGGGATATTTATACATCTTGCCCATCTCTTGGAAAGGCAGTGGTGTGGTGGGGGAGGCTACAGAGCAGAAAGCAATTAAACTACATCAGTTTAGTTAGTTGAAACATTAACTAAAGGCAAAACCATAAATTACCTAAATGAATATGTCAGGAAAAAAATGGCTACAAGGAAATCAAGTAATAGAATCCATTTGGAATTCATTGTAGACTTTGACAAAGTCCTTTGTAAGATGTGGAATAATTTCAACATGGAAATCACCAAGTAAAGGGTAGGGTGCTAAGTCAGACCAGATGCTTTCTGCCACAAAACTACAAAACAAAATATTTCAAGGATGAAAAGTGAAGCTTCAATATGACACAGAAAATGATTATAATTATAATAGATCGTGATACATTTTCAACACTTGAATGTCTAAGATTTCATACTACAGCAGTTTGAAACACCCACACACAAAGCAAAACTTTTTCTACACTGATTTTAGCCAACAACTATCATCTAATCAAACAAGGTAAATGGTTATAAGAACTTAATCAAGTTCTATGCCACATCAAAAGTCAATGATGATCAGAAGAAAAAGAAAAAAATCAGAAAGTATTTTCAGAATGAATCTTGAACTTGAATGGCTTCTATATTAGTTATAATTATTTAGAAAAATAAATGGGAATCAGAAAAGAGAGAACAGTGAAGGTCTCTGCTGAAGGTGTGTTACCTGCTTAAAAGAAATTTGTAAATAATTTTTAAAATTACAAAGGCTAGGATTAAAAATAGAGGGGCTTCATAATATGAATCAATGTTGTTATATGACATTTTTATAGCTGTTTTTCAATCTGATTATTCTATCTGGAGCAAAAATAAATAAATAAATAAATAAATAAATAAAAACAGTTGTATCCCAATTACAGTGAGAAGGTCTTGTATCATGAAAGGTGGGGATTTACAGAAGTCACATTTATAGTTTTGTAAGAGTCAAGTTTATGAGATTTATAGAGGTCACACAGATATATGTATGAAAGAGTCAGCTGTTCTCAGGACTTTCAGGATCAAAGCCACCTAGACCCAGCCATTTCATACATGCTGTCAGTTCTGAGTACTTGCACAGTTTTTAGCCATTACTATGGCCTTTTTCTATCTCCTAGTTATTGTTTCATCACCTACAGCTTGAATTGTGTCACATGAAATTTTGGATCATAAGCTCCTTGGCTCTTTTAGGCACAACTGCCCGTATATTTGCTTCAATAAAATTACACACTAATAACACTACCAGAAGCAAACCATAGGCTTTTCTCAGCCACTCTTGAACTCGGCACACTAGCTTTCATTTTAGCCTAGACTTCCTGCCAATCTTAATGGTCGCACTCTGGCACCAAGGGAAGAGCAAACCTGGCAGAGCGAGGAGCTGTAGGAGCCAGTTTACCAGCAGGGCAGAGAATTTGCTGCAGTTCTAATTGAAAAAAAAAACATCCTCATTTGGGCTTTTGCCTTCCCCATCACTCTCTCCCTCTCTCTGCTAGCTTCCTGTTAAGTTCTATTGTGTTTCTCCAATGCAGACATTATATTCTCTAGATATTTGATTTACATAATTGAAGCAGTCCAGCTTATTTTAGGAAAATTACAACTTTGTGGAAAAAAAAAATAACTTATACAGTAATTATGGCAAAGATGTTCTGCTTTGTGTCAGACACAATGAAATTAGTGGGTTTAAAAATTAAGAACAAGGGCCTCTAAGCTCTCAGTGTCATTTTTAAAATAAGAGTGAATACTGTTAAGAAACAGCTTTGCATGTTAATCACAGTGGCTTAGACTATTCCTTGCTATATGTTTGTTATATTCCTTGTTATATGATATTCAAAATTATTAAAAGAAATACTGAAGGAAGGAAATTGATTTTTTTACAGTAAAATTTACCTGTCATTCTGTAAGATAAGTTACCACTATATCTGTCCATTAAAGAAGATTATTGCATGAAAAGTCACCCACTATACAAGAAGCAATGTTGAGTGCATGTTGATTTCAGCCAGGATTTATGCAATCTATTTTAAGCCAGGGAAGCAAGATTATGAGTAGTTTGGTTCTCATTAGTGTACAGTACGCCTGCACATAGGGCCCATTTCTAAAGCAAAAGGTACAATAGGAGCTGTAAAATATATATCATAGAAAAATAAAGGCATGTGGCAATGTAAAAATAGGAAGGGGCTGCTATACACTCCAGAGATCGTGCAGATCTTAAAGAGATCGTGCAGATCTTAAAAAGATCTAAATGTGTCTGGGAAACAAAGAGCTATGGAGCAGCAGGAGCCACTGTGCATAATCTAAATACAGACCTGAAGAGCATCTGAACTTTTTTGTGTCAGACAGGTCACTATGAACTACTGAATTTTCTTAGACTTCATATTAATTATTTCCTTCAAAGGAGCCCCATTGCATTAAGCACTCTGCAAACACAGAATAAGACACTCAGTCTTGTTTGGATGAGATCATAATCTACATGTAGAAGACAAAACGAGCAGCAAGGAAAAGCACAGCAAAGGAAATAGGTATGATCAAGTTGATAGATCACTCTGTCCATAGACAGAATGTGATTTATCATGTATATTAATAATATTAAAAAGTACAATAGAATGTGCAGTTTTCACAGTCACTGACATATTCTACCTGCATGGTCACCCAGAGATGACTACTCATTTCTTCTACAGAAAAAAATAAATTTACTGGAAAGTTAATGTTACTTTTCCTGCTGTTGCTAAAGTTGACACATTTTACATATCTTTGGTCTTTCTTTTTCACCAAGAGATTTTGCTCCACATATAAAATCATCCTTAGACCTGTTCCTTAAAGTATCTTTCCAAATTTTTGTTCTGTGATAGACCGGAACTGAGTGTTAGCCATCTTCCATTTTATCATAACTTTTTCCCAAGTTCTAGAATAACAAACAGATAACTATATATATAAGATCTATAAGCTAAGTGACACAAAAAGTGTCATCTCTTTCCTATAAATATGAAGACAAATCCACTAGTTAAAATTTCCCACTGCTCCCACAGGACTTTTCTCCCACCTGCTACAGTTTCCTTCCTAAATTAGCTTGAACTCAAGTCATCCCATGTAGGTTTTAGCAGAAATAGTTGGCCTCATGCACTGATCATCAAAGTCTCCAGGTTATATTCAGCTGAGCTTCAGAATTAATTCTACATTTGAGAAGTTCTCTCAGAAAATCTCCTTATATTCCTGGGATGTTTGAATGTCTCAGATAATTAGCCAATTAAAAAGGTTTTGCTAATCACCACTGAATCTCCTTAAGACTGCCTGCAAAAATGTGTCCAGAAGCTGGCAAGTCAGTTCATGTCAGACAGGAATTGACTCTTTCATGTCATGTTCATATCCCTTCCAACAGCAAAACTGTGACGCAGTTAGTGACATTGAGCAGTACCATGTATTTTACTTGCATGGTGCTCAGGAGCTACATTTCCAGTGAAAATGCTGCCTCTCTTCACCTCTGAAAATGATTTAACAGTTTCATTGGAAAACCTGATTGGAAAAAATAATCATATAAATAGTCTTCATTTGAATAAACCACAAAGCCCAAAACTAAAACGAAACAATTTCAAAAACATTAATTCCTGCAAGTCTATATTTTGTTTTTCTTACAGCTTCTATTTACTTTTGGAAGATGAATACATCTTCTACTGTACTTTATTCCCCCCTTCTTAACAGCAGAGGAAGTTTTTTGAGATGTACAGGAAAGGATTTGTGCTTAACAGCACCCTGTTCTTTCAGCATTTTTAGTGGTGGTTTCAAGCTCAGTCCTGACAATAAGAGCAGATTTCAGGGATATCAGATACCTCTGCATCTAGCTGTATGCAGTATACCCAACCTCATATTGCCTGTTTTCTCTTCATCAGCAGCCATACTGAAGCCTATGGGAACTGTCTGTGGAGAGATGTCACATATAAAATGTGTCAGAATCTAGCCTAAATATAATGACCTGGTGCTTTTTCCCTTTATTCCAATTTATGATTTATTTTATCTTCCATTTAATTTGATTCAATTATTTTTATGATGAATAATACAATGTACACCCTTTAATTATACCATTACCTAATTAGCTCATTGGCTAGACAAAGATGCTACATTTTAATTAATTAAGGAGACCACATATCTTTCTGTAATAAAGGCCAAAAGGTGTTCTGCACAGAGTGGCTAAGCAGATAGATATTCTTGACCTCATAGGTACTACTGCATAATGTATAAGCTGCAAAACACACTCCATTTCAACACATTAATACAATCACAAACTTAATGCAAATGGAATTGAATGAATTTGCTCCAAATAAAACCAAAGCTGCTTTGTTTCACATATGATTCCAAGTGTACAATATCCTGCAAGTTTTGAAATATGTCTGGGAAAGAAATACAGCTCACTTGAAGGACAGCACCCTAAAATGAATAAATGAATAAGATGTGGAGAGAGAGAGAGAGAGAGAGAGAGAGAGAGAGAGAGACAGAGAGAGAAAGAAAGAAAGAAAGAAAGAAAGAAAGAAAGAAAGAAAGAAAGAAAGAAAGAAAGAAAGAAAGAAAGGGAAAGCTGCTCTCTCTCTCCACCTGCATGCAACTAGGCAAGCACACAGAAACAAAAGTGTTACCTTAGGAATGGATTGCTGATGTGTCCTGGCTACCTGTGTTACACACATAAATTGAAATAATTTTATCCAACACACAGCTGAAGTGTGGAAGTTAGTGTTTCTTATAAACAGGTTAGAAAAAAATCAAACCCAAATAATTTATTTTTTCAAATCACCTGTAAAACTTGAGAAAAATAGCATAAAGCATTGCTGAAAATTCATTGTCACGGGGCGGAAATAAGGGTGCACAGAATTACGTCAGGGTTAAAAAATAAACTCAGCTTGGATGAAGACTATAGAATATTTACCAGCAATATGAATGGACCATATTCATCTCTTAACCCCATTTGCAATTGATCATTAGTGATTACAGCTAAAACAGTAGCCAGCACTCCTTAGCTAATGTCTCACATTAGCCATCAAGAAGAAATAAATAGCAGACAGTTTGACCTTCACTGTCTCACAACCTTGTCCTAGCTTGCCCTGCTGAGCATCGACTTTGTATTCAGGCTCATATTTAATCTTGGAAATTAGTTTTTTCATTTCTCTCTGTGCAGACCACTGAATATATTTGGGATAAATCCACTGAACTCCTGTTCTCCCACACCAGGAAGATGTTTGGTTTTTGTGCAGGTATTGTTTTTCCTGGTAATTTAATTAGAAAAAATGCAAAGGCAGCATATATTAAATATCAGCTTCTATCATTAGGAGTTAGTGACAGGCTATCCAGCCCTATTTGGTACAAATTCATTTCATGCAAGTGTTGTGCACAGTGTACAGACATCTACAATCGGTCTTAACGTATTTGATGTAAGTAGGTACAACCTGGTAACATATGGTTTAAGGCCTTTTTACATAACCTCGTTCTTGCTGATGCATTTTGAAAATAGCTCAAGGGGAACAATCTGGCTTAGCTAGGAAGTAAGTGCTGCAGTTTGATACAAATCCTCATGTTTACCCCGTGAGCACTAAGCAGTTTGATTTCCTGTCTATCTAGTGTTGATTAGTGTTGCAAACTGAATACAATGATAACTTGACATTGCAGGAAAAAAAAAAAAAAAAAAAAAAAAAAAAAAAGGTTATTTATCCAAATTCAGTCTTTGGGCATGCTGATGTCTTTCCCAACCCCCACAACACCCCCCTTCTTCATTTTTACTGATGTGACTTTATGACTTTATCAGCAGCTGCTCTGGGGGCAGATGGCCTTTAAAGGTATAAGAGAGGATCCCACTGTGCAATTTGTCACCCAGCTAGCAATAAATTACAGAAGATGTGTGGAATGGCTGCATGTGATTCTTTTACCTCTAGCACATACAGCAAGCTGTATGCACATATATGAACCGGATTATTTTTACTGATTCATTTATGTAGTGTGTGAAAGACAAATTATACTCCAAGAAATTTGAAGACTTGTTTATACCCTGCCACTGCCCCCTTATTTCGACTACTGTTTTAATGTAAATGACATGCTGTAAACTGGAAAAGCCTGCAAGTATTTTTGTCCCTCCAGAGTTTAAACTATGTCCTTATTAGGGGTTAGGAAGCTGTTTAGCACTTTAGATTTGCTATCCAGGTGAACTCAATACCACCCAGGTAGGTATCTGATTATAGGACTTGTGTCTTTGTACAAACCTATTCCCTTGTGCAGCAGAGAAACCAGAAAGGAGTGGAGGTGGTCCACATGGCACCAATTTAACAGCTCAAGGAACCTTATCCCATCTCGGGCATCTCCCCCATTCTCCTCTCTCTAATTGCAGACTAGTCTGACATACTTGGTCGTGCCTTGCAGTTCCAAGCTTTCCCCTTTATTTCTCCACACCTCCCTGTGAAACATCATGGATGAAAGGTGACCATGCACCTTCTGCACAGTTTCTTTACAACATGAAGAAGCCTTGAAACTTTAGATGCCAGGAGAAGAAGAATGCTTTAATCTGAGCAGCATCTTCCACCAAGGTCTGAATGCTTGTAAATCAGCAGCCTGGGCATAAACCATTAGCACCTTTCAGTATAACACATCGTTTCTATTTAACTTTCATACAACCAATACCAGAAAAAATGCCCCTAAAAACATCTTTTAAGCCACAACGAAGATTGTGTTTTATTTCATGGCAGATCTTATTGAAGACATGATGTGTTTCCTTGTGTTTCCTAGTTTTTAGCATTCAGGCTACTGCAGTGAAAGAATTGAGTGTTTGTCTCCTTTAACAAACCCAGAACTGAAGAGTGTTACAGATTTCAGACACAGTTTACATATTGTGGTTGTCAAAGCCAAACATGAAGTTAAAAATGGTTGTGCAGGGCCAATACACAGGTAATTTGGCATGTGGATAATTTGCAGGGTTACTGCATTTTTCCACGTTTGGTACAAGACTATTTCCCTTAATTTGTGTGTGCAAGATGGGGGGACGGGGGGTTGGGGGGAGGAGGGGAGGAGGCTTGGAATTACATCATTTTTAAAGATTTTAATGTGATTTTATTGTGTTAGCATTTATAACAGAAATCACTACATAAAAGCTGGTCTGATTGGAATTTTCTTATAACGGAGGGATTTCCTCCCAGTCACAAATCCACGTCATCCATATCCACTTACTTCTGTAATATTAATATTTATAAAGACAGTATAATTCTGAAAATGTAGTTCTTGTCAGTTAAGTTTTTTAATTAATTTGATCATGAAAGATCCAAACTGGCTTATGCTTAACATACTCTCTATCAGACCAGCTTTAGAGGAAAGTCTACAGTATTAAATTCACCTAAGCTACCTCAGAAAATTCAGAATATCTATAATTTTGAAGCAAATTAATTTTTGCAAAGTAGCTTTTTTCATGCCTACATATCTACATACCTAATTTTTTGAAAAGGAAACCATAATTAGTTCTACCTGACTATCCATTCCTCTAGTTCTCTCATGCTAAAAAAAAAAAAAAAAAAAAAAAAAAAAAGTGAGTATGCATAGCTAACTCAAAAAGGTTTAGGAGCTAGTGGCTACAGAGTGAGAGGAGATTTCAGATGAAAATTGCCATAGATAAATGTCATCATTATTAACTGGTTAGTTCTGGTACAAATACAGACCACTGTGCCAAACACATTTGGAAACCTTTCTATCGAGAAAATTCTAAGTAGGCAATAGCCTGATTACAGACACTGTACATAGACTGAAACCATCCAGTTCTTCCAGAATCAAACACAGCACCACTATGAGTCATAGCTTCCCCTCTGACAGTTTCACTGGAAGGTAGTTTTGAAGAATGATGAGATTTTGACTTGCATCCACATTTTAAAACCCTCTTAAACCATTCAGCCCCTCTTGGGGTTTGTCTTTCCTGCAGTAAAGGTGTGTTTCCAGCATCAATATAATTATCTTGATATAGAAGCCAATTGGAGACAAAACATAGGTACTTTTTACTTTTACTAGACTTCGAGCAGCTATATCAATGTAAAAAACTACAGTTCCTTCCTTCTGCTAGGATTTTTATAGGTTCACTATTTTGATATAACAAAACGTGTAAAAAGTTTGATGCAGAGGTAAGTTTTTACTTTTCTCCGGTAAAGACAGGGCTTTAGCTATTGGCTATTGATGTTACTATGCCATGGTGAACATCATTCCACTTCTCCAATAGATGGTCTATCCATACACTAATTACAGATGTGAAAATAATTGGTAAACACCACACTTGTTGGCAGTTTCAAATTTTTCTAAACTGTTTCTTATGGCTATAACCTCACTAACTCAGTAACTGAGGAGGTCTCTAATGCTGTGTTGCCATGTTAATTAAAAGCTACATCACAATATCTTTTCCCAGGTTTTCCTCTTCTCTTCTCAAAAGAAAATATCTACTGATATGAAAGAACAAGTGGAAAAATATTTAGGGGAAAAAAAAAAATGTATGGACTTGGCTAATATGTACCAAAAAGCTGCAACTTGACATTTAGATGTTATCAAGCATCAAACGTAACACACAAATTATCTGGGCTCAAATCCAAATTATGTGTTTAGTGTCACTATAATCAGAGGGCACACTATTCAATGATCTTTGCTACCTGATGCAATGCAGTTCAGTTTCTTGGTCCTATCCTACAATATCTATCACCCTTATAGTTTGCATTAATACTGTGGATTTTGCTTAAACCATAAAAGATCAAAACACCTAGCCCAATGCTGATACAATGGTAATAATGGTAACTTTACCTAAATTATTGCCCAGGTTTTTAGGGCTGTAAAATTACCACTACCCACCAGAATTATGCTCATAATACATTAAATAAATAAATAAATAAAATAAAATAAAATAAAATAAAATAAAATAAAAATAAAGAGTTGAGAATGAAATACCCAGAAATTATTCCATAACTCTGTATTTTTATAAAAGCTCCAAGGTCCAGAGAAATATTTTGCACATTGGTAGTACAATGAAGGATGAAATGTCTCATTACCGGTGAATAAGGGAATGAAAAGCCATCAGACTATTTAGTGTTCTGATCCATAAGTGTTCAGAAAGAACACAGAGGCATTTTTGCTTCCTCTAGCACAAGAGCATCCTGAAAGTAAGAAACACAACAGGAGACCATTTTTGATAAACCCTAGCTGCAGAATTGAGCCAGACACATACTGCATGGTCCCTCCATGGGCTTATTGGCCTGCCTGAGCTGCACTGGTCAGGCACAGGGCTGCTCAGCAGATACCTTCCAACAGTCCTGATCACATCATTTGCTTTTCCTTCTGCTCCCTCTCTCCCCTTCCCTTCTCCCCAAATAAATAGCTCACTCACCTTTACTCTCTTCCTATCAACTCCAGGTTAGCTGCTTTTAGATCCATGTTTAGTAGCTTCAGCCTGTGTCTATGACCATCAGAAGCACTCACCTCCTCACTATCTTTGACATTCTTCACCCAGTAGAAGCTCCACTTACTCCTCTTTCAGTATCTATAAAATCACGTAGTTTCTCCCATTGTTGTTTTATTGTTGTCTTCTCTACTACAACCTCTTTGTGTAAAGATAAAAGTATTTTCTCTTTAAAAAGTGCTCTATAGAAAATCCACTCATTGGACATCATTGTTAGGCTGCTGAACATTGGTAGGCTGCTGAAGCTAAAAAACATGGTTCCCCAAGAATCCTAAGAACTAGCTAATGAACAGATAACAAGTAATCCTAGAGAGAATGGACAGATATAAGGCCTAACACAATTTAAAATAATATTTTCATTAATGATATTGGCACACACACACACCAAAAAAAAAAAATGTACTTATGAAATTTACTGCCAGCACTGTTTGGGAGATAATGTCAATATAGGAAAAATATGGAATATTGCAAAAGAGCTGAAAGACTGACAGGACCAAAGCATGAGATAAAAGGACAGAGTACAAAGTCATGCGTGTAGGAGCAAAAATAATTTCTGCTACATGATAGAAATGAGTTATCTATAATATCTATAATTGGGTAACAATGAGACACTAAAATGATTCAGCCTTAATAAAGGCAAAAGTGAAAAATAATGCTTTAGGACAACCTTTTCTAGTGTGAACATGGAAAATTTGTGTAGTAAAAACACTAAGAAAATTCTTGTTTATTACATGCAGTTCTGGATACTGATGGTGAAGAAAAATGAGCTCAACTTGAAGCAATTCAGGGAGGAGTAAGAGGAGATGGCTGGAGAACAGAGCTTATGAATCTGACTTAGGCTCATGTAAAACAAAAACTAAGAGGAGATATGACTGCTTTCTACAGAAAACTCAGACATAAATGTCAATGTGAGAAGAGAGCCACAACTAAAGGGTGTAAGCAGCCAAGGAGTTATAAACAGGCCATTACTAAATTTGGACTGGAAGCAAGAAGGTTTCTAGCCATTAGAAGACTAAAATTGTGGAATAGCCTAATTCTACCACTATCACAGCAGCAGAAGTATTTTGTTGTAAGATTGGAAAATATTTTGAATGGGTTTCTAGACCATGGCTGTCCACAGCAGGAGATTCCGCTGAATCTGTGTGTCCATCAGCATAAAACCGGTCTGGGTAAAGCCTTATTTCCACTGCAATGCCACACAGCTGTAAGGCTGTGGACATACACTGACAAATTCATCCCTGCCAAAGAAAGAGGCAGCTGTTTCCAGCAGCTTGTGAGCACCCCTATGCTGAAGGTCTCACCCAAACTGGGCAGGCAGCCGAGCAGCCTGTCTGACCACCCCTGACTCATCCCAGGCAATATCAGGCAGGCCACTGCTGGCAAATTCTTGTCATACACTGGCTGATTTTGCCTGAAGTAGTTTAGGGAATGCTCATGAATATTTTGCTGGTTGATTCCAGATACTAGCAGCCAGATATGGTAATTTCTTCCACCAACACAGGTGGATCAGAAATGGGACATTTTTCTGCATCTTATAACATGGTGTCACAGAACTGTACAACTGCTTATTTTGGACCCAATTATAACAGAATAAAAACACCTATGTTAATACAGTTCACTCCCACAAGGTTTATTGTACTAGGATTTATAGTGGTATAAATATTTCAGTAAAATACAGTGTTTCTAATCTAAATACTGGTGTGAAATTTTTGTATAGATGAGGCCTAGAAGAATCAGGCACTACCAAACTACTATTTCTTGTTCTGATGAGACCAAAGCAATAGTAATCATATTACACTAAAGTCCTGACACAATTAGCAAACATGCTGAAATGAAAAAGAATTCACTTTAGTGCCCATGAAAGCTTTACTGTACTTAGCAAGTGTTCATTTTCATAATAATATAATTGCAGGAATGGGAAATTGCAGGTAATTGCTGTTGTTGTGACCTTGATCCTTTAGTAATGAAATTAACGTAATTGCTACCATTTTGATTTCTACCCATTCATGGGCAGCTTCAAAGTTTTTGAGGAGAGCAATGAGAGCAAAAGTACTATTTGTTTTTTTTGTTCCTTTTTTTTTTTTTTTTCCTGCATCTCAGCTATCATATAGAAATCTCTCTTATTTCACTGAAGTTCTGTTTTGGGGTTGTGAGTTTTTCTCTTTGGTTTGCTGTATTCTGACTTCCTACATGACTTATAAATCCTTACAGGACACTGTTTGAACGCTGCTGGCAATAGTGACAGTCATTGTTAATGAAAATGAAAACTTCCAGATCCTTTGGTTCAATGGCTGATAAACAACTCCTAACTTCCACAGCAGCCTTTGAGAAATAGGGAGTTTAATTTCTTATTAATTTCTTGAACAAGCTAAAAATGACTCAAAAACATGTGTGTGTTTGCCTTTCTACATGGAGAGTGGAAGGTTCAACCAGCCCTGTTACAACCGAATGGCCACATCCACAGTTGCATACAACATGGAGTAACATGGAGGTCTCCAAAAGCAGCCAGCAACAAATGTACATACAGAAGAGTTCAGGAACCAAGATATAACAATACTTCCCCAGAGCATTTTGTCAGACTTCAACAACTTACACGCAAAACTGCTTTACCTACCCTTTTCTATATTTAGCTGTTGTTACAGGTTTTCCCTTCAATGCAACTATTAATCCAGGTTTTGAACCTATGTAAAAATTCAGTACCCATAACATCTTGCAAGAAAAATAGTTAATGTCCCATATATACACTTTTATTTACTCTGTGTCCTTAAAGTACCATACCACATTCACAAATTCTTGCATCAGAAAAGCCAGTGAGCAGAAAATTTGGGGACCCTATGGACCTCTACAAGATCCCTTCTCCAACTAACATCTTCCTATAATGTATGATAAAATAGAACCAAAAACTAAGAACCTGGCATTTCTGACTGTGCTTATACTGACAACACACCCACACCTGGGCTATTCATTATGTGACTTTAAATTCATTTCTTTCCTTCAACTATGATTTTAAGGGGGGTTGTTTGGTTTATGCCATGTCTCTTCAGGTTAAGGTCTTTTTCTTCTTCATGACACTCTCATCCATTTCTCTGTCACAGCAGCAACAAGTTGCACCAAAGCTCCAATTTAGTGGAACGCTGGTTCTTACAGACAGATCTCTTGGTGTTAGTTCCCCAGATTACATTATTATACCCCCCAGGTGAAAGAAAATTGAGATCTATTTCATACTGCCTATGCATTCATCCATCTGCTGTCAATGCAGCTTCCTTCTTTTTTTTTTTTTTTTTTTTTTTTTGTATTTTGCTCCGATAAATGGTTCTTTTTTGTTTGCTTTGTTTCTATTTTTGATAAGCCTTCATTATAATCTAAATCTGCTCAGAGACAGTCAGAAATCATATAACCATGGAGAGAAGTTAATTAAGGAACAAATGACAAAAGCATATTGGATGTGCAAACAAACCTTGCTTGGTTACTAGCCCAAAATTTGTCCTCTGAAATGTCAGTGAAGTCAACAGGAGTCCATAAACAGAGGTCTGGCTCCCATTCTACCTATTTTCCGCAGGACTTATGTCAAAAAGGATGCAGGAACCTAGACTAACCAACTGACCAAGTTGCCTCAGCATGAAATAATCCTTGGATAGTAAAGAAGTTATTTAGCAAAAAAGAAAATCTCATTCATTGTATCCAGCAAACTTCTTTGTAGCTGAAATATCTCTTTGGACTACTGTACGTTCACAGGGGAACTTAGAAACGCAGCTAAACTGCCTGGTAAAAGCTGTTTAAAGCCAGTCACTTGTCCCTCTCCAAACCAATACTCCTGCTATCAAACAGCCCAGGGACATAACTCATCACTTTCTTTTTATGTGTTCATATTTGAGTATGTTAGCGTGTATATACGATATTTTTGTGTGTATATTTAAGTGTGTGTGTATATATATATATAAAGTGTATATATATATATATATATTATGTGTGTATATAACTGTATGTGTTTGCTCATCTGTATGCATATGTTCACAGTCTGTAATCTCAGCCAAGCCTCCTTCTCTGCAATAGCTTACTCACTGCTTACGGAAAGGGGGCAGACAGAGCATACACATAATAACAATAATGCTAATTATCTTCTACTTTAAAGTTTCAAGTGAAAACTGTTTGGTAAACAGATGGAAAGGAAAGCTCTGAAAATATCTTGAGGACACACTCCAGCCCAAGGGAAGCATTAAATAAATAAATAAATAAACTTCAAAATCAAGTGTACTCTAAATGACTATATATTATTGTTATGACAACCACGTCCTTCTCTTTGTCTGGTCTTGCTTTCTACATTGTCTCTGCTGAAAGCCTCTTTCAAGATCATCTTCAGTCAAATATCACAGTATAACAGAAAAAATATTTTCTCTGTTTTTTTTCTCTCCTATTAAATTCCAAATTCTCAACTTTCTCAGTTACCTCTTCTCCCCGTGTTCCCCCATTATTCCTCCTCCTTGCTTCACTCCCCCCATTTCTATCAAGGCTAATAGTTTTGTGTCTTTTCCCACTCTTATTTCCACACCTTCTCCTGATCACCACATATGGCATTGAATTTTGCCTTCTCCAAGTGTGTCAAGCAATCTTTTCCTACACTTTCACTGAGGAAGGTTAAAAGCAGTCCTGTCAGCTCCACAAAGTGTTATTCTTCTGTTGTGGTTTAACCCAGCCGGCAGCTAAACACCACACAGCCGTTCGCTCACCCTCCCCCCTCCCTCTCTGGGATGGGGGAGAGAAACGGGAAAGTGAAGCCTGTGGGTTGAGATAAAGGCAGTTTATTAAGATAGAAAATAATAATAATAATAATAATAATAATAATGTACAAACAAGTGATGCACAATGCAATTGCTCACCACCCGCTGACCGATGCCCAGCCCAACCCTGAGAGCTGGCCCCCCACCCTGGCTAGCCACCCCTATATATTGTTCAGCATGCCGTCAGATGGTATGGAATACCCCTTTGGCCAGTTTGGGTCAGCTGTCCTGGGTCTGTCCCCTCCCAGCTCTTGCTGCCCCCCCAGCCTGCCCGCTGGCAGGACAGAGTGAGGAGCTGAAAAGTCCTTGGCTTAGTATAAGCACTGCTCTGTAGCAATTAAAACATCAGCATGTTATCAACACTCTTCTTATCCTAATCCAAAACATAGCACTCTACCAGCTACTAGGAGGAAAAATAACTCTGTCCTAACTGAAACCAGGACACTTCTCAGACAACAGCATAGATACAAGGGTGGACCAAGGTCTCCTGTGCATATTTGGTTTTGTGGTTTTTTTTTTTTTTTTTTTTTTTTTTTTAAGGACATGCTGCAGAGCTGGGGTAGAGTTTCACATCATAAGGGTCTAACTTCCCAGTGGTTTCCCTTGGTCTCCAGTCAGTATATGCTCCCTTTGAAGAAATTATGCTTCTATTGCCAGATACAGAAAACTTCCAAAAATCAGTCTGAATTCAGATACAAATGGCAGCAGAATTTGGCCCCAATGAGTGCAAGCAAGTTTTAATTCATCTTAGATTTGGCACCATAAAATCGTATTGTTAACAGAGGGATGAGATACGACCTGAACCTTGGGATAAGTGAACAGAACAGAAAATTCGTCAGCGTAACAGACCTTGGAGATACAGCTGGATTTCTCACACATGCACAACAGCAGCCAGTGCTCTTAAATCATGAGGGTTTATGACACCCCCCTGAGCATGCAGGTAAATCTACTGATCAGAATTGATTTGCTGCTGCCTTGTCACAGAAGAAAAATCTCAAATTCTTTTGCTGCTGGAAACAGCCAAAGAAATAATTGCACTGATTTTCAATTAATTCTAAGCTAACAGACAAAAATGATCAAGATCAATTTTTTGTTTTGAACATGTTTTAATCCCTGATGCACTTTCTGTTTAGAATTACAACATGCCTCAGATAGGAATATATAAGCATGATGCAAGTTTTAGTAGTTGAAATTACATGAAAAGAAGTATATGAGTAGGCTCCAAACCCTTATGCCATTCTAGCTAGGGTGAATTTATTTTTATTTTTAGTACCTTTGCTGCCACTCCAAAAAAAATACTACTAATAAATATATATATACTCACTAGGGATACATCTTAACAAATACAAACTTCTCCATTAGTCTTAAACTTAAGTCATGGTTTTTCTGTGTGTTGGTGGTTTTTTTTTTTTTTTCTTTGTTTTGTTTTGTTTTCTGGTACAAGCTTTGCCTGGTCTGCATGCACCTGCCAGGCAGCATGTTCTCAGATGACAGGAGAAAAACATGTCAGGTGTTCCCTGATGGCTCTATGAGCCCTGCACGTGCTGTTTGCCCAAGGCAGTATTCTTTATGTCAGAAAAAAAGAAAAAAAAAATAGCTTTCAGGAACTGTGGAGCAAGAAGGAGGATGCAGTGTGAGCATTGCTGTATGTTTAAGTATACAAACAGACTTGGAAAGAAGCTCTTATAACCATTGAAAAAATGGTATACACACTGAAAAGATAGGCAAGTATGCAAAAAATGCATAGGAACCTCCTAATTACCTAGACAGTTCTCATTTTGATGTTAGAGATAAGTGTCTGGGAGGACTCTGGGCCCTCTGTATGCTACCAGATTTCTGTATAACACTGGACAGACTATTTGCACATATGTTAAAGTGTTTACCCATTTTAAAATGTCTCCACTGATTTTTTTCCTTCTGTAGCAGCACTTATTCAATACCATTGTTTCTCAGGATCCAAAACACTGCCACCTTCAAAGCCCTTGCATAACTAGAGGCCGGGGACCAAACATTCAGCTCTGCCTCCTCTTATGTGCAGCTTAAATACACATCTCCACACTTAATTGCAGGGCTATTCAAAAGAGCCTGACCTGTCAGGGTAGATGCTGTATGAAAATGTGACAAAAAGCAAAATACTCCCGAGAGAGCATGCAATGTAAGGTGAAATGTAAAATATAAGATTAAAAAAAAAAAAAAAAAAAAAAAAAAAAAACCATAGAAAATAAATCTCGAGGTAAGAGTGTAATCACTACCCATGTTGTAAGGGGTTCATCATATCAGCTATGTGATTAAATTTAGAACAGAAACAGCTGCCAACTAACCACCTTCACTGCAGTTGTGTGTATGAGCTGCTGCTATATATTCTTTGCAGTGTTGTGTCTGTTCCTCATCCTACTGCATGTTACATTTTGCAAAATAAGAGTTCTATGAACACACTGTAATGTTACACAATATTATCATTTGGTTTTATTATGCAACCAAACATTTGTACACTTTAGCCAACAACACAGACCCCTATTTTGATGGAATTTTGATTTCAGATCTAACTAAAAGGTTTTTGTTGTTGAAGTATTGTCTACTCTTTTTTTTTTCCTGCTTTGTTCATGACATTCAGAAATTTGACAACATTAAATTTCCTAATGTTCACCTTGGCAGTAGGACAAGGTCTTGCATTCTTATATATTCAGAGCCATGTCACAAATCCACATTCACGGAAGAAATAAAGCCCAAAAACATCAGAAAATTAAAAAAAAAAAAAAAAAAAAAAAAAAAAAAAAAAAAAGAAACAGAGAAAGAGAGAAGGGGGGAGATAGCTAATTTGAATTCATTCAGTAATTCTTCATCTATATGCTTGGCTTCCACTTACGACAATGCAAGGATGTGCAGAAACATTCCTTAAGAATTTTACATGCCATTTATACTAATCAGAGTAAAAGTTCACCTGAATACTAACAATATTTTTCTCAGGGAGAAAAATAGCTAATAAAATTCTATTACAAGCACATGAAAGTAAACAAACCCATTTTTTTCAACAACAAAAGGGGCTTAAAAGTCCCAAAAAATGAAATTGGCTGTTGTAAAACTGGGGATTTGCCTGCCACAAAAACTCACTTTCAGCTTGATTATGCTATTTAAATGACACCTATCTGCATTTTAATCCTGTGTGAAAGTCTGCTGGCAGAATTAATAATTATGATCAAAAACCATGAAAGTCCATGCTAATGATAAGATAAAGAACTTACTCCCACCACCTACAGTGAGAAGCTAATCTTCCTCAGTGTCCTAATCTACTGACATACAGGGTTTGATCTGAAATAAGCTCTTAATAATGAATAATCTGGCTATGAATATGATTCTGCTGAGCAGAAAATGGAAGATTAAAGAAGGATCTCTGAAGAATTAGTTCTCTCCTTCTTTCCAATTTTAAGGCTCCTTCTCTGGTGTGTCCCCTACTACCTGCCCCCTAAAAAAATAAAAAATAAAAAATAATAATAAAAAAAAAAAGGCTTTTTGTTAGCTGCTGCCACCTTCAGGACACAAACTGCCAGAGCTGGTGTACCGAGGTGCCTGAAGTGCCTGCCTTGCCAGGGCTAAGGGAGGCACCGCTTTGCATTTATCTGGGTAGGGAACAGAAGCTGCCAGCTGACATTTCCTTCAGTGCACAGGCTCTTTAATTGAGAGATGTCTGAAAGCCAAACATATTCTTTTGACACACAGTCAAGGAGTTTGGATTTGGCACTTGTGGGAGCCAGATTCCTGCCTGTTCAGTTTAACGGAATTAATCTTTGTGTGCGTGTACTTTACAAAGCACAGGGAGGCAAAACAAATTAAAATTAATATTTATTTACTTGTCTTTGAAATCTGTAACCAGAGCAGAGGTGTTACTGTGGCTTAGCAGAATTTTCACTGCTGCAACCAACTTCCTTAGCCAGATAAGGCAGACTTGAATAAACAACAGAGGAGCAATGAATTTCAAAATTTCTGAGTTTCAAAAGTATTAAGCACCTCCATGTCTGGATGCCACACTTGGAATACCCTTGAGAGAACGTATTCCTTCATGGAAATGCACATCATGGAAAACTGGGGTCATTTCATTCAATCCTTAATTGAGCATCCCAATATTTCTGGCAAGTGATCTCACTGACATCATCTGAGCTGTGATTGAGCTTCTTCATGGGCACAGAAGATACCCAGGGACAGCTAACTCTGCAATCCACATAAAGAAATGTCAGTCATCAAAGACTATACTGATTTATTTTTATTTTTACAAACTTTTGATGAAACAAGTGTGTCCAGAAAATCAAAGATGTAAACATGGCCCTGACCATCTTGAACATTAAACCATTCAACAGACCCTGGAAATATAAATACAGAAATGGAAGCATGTTTAGTTTAGCAACAGAAACACTACAGAATTTCTGTACCTGTATTGATTTGGCTGTACAAGAGAAGAAATGGGACAAATACAGCATTAAGCTTCCAGTAAGCACTCTGAATTTGTTTTGTCATGAGCTGGAATCTTGATCACTGCACTGGACCCAGCAGGACCTGACTAGGCTTTGCTCTGGTCCTGAATTTGGCCCTGAGGAGAAGCTCGGGAGGAGAGGTGAACTTCAGACTCAGGACAAGAGAAAGAGACAAGCAGAGGCTGTTTAAAATAATAAATAAATAAATAATGAGAAGAAGAAAAGCATTGTGCCACCAGCCAGGCAGCACCATGCAGAAGGGACCAAGGCACAAGCAGGTGAGATGCCCATGAAAGCTGGAGTAAGGTTTGGCTTGAACCAAGCCTGGTAGCGCCACCTGAGGAGGGAGAGAAGGGGCCAGATCTGGGCTGCTGTGGGGCACTGGGGTGTCATCTACTGCCTCTCCAGCTGCTGTGGTGAGCTACAAATATGTATTCGTAAACTTCAAATTAACATTGAGTAGTTTTTTAGCAGTTCATTAATGCCACCCTAACTTAATCTGTAGTTCTGTCACAAAGACTTCAACAGGACTTTATTTACAGTTTAGCTGAACTGTGGGGATATTCTTAAAATATTTAGTGGGAGCATCAAAGTTGTAATTTTTTAATGGTTCTTTTCAGTGATTTTCAATTTAATTAAAATCCTAAGGCAATTTGCTCTACTAAAAAATTTAGTGGGTTTGCTTCCCCACCAGAACAATGATTATTTAAGGCACAATTTTCTCAGCTTGGTAAATTTGCATAAAAACATTACCTGCTAGTGAGCTCTGCCTTATTCTTCCTGCCTGGTTCCTGTCCCATTATGACTTCTAGGAGGTGTTTTTTCTATACTTGCAATAATTTACCACTCTTCTCTGTGCTTAAATGTGACTTCAGAAGTTTTTCTTAAGTGTCACTTAACTGACTTCTATGACTATAGAAGAAGTCATTTCAAGCAGAGTATGTGTAGTATGTTTTTTCAGCTGTTCAGTGGTTTTTTATTATTATTTATTTCAGGAAATGCTGATTTTTTTTTTTACCTGTTGGAGTTTATTTCTGCATACTACAGAAAAATATTTTTAAACCCAGTTTGAAGTTCCACTATTCATTGACTCATTGACAATAAGATCGGGTCACTTGAATGTAGTCTTGGTGTGGAAAAATAAATAGTAACCAGTAAGTATTTTTCCATCACCTTGAACATTCATTTTAATCCTTGGTAATCTACAGGTACTCTTCTGCCCCTGAAAATCTCTGTTGTCTAAGAACAGGGTAAAAGAAGCAGGAACAGTTGTTATGTATGGGATGTGCAGAGGTAAAGCTTAAGCAAATCCAGCTGTGGCGCCGTTTTTGAAAGCATGCTGGCTTTTTGGTTCTTCCACTGGTTAAGGTGATGGATCAAAGCAAGTGATTTCTCTGCTGAAAGGCCAAGGGACACTTTTGGTGTCTGGGTTAGGTCTGAGGCAGCCCCTGCTGTCTGCACTGGAAGGTGATGAGGCAAACTGAAGGCAGGCTGTGTTCTGCTGCTTGATGCTGGTGCCCTGGGCCCAGGAGGGAGTCACTGTAGAAATTCATACATTACAAACCAGTTTTGGATGTCTCAGCCTTGCTCAGATCATGATTTCTATTCTTTTCAATGGTAAATTTTACTGCATAAGGAAATCTTGATGTACCATTCTGCCCAAAACAAACAAGGCCCCTAGGAATATATTCATAATGACTGTTTGGGAGCATGTACTTCTCTAAGGAATTACTTGTTTTCTTGTTTGCAGTAACTTGAAAATGAGGCAAGCCTGAAAGCCTAGCCCAGAGCTTTCAGATAAGCTTTCTTAATAGTTCTTTAATTTGCTGAACACATCTCACTAAATCACCACCTAGTTGTTTACAAATGGAATTAATTAAAACCTGTGATAATCAATGAAATAGATAGCTATAGGTATAAAATGAGGTATAGAGGCTAAAAAATTGTTTCAGGTGACAGAACAAGAGTTGGGTATAAATCTCAGCACTACTAATACACCTCCTTTCCCATCACACCAAAACTTATCCAAGTATTTTTCAAGGTATGCAAGTCAACAGCTAATGTGTTGTGGAAAATATTCATTTCAACTCCCCCCAAAAACCTTCAGTTTTCCTAAGTAGTAGGTATAATTGTTTATACTGGAAAGTCCAGGAAAGGGAACTAGCTTTATTTTCAAATCAAGGGAAGGATCAGTCTGGGGGTTGAATTTCAAGCAAGGAAACAGGTCAGGAAAAAAATGCTAACAAGCAAGCAGTGTCAAACAGCAAGTGGACAAAAAAGCACAAAGGTAACACCTGTCCATCAGGGAGCTGCACAGGGCATGGGAAGATCAGCATCAGTCACTCACCATTCCCGTATAACACAAGGGATCACCGTTGAGTCAGTAGGTGAACAGGGGAACTGAAAAACTGAAACAAGTTGTGAGTCTTTTGATGCATACTGCACCTGCTGAAATTATTCAGAATCACAGAGTGGTTTGAATGGGAAGGGACCTTAAAAATCATATAGTTCCAAACCCGTAGCCATAGGCAGGGATGCTACCCACTGGAAGAGGTTGCTCAAAGCCCCATCCAACATTGTCTTGAACACCTCCAGGGATGAGGCATCAACAGTTTCTCTGGGCAAAGTGTTCCAGTGCCTCACAGCTGTCCTGAAGAATTTCTTCCTTTAATCTAAATCTACCCTCTTTCAGTTTAAGGCCATTACCCCTTGACCTTGTAAAAAGTCCCTCTCCAGCTTTCTTGTAGGCCCCCTGTAAAGTACTGGAAGAATGCTATGAGACTCTTAAAGCATTCAGAGTGTAAGCCAGTCAAATCTGCATGACATTTGCCTCTGGCTTTTCAGAAATGTGGGGTGAGGAGTAATACCACTGATTTCTATCAATTTTGAGTTGGTATATTCTTGTGTTGGTGAATAAAGCAATGCATCTGACAGTAGGGCTGTATTGCAAAATGCAGCTCACCAAAGACACTGCTGCACTGCAGACGTGGTATGGATTTGGGACTGCGTAAGTCCCAGGAAAGCAATCTGTGATTTAGTTGCAGAACTTATAAATGAGATAAGGAAGCTGTGAATCTAACTAAAGAGATGTCTTTAATAACAGCTAAACTGCTCTGTTCAGAATGGCTATAATCACAGCAACTATGTCATTTAGAGAAATTGGCAAAAAGAACATGAAGACCAGAATACCTGTAACTGATCTCCAACTGACTTAGCTAACTTGCAGTTTTCCTAACCATGGTGAATAGTTATGCAGGTAGACACGTGAACAGATCAGAAGCATTATTATGGTGTTAATTCAATGAGAAAACTATGGAGCTGGTTAGAAAATGTTTTGTAAGGTAGTAGAATACTGCACAAAAGGCCAGAATTCCTGTTTCCATACAGCATTGATGCACAAATGATGCCAGCTTTAGTATCATTAGAATACTCTAGAAAAACCTCTGATTTGCATGAGTTCTCAAAAGCTAAGCTTAAAGCTTTTCTAACTGGCAAGTCCCACATTGTTATCCCATCCCAGCTAGTGTTGCTGTAGTATGACTACAAGGATACTATCTGTAAGGGTTTGTAATACTTCTAAGCAGCCTGAGCTGAAGCTGCCTTGCCACAGTGAGTCAGATGCTACACTAAACTGCAGGCTGCCTGATACTGGTGCTGCAGATGTGATGAGTAGGGGAATGCAGTGGTCTGGGCTTTAGCCCACATGCCACATAGATTAGGAAGAAGAGTCCGTATGAGTGTAGTCACAAATACATTTTCAATTCCTTCTAAAAATAGATGAATTTTGTGACTGGGTTCTTCTTGAATAAGCATTCTAAATTGTATTCTGTAGTGCCTATGAAGAATGAAAGTATCCCCAGGTACTGTTTGAAGTATTGTACTTTCTAATTAGTAATTTTTCTTCAAGACTTCTTAGTGGAATCATAGGCAAGAAAATGAGCAACCTTGCAAAACACCTATTGAATCTGTAACTACACATGTGGTGCTTAATGTAATCTGTTGGTGGGGCATCCTGAGAAGACACCTTGAAGCTTACAGTCTTCCAAATGATGCCATTTTTGTGACAACATTGTCTTCCTGAGGCAAAGGAAACTGTGAAGAAAAGTTAATGCTGCTGACATTCTAAGTCTATGAAAATGATGTTTTTCCTTTGATAAGCACCAAATACATTCCCAAATTGTGGGAAGGGAATTTTCAAATTCAGTCCAGCAGCACACAGGAGCAATACTCAGGCACAGTAAAGGATAGCTATCAGTGGGAAGTTGTTCAGCATAAAAGGATGGAGCAAGTTCCTTGGCAAAAAGGTTTTAGGAAGAAGAGTTTTGTGCACACTTTGTAGACTGGAGTTTTAGTAAGAGGAGAACATGGTGTGGGGGAGAGCAGCCTGGGAAGTGTTTTTGATGGTGTCTCGTTTTGGTGGATGTCTCACCCAGAGAGACTGTGAAGACTAAAACCACCAAATATTTGTTTCCTCAATACAACACATGTACTACAGAAAATATGAATTCTGGAGTGTATGCAAGACAAGTTTGCATGTTTTTTGCATACTTCAGAAAAGAGAAGTGGGTTCCCTAAATATTTTTACAATTCAAAAATATGTATTAATATTAGGAATATTCCAGTCTTGAAGGTGGTTATGGTAGGAGCTGGAGGCTTTGCTGAAGTTTTGGTTTTAGCCTCCTGGTCAAACTGAGTCACACTTCTGGTTTAATTGTATTCATTTAGCATTTTATCATAACTATGTAGATCAAACACTCCACTTTCCATGAAAAAAAATAATAATAATTAAAAAAAAAAAAAGTGGAAATGTTGAGCATAAATATGGAGGAGGAAAAGACTTCTGTGATCAGAACATTGTAAACCGCCTTGATTTTGGATAGCTATCACCTGGACTACCTATAATCACAAGCAATAGCTGATTATGACAATGACTTACAAGGCTGTTTCACACTATCAGTTTCCAAGATAAGACATGTACTCATCTGGTAAATAGGTGCATTGTGGCTTTAGACTTTTGGATGTGATGTGTAGGCTTTGGGGTTCACTCTCACACGTTGTCACTTTTCTCACCGCACTCTCAGATGCCATCATTGCTCTCTAGTTCAGACTAATTCGTATGAGATGCATTTCCTACATGCAGCTACACACAGCTAAAATAGCCATGATATTGGACGTAAACAATATTCCTGTGTAGTAATATTTGCATTTTTGAAAAACAAAAGTGAAGGATGGACAGATTTTCATGTTAGAAGTAGGATACCATGCATATGGAAGAAAATCCAATAAATGGGATTTAACTCCAACACAACTTATAGACACAAGCTGTTATAACTCACAAATGGTCAATAGATCATCTACAAATTTGTGGTGTCAGAAGATAAAACAACTCATTCTGCATTATGTCTTTCATACAGTTTGTAAGGCATGAGTTAAGATTTTAAGCAATATTTTTATTCAAATGTTACCCCTTTGGCATAGCTAAATCATAAAAGGATGTTTTTTCTGTTTTTTTCCTCTTCTTTTCACCTCTCATAGAAAAGCTGCTTGATCATCTTTGTATCTGGTGTTTGCATGAGTCTTGTTGACTTTTCTTCTTGCCAATTTGAATACATGATAGATGTGTTTGGCCATAAAAATGCTTTTGGAGGAAAATAACTTCAGATGGGCAGGTGTAAGTTTCACTTCATTGGCTCCCATGAAATAAGGCTGATGTAAAGCTGTTAATCCAATTTGGTATGTTGGGTTCATTCAGGGTTATCAGGCAGAGCTACTGCTTAAATAATCAACTGGCAATCATCGGTGCTTAAGATGGAACAACTAGAATGTAGTGAAGTGGGGAGGAGAGAGGAAGGGAAAGGGACACTGCTATATAAGTGTTGAATGTTCAGGTAATTTTAAAAAAAATGCTAAGAATAATACTATGAGAATTACAACAGTAATTACACATAAGAGTTTTTCCACCAAAATAACAGTCAAATCTGGTTATTTGTTACCAAACCACTACAAACATGTCAGAATTTTTCAAGCAAAGAATTATTATGTGAAGGTTACAAGTGTACTTATGACAAATCACCACAAAACAGAAACAAACAAAAAATGTGATAGGCAGTCTTTTATTCATGTGAGGACATTAAATGTTATTTTTCTTTTCCTTTGAGGAATTAAGTTTTTTCAAATCTTCAGGGTTTTTATCTCCAAGTTTCAAGTGTTTAGATTCTTTATAAAACTCCTGATTTTAAGACTAACACTAATTTGCTGGAAAAGATACCTGATTTTTACATAAGCTGACAAGTCAAATTAGATCAATTGAGATCAATAACAGCAGACCATAACTAGTGGTCACCACATGCATATCATGATTGTTCCTGTTGGTGGCTGTTGCAATTGGAAATAGCTACAGGAATTGTTCAGCTGTTCCCTGGTTATGGCAGTTTCTCAGGTGAGGTAGCTGATGTCAAAACCCTCTGGACAGTGCTGTTTTATATATTTTTTTTGTCATATAAAGGGTCTTTTATTCAATGCCCTTGACATGGTTAGGTTGTCAAATGTTCAGGATTTTTAATATATTCATGACAATACACATTCAGAGTAATTCTAGCCATCTACATTTCCAGACTGAAAAACAGGATTTCATCTTCCATTACCTTAAGCTGGAAAAAGGTGAGGGCTGGGAGCTGAGATGACTTTGTCAAGGATTAATGTGGCAGCACAAATTTAAAAGCACTCTGAATTTTAGGCTAACAGCTGATACTTTACTTAATGATTAGTTTTAAAATTCATCATTTAATTATTAGCTTGAAGGACACTGCAAATGAACACCATAGGTACCACATTTACATGTTTAATTGGATTAGTCTCCTGACTTTCAGATTCTAGCAATTAATTTCTCTTGGCATTTTTTTCCACATAGCTAAATGATCGATCCTTTTTTTTAGTACATGGATTCACATCATACATTGTTACATTGAAAATTCTATTGTTCCTCTGCAATATTATTCTACTGTTGCTGTATCACCTGCTGAAAAAAAAAAAAAAAAAAATAAAAAAAAAAAAAAACTTGAAATAAGTAGAAGCTACACTTAACTGCATTTTAAAGTTTGGAATATTTGAATATACATATATATATACATATATATTTATACACAATGAGCAAATATTTGTTCTTCCAATTATGAAATCACCTAAATGAGGAAATATAATGCCTAATGTTGTGTGAGCAGTCAATAAATGAACATTTCCTATGTTCAATCATACTCTTCTGTTTGAAAATTATCATAGCTATTGGGCCAAATAAGGTGCAGTTGTCACAATCTTCCATTAAAAACAAAACTTGTATTTTTCAGAGGTTAGCAGTCCATGGCTCCCATTAGACCCTTAGCTGACAGACATGGCATTTTTATGCTTAAATGTATCTAACACAATGAACTCTTAAATCATTTGACCTCTGGCATAACAATATAAACATTAATAATTGAAGTGTCAGGTTGAGAGGTGTCCAGAAACTTCCATTACTTAAGTCTCTTCTCAACTATTCTGCTTGCCAACTTGGTTGTGTGGTTGGAAACTGGCAGAGAGTAGGCAGATCATAATTAGAAGGTCAAGAGGTCCTTCAAGACCGTGAAGGCAAGAAAGCACATCAAACTTCTTTCCATACTTTTTGATTGGAAAACCTCATCATGCAACGTAATGAGCAGCTGCAGTTCCCATGGAAGTCAGTGGATGGTAAGAGTTGAGTCTCCCTACTTAATATGCAGTTGTTGAACACTTTGGAGAATTAGGCAATAAGTAAAATATGTTGCAAATAAATTTCTGAAAGCAGATTACTTGAATGGTAAGGTGATTTTATGGTTATTTCCATACTACAATTACTACTGGAAGAAAAAATAATAACAATAATAATCTAACAGTATCTAATGTCCACTAGACAAAATGAGGTACCCCTCTGAGTATTTCAGTTCAGTGTCAATTTGAGGTTTAGGTAATAGCTGCTTGATAGGTTTTGAGGTGCTACAGAAACAATGATTACTATAAACCATTTCATGTAACTTATTCAAAATAACTGAAGGCAAGCAGGTAACAGCATGAGAAGCATTGACATATTAGTCATTTTTAGTTCAGAAAGCACAGCAGCATTTAATATGCTGTACAAAAGCATTTGCAATTTATTTGTGACTGCTGTTAATTACATGTCTACCTGTACTCTTGCAGGGCAGCTTCTGAAAATCTGCATGTTAAAATGAGATGTACCTACATGAAAATATTGTATGTTTTTTACCAGAGGGACTGTGTTGATGTGAACTCCCAGAGAATGTTACCATATCCATGAAAGCTATGAATTAGTAAGGCCATCAATGTTTTTTGTACGGCTAGCGTAGCAGTTTGTCTTTATTTCTGAAGGTCACGGTCAATTTTTGTGTTATGGTTTTTCACTGTTCTATACTTAGGATACAGTCAAATCCAAATTAATACTTGTGTTTCAATGTTGGTTTCAGCTCCACCTCAGCTTCACCTCTACAAGTCTCTTCCAGTTCTTTAGTGTCTCTGGGTAATCACATGGGTAAAACAGAATTAAATCAAATGCATGCATATTCATAGTGTGTATAGCAGAGTGAATACTTCTTTAGAAAACTTTATAAATTTTCAGTAGTTTTTTGTTTGTTTGTTTTTGTTTTTGTTTGGTTTTGGGTTTTTTTGCATTTATTACTGCTGAACAGAATGCAATAACCCTGGTAACAAGTCAGAAAATATTGTTTTAATAGTGACAGAATGGAAGATGTGAGACCCAGGCTAGATAACATGAAACATTACATCTTTTAAGACATGTTGAGGCTACAAGCTTTTAGCCAGATCTTAATCCTTTAATGCTTGCTTTATGTTGATTTTTTTGTAATAGACAGTCCTTCTGGCAAAAGGCCAAACCTGAACTGTTAGAGGAATATGAAAAATCCTGTTACAGAGGTTTCACAGAATTTCAGGATTCAGCTCTTAATATATTGCTCTTTCCAAGTTCATTTCCTTAGGGGAGGTTTCTAGTGTCTTCACCAGTAAAAAATGCCTGTTTCTAAAGTTTTGCAATGGATTTAATTCTCCACAATCATAACTGAACAAGATCATTCCTACAGGGTATCTTGGGGCAGGAGCCATGACTAACATCAGAAAGTTCAACTAATATTAATAATCTTTTGCAGGTATTAGTATCTTACTCTAGTCACATACAAGTAAGGCAATGAGTTTGTATAACACAGTACCAAAGGAGTACGTAGGGAAACCTTCTTAATGATTTATCACTGAACATGCCTATTACGATTACTTCATGTTGTGCAAGGTTTCTTTTCTCTTGTTGTGTCTGTAGCTGAACCTCCCAGACTACATTCACTGGTCCTTTCTTCTCCCAGGTGGCAGCAATAATTTGAGGTGGTGTAAATTCACTTTATTCTAAGTGGAGATGATCACAGCAGATATAAAACCTGCTGAGCTGCTGCCTGCCCCACCCTCCATTAAGATGAAGCTTGAAGTGGGGGGAGGCACAGCTATGATGCTGTTATCTCCCTTGGTGGTAGATTCTTGCAGGATCTGCCCAGCAGGAAAATGTAGACTGGCATCTTCAAGCTGCTTGTAGCCCTTTCTTCTGGCTACTGCAAGACTGTGAATGTCAGAGTGGTGATCACGCTAATTGTACAGGACCTCCTCATCCTCTGTGAGCATCTGTGGTTGAGCTCTAATTTTGTCTGTTGTAATTTAATTTTTTACAGTGTCTCTTTCACCAAAAATAAAGCCAATAGAAGCTGTACTAGAAATTCAGAAATCTGATTATTGTGGCTTATTGATAAAAATCATAACTTGTCATGCCTGGGTTTAAAGCTTATAGGTTCTGAAAATGTGTTCTAATTGATTTAATTTCCTAATCAATTATGATTGATTGATCTGTAGAACAGTTATTTATGCATTTCAGAAAATGTCTATTTAAATATAAATGTTTCTATGCACAAAAGAGTCGAAAGCTGTCAAATCCTTAAATTTTAGTTTTACTGAAACGGGAAACTTGGAAATTCCTTCAACACCAGTAAAACTAGGCTAAGACTAGGTGGAACCTGAAAACTATAGGCTGTATCCTTCTGTGAAGCTAGTGAATTTGTACTGGTAGTTGGTATTCGGGATCCCCTTAACTTGCTTTAAAGAATGATTGAATAACCTAAATAGAATACTCCTTTTTTTGTTCAAGAAGATGGGTTGTTATGTTGATGTGGTAGCAAAAGTAGCTGGGGACCTGAAGGCAGCATTGCTGTTAGCTATCTAGCAATGTTTGTTGGTTTGTGCACAATGCCATGCTGATACAGCTGTATGACTGCCTATTGTAGAGCTAAATCACTTGTCTCACTAGCTTGGGGCTGTTGTATACTTATGCAGTTCAAACAACTCTTAAGGACTCTCCAAGAGAAAGAATAGTGCTCAATTCTTCAGGCCTAGACTAGTGTTACTTCAGTGATTCTTTCACTGCTATCTTTGGTAGTCATTTCTGTGTATTGTATAGTTGTGCTGAGATAATCAAAAGGAGATGCTACTGATGCATTAACTGTATTTTTCTTGAATGAGGAGATTTCAGTAATCTGTATCCTTACAGCTATATCCTGTTCCTTTTAGGTATGTTTTGTATGCCTCAGAATAAAGGGGGCAAAAATTAATAAAGCTCTAAGATAAAAAAGAATGTCTTAACTTGGAATTAATCTTGTACCAGCTGGAGGGAGCCAAAAATACTCTCCATGCACCCTCCACCAAGCAGGTAATTTGGCTCATTTCCTCACAGCCTATGTGAGGAGTAGAAGAAGGTCAAAAGAAGTTCACCCAGGACTCAGTAGTGCCCTTGGTCAGAATTGCAGGTAGATGCATGAAAGCCATAAATCCTAGTTCAATATATTTATCATGTATGCTGCAATGCACTGACATAACCAAACTTCAGTACCGTCAGCACTTCAGAATCGATATCATTGCAGAAGAGCAAGCTGGATTCCCCTGAGCCTCATGAATCATAACCAAATTGACAGCTTAAGATCTGATCACACAGTTTGTTGCTGTGGCTGATGGCTGATAATGACAAAGGAAGAGCACAGCTTGATTGGAAATCACCAAAATGAATGAACTTGCTGCACTGACAGATCAGAAATGTAAATTCTGACCTGAAAAGAGAAGCAGCGTGACTGTGGCTAAGCCTTTTAAATGGATTTTTTTCTCTCATGAATTGCCTTTCACAAACAGTGCATTTGTTTAGTTGCTGAGGAGATTTGTAACCTAAATCAATATTACTCTAGTCTTTGCTTGATGCAAGGATGTAAATACTAGTAGCAACAGAGTGAATCACTGGCATGCTCAGACAACATAAATCTATCTAGAGAATCACTGACCTTCACCATTTCAAACCTAGACCTATTCAGTTATAAGAGAACAGTGTTTTGACATCTGCATGTTTGACCATCTAAAATGAGTGATGTGAACTCCCTATGCAGTCACTAAAGCTTAGTTCCTAGGCTACTATCAAAACCATCACTGTTGGGCAATTCATTTATAACCTCTGGAGACAGGAATGATTGCAAATGTGCACAGAGCCCAGCCCCTGCCTAGCTCCTGTGGATGGTCTCTGCACACCTCTGGTGAAGAGCTGAGTCACTGGTAAGCAGAGAGGACTGACAGGATGATTTTGTGAGCTGGGAAATCCTGTGCTCAACAGTGGTGAATGGAGGACTTCAGTCAATAGAGCACCACGTAGCTAATGTTCTTTTGGAATATATGCCACTCAGTCTGTCTAGGTGTTTTTGTCATGCTGTACTGAAAAAAGTGTTTCTCATGCATATTTCCTGTTTTTCATATACACTATCTCTTTAAGGTTAGATAAAATTGTTTCAAAAATAGTTTGTAATTGTCTTTTGTGAATTATTTTAATTAGGCTGCATGTTACATCATTCCTTGGTTGGGGAAGGTTCAACAAAATTGCAAGAGAAACATTTCCCCTCTTACAGATTCACAGAGAGCTCAGAATTGTATAGGATAAAAGAAAAATCTCCTTTTGTCTTCACATTTCTACACAACATTTCTTGAATGATTTCTCCTTGACAGATTTGCTGCGCTGTGATTTGCAGACATTGCAATTGCAAAAGCTCAGCTACATCTCTATCATAAGGTGTGCAGAAAACCGCTTCCTTCGTGCTTACAGCTTGGGTTCAGTGGTGATGTTTCCACACACTGTTAATGCTAGCCAGAGTAAAATTTTGAATGGGAGTGGTGTCCCTGCTACTATCTTCTGTCCCTGAAAGCCCACAAATTGAATTTTCTTTAGAAGGAAATGGACACAAAAATATAATAGCAATAACAGATCAGAAAACTGCAAAGATAGAATTTTATGTCAAAAGAAAAGGAGTCTTTTGCCTTAATATTTTACAACTTCATTCTAGAAGAAAAAACAGGACTCCTGTGGGCACAGGTTTCATGTCTGATGCCTTAGAGCTGGATTACTACCAAAGGTTAGACTATAAGGCATAAATTATGTGTTTTCTTCATATGTCTACATTTGATAGAAATGTTTTACAACTTAGTACAGGAAATGTTTTACTATTGAGGGAACACTTGGAATGAGGAAATTGTACAGAGAACATTGAGACACCTTGTTGGACTTATCAGAGGAGGTTGCATCTGCAGTTAGCCATGGGCATGTCTGAGTCAATGCAGGGTTGAAGTAGGAGCAGTCATCAGGATCTTTCAATGTGCTCTCACAACCTTCACTTTATGCATCTAGCTGGAATCTGCAGTATCAAAATCATGAGAGTATGTCCATAAAGTGAGATGTTTCAAGACCTTCATCTTAGTAGCATGGATAGAGAGAAGTGGGTCAGATTGTTTGCATTGCAAAGAATATTTGATCGTGACCTGAGCAATGCTGCTCACTCAAATCCTCTCTGCACGTGAAAACACATGCCTGATCATTCTTCCAATGAAGTTTGGCTTTCTAATGTAGGGGGACACAGCCTACAGATCTAGTGACTACAAACTCTCCACTGCTAATTCAGGCACTTTATGTAGCCCTGATACTATTTTGCAGTGGGGTTGAGATGAAGTTAGCTTGGTGAAACTAGCTTCATTTGATGTTAAGATGATGCCACAAGCCCAAAGAGATATTTTCGATGAATTGCCTGTGATTCCTAACCTAAGAACTAATTTTGAGGTTTTCAGGTATTAATACTGACAGCCTTTAGGAATAAATACTAGCATAATTCAGTATTTCATAGATGTAGGTTTAATTGCAATATAATACAAAATGAAATAATTATCATAATTAATTCAATTATTCAGAAATCTCAACTCTTTATGCATTCAATACTTAGCCTGGATTCTGTGTTCAGGCCTAACCCTTCAGGAAATCTGAGGATAATTTTTAAAAGATTTGGAAAGATATTGAAGTGTTTGCCTTCAACCCTATGTAGTGATATCAACAGAGTTGTTTAGGGAGTAGAGCAGGGCTTGGATTTAACCATGTTGTCTTGATCCAGTTTGTCATTCGGACTTCAGATTGTGAGGTCCAAATACCATGAACTGACTTGTCAGTGGGAGGATTAGCTCCCAGGTTGAATTCATTTGGAGAGCTGTGTGAGAAGTCATCTTGATAAAAGCCATAATAATGAATCATATTCTTTTGTGGTAATGTTTTGAATCTTTATTCAGAGAGCCCACCCTGTAGGGGCTTTTTGTGTGTAAAGCCTTTTAAATGTTTTTAGCTAATCTTTATTTTTAAAAGAACCCTGCTCTCTATTCTGCTGTGCATATTATGTTTGATCAATGCTTTTTGTGCCTGAAAAGTGGAAAGTATTTTTTTTTTTTTTGTGGTTTTATTATTGTAATCTGCTACACTGTTAGAATTTAATACCAAAGAGTAGCATGTTATAACTTTGAATATTTAAAGTGACACTACTGTTGAGTTTTTTCCAAGTTAATTTTATTGTTGATGAAAAATGTTAGACTGGCAGCACCAGAGATTACAATACAAGTCTTACCCAGTTTACCCCTATTTACTACTAAGATCCAGATGAATAATTGAAAAGGCACACAGCAGGGCTCTAAGCTGCTCTGAACTGAGGCCCATTATTCCCAGTCTGACTGATGGAGAGGTTACAGTGAACAATGGACTGGAAAGGGATTCCCAGAACTCTGCCTAGCATCCCTCAAATAATGTTAAACCTAAATGTCCATGTGAGAGGTGGCTTTTACATTGTTTTGCTATTCTGTTTTTTTCCTAAAATGATCCCAGTGAAGCCATATTATAAGTGTACTTAAGAGGAGGGATGGTAGACAAATACCAGATTTCTGGTAGAAAAGTTTTGACTGAGCATCACAAAGAGAAACTCGGATGATTACATTTGCACTGGTAATAACCTTTTGAAGAATGTTCTGTGACTTTTAGATTCTACGTCTACAGAAAATGTTGAGTCTAGATATTTTACCTTCAAAACATAGGTATACTTCAAAGATGAAATAATTAAATAAATCATTACATTGATTTGTCCAGGTGTGGGTAATGCCCATTTGTGGCTCTACAGTTAAAAGACTCTTCTGATTTCTCTAAGGGTAAAAACTGCTTAAAACCTAGGATGATGTAAATTGAACTGGAAACTGGGAGAACATGCATGAGGTTAAAAGGAAACTTTGATTTCACCATTAGATTCAAACTTAGGTAATTGAACTTCTTTATTCCTAAATGCAAGTCTAATATCTCTATTCCAGCTAATGTTTAGCCAAGTCACTTATATAACTTTTTCATACGTGTGTCTAACTACCCTGTTAAATTGATCCCTCGCCTCTGGTAATTTTTGTTGTCCCTCCTGAAATATTTGTCAACAACTTTTCAGTGCAGGAATTCCCAGAAGCTAATGAGATATTGCATGCACACCCCTGTTCAGTGGCATAATGTCTCCAGTTATGCAAACCAATAGCGCTCAGTTGATGATTTTAATTAGCTGTTAAACAGTTCTCTTCAGTTCCTTTTCTAATCTTCTTGCTGTGCTCCTGCTGTTTTTTATACCCTCAATTTTCACAAGAAATGCACTGTTATCCACTTATTTCTGCATAACTGTATACAATCTTTAATCAAATTGGCATTGTGCACCCAAATTCCATCCATTTTAGTTGAACAAAATCAAACATTAACCATTTGCTGAAGGTTGTTTCCACCCACCCAGACAAAGCATAGCAGTTTCCTGGCACTATTTAATATAACGAATCAAGACTAAAAGAACTGGATAATTGGGAGCAAGCTTCTAAATTCTTCTGTTACTTTTTAGCAGGACCCACTCTAATTTAAGTCAATGAAAGGTTTTCTTCTAGGTATGAACAGAATGAGTCCTTCTGATACAAGATAAGAGATGTTGTCCAGGTGCCTGGATGCATTTCTCCCTCAGATCAAACAAGTAGAAACTGTGCAATGGGAAACTACTGCACAAAATAAGGCACTTTACAATGGTGTAAATCCCACAGGAAACATAGTGCAAGTTCTTTCAACAATTCTCTTTAAAAAAAGCTCAAAGTGAACATTTACTGTTCTAATGGTTTAATTAAGGTGAAAGATTAGCATGGCTGTAGAATGTTTTTTGGTTCCTTTTAGAAAGAACAGAGTGAGCTAGTAAAATCATTAATCTGCTTAGTGTGAATAGATGTTAAAATCAGACTGCATAGTGCCTAGTGTCGGCAAAGTGAATTATTTGTGGCAAGCTTTTTCTTCTGAATGTCACTTGGCTCTATATACAACTGAATTCTGCAAGAATCTTTTCCTTCATCTGATAAAATGCTCTGCCACAGCTGTTCAATCAGGGATTCACACTGCAAGCCAGAAAAGCACATCAGCACATTTAGAGATACAATTTTCTTTGTGGCCATCAGTTGAACCAGCTATGTACACATGTAAAATTAAGCTCCTGCACTTCTAGATCAGAGCATTAACAACATCCAGAAAAGACTCTGCTCCATGACTATGCTTTTATTAACAGACAGTAACTTAGTCCAGGCCTCTGACCACCAGATATTCCCCTCTCCCCACAGAGCAAGTCCAAACATATTGTACATACTAAAGAGGAGTCCCTTTATTTCCTAATTCTGTTTATGAAGGACTTTTTTACATGCATGGGTGACAGAATTTGAAATCATTATAGTTTTCAATTAAAAATAAAAATAGGTGGAAGTTCTGTCTGACTTTCAGACATTCTGCTGCCTCTAGAGAATCCACTGATGAAAGCAAGGTGCTTCCTCAACTCCTAGAGAAATTTGGCCACTGGAGAACAGGATGCTCAACCTCAGCATGGGGGCATCAAAAGCATCCAGCATAAAGAGAGAATGCTTTCAAATTGCCTGCCCTTGAGCAGCTGACAGCACAGTTGAGAAAAAGCCAGGACAGAGATGCTGTTCGACCTTGCTTTCTTCTGCATTCAATACAGCTGAGAGCAGGTGCTTGGACAGTTCCTGAATTCCTTTTGCTACACACTCCAGAGATGCTGACCCAGGATTTTAAACGTCTGCATTTTGGATTTAAGAGATTAGAGATGCAGGCTGGTGTGATAATACAAATCCTTGTGAGGATCTGTTTGAAAACATGACTAAGCCCAAAGCAGTAAAGAGCCAAAACATTTTATCTGAGGCATTTATTTTCTTGCAAAGAATCTTACAGTATCTGCACCTGATAAGGAAGAGATGCTTTAGATTCAAATGTACTAAAGCTTGGAACGAGGGACTGTGGTGACCTGCTTGAAGATCTTAGCTCTTTCTTCTTGACCCACAACTCAATCCTTTCCAATCTTATCTTAGATGAGAATTCCAGCAAAGTTGCTAGCAGTTACACCTAACTAAAAAGTAAGCAGTTATTTGTGGGTCTATATCTTTCTCATCTTCTCCAGCATTCTTCAGTTCTGTATGCAGATTAACTGAGTTTTCTAAAGGAATAATTGCCTTATGTTAAATGTGTTTATAAGTCCTGATTTAAGGTTTCTTCACAGGAACTAATTTTTAACCTGTCAAGGATAATAAATATATAGAGCTCTTCTTTAATGAACACCTGGCACATGCCTGGTGAAAGATGATGTATCAAAAATAGTCATTTATTGATTTTCAATTAAATGAAACAAAACAAGGCACTTTCCTGGAGTAGTATGATATTTCATAAGATATGCTTCTAAGCAAATGTTTATACAGACTATATTATAAATCCTGTTGACAGACCCAACTTTCCATCTTCCACACAAAATAGTTCATTACATTCTTTCTGTGCAAGTTACCATTTGACAAAAAGGCAGGAGAGGACTTAAAAAAAAAAAAAAAAAAAAAAAAAAGAAAAAGCTCTACTGTTTTGTCTTGCAGAATAAATTCTACTCTTAAGACTTACAGGGATTGTGTCATTCTTAAGAATTTTATCACCTTTAACACATCCTAAAAGCATTTCTCTGTATTTCTCTTATTTTCCCTAATTAGGAAAATGTTTCCGCTGAGGATGTGAGAGTACACAAATGGTCCAAACAACTGAATGCATGCAGAAGTGGTCAAAAGAGCGAGTAATAGGAAGTGTCTGCATCTCCTTACAAGATTTTGCTGCCAGGTAGTGTTCTTTAAATTCTCCTGGCACTTAAAATGTCAATTTGTTGTAACAACTTTTTTATAATATGAAATCATTCAATTGTTCCTACGATTTATTGGGAAAGCTTTAGACTGCAGCAAATGAATTGCTTCTGGCCCCAAAATCACATTTTAAATTAGTTGACTGAACTAAGATATTCACACTCTTTCTGATTTTATGTTGCATTTTTACTGCAGTACCTTTTACTGCAGTACCTTCAAACCTTATGTTTGAAGTACCTTATGTTGCATTTTTACTGCATTACCTTCAAACCCTGCTGCTTGCCGTCACTAAGCCTTGTCATGAAGAGGTTAATTATGTTTCTCTTCAGGCCAGTTTGATGCCTACAGACTTCTGTATTTTTGTACGTGTGAAGCAATGTGCAGGCATTCCCTGAACTGCTCCCTATCCCATCCTGTACCTCTTGAGAGTGTTTGAAGTGGCTTCTGTGCCATGGCAGGGGGGCAGTGTTCATGCACAGTAAAGAGCATGAAATTCTAAGCTGTGGATACCAGCACAAGGGGCAGCCCTGTCTGGCTTTACCAGTCACCCAACTTTGTAGTTCACTTGTAAGATAAAGAAAACAAAGTTAAGTACCTTTTGCTAATTATAATCTCCCTCAGGCACTAATCTCCCTCAGACAACTAAGAAGTTGTCACATCAAGCATATCGTTCTGTCTCAGGACCCTTGGAGAAGCATAGGAGAGAAAACAGAGGATTTCAGTGATGTAATTTGTAGCCACAATGGATGGTGGGAGGAAAGTCAGAGGCCTTGGTAAAACTGTACACAATTAGGTCTGAGTCATGGGCAGTGTGTGTTTTATATGCATTGCACAGTCCATGGGCATTGTAGAAGTGGTATTTCAAATATCCTATTCAGATTCTCTAATTAGCCATTTTCATAACAAAACTCTAATAGCCGTTTTTCCTCTTTCATATTCTCTCAAGAGTATGAACAATTATAGTGACACTATGAAAGAATGTTGCTTTTTTGCATACTTTGGTCAAAGTCATAAACCAAATCAATTATTCCAAATTGTTCTGAGCATAACTTAATTTTATTACCCACTTGTCAAGTACATCAATCAGATGTGATTTTTTTTGGAACCTATTTTCCTTTCTGGTGAGTGGTTTTGCAATTACCCTTACTTTAAAGAATACATTTCTGTACTGAAGAATGGTTATATGCGTTCGGGGCTAATGCTTTTCTGTCAGCAAAGAGAAACAATCTTATTTTGGCCTGTTATTCAAATTCAACATGCAAATTCCTTGTTTTTGAGCACATTGTATATAAGAGGACACATAGCAATTTACTGTACAAAGCACTTGTGCTGTTACGCAAAGCTAGGCTAGATTTTTTATTTTAATGCTCAGAAGGGCAGATGTTTCAAAAGTGGAAAACTACAATGGGCATTGCATTATTTCTATATGAAACAAATACAGTTGAAATATGTCAATTGAGCAAGACATCTACATATATACAAACCATTAATAAATCATGTCTTTTAACTATGCTAATTATCCAAAACTCTACTAATTATCCAACAGTTTGTATATCAGAAAACAAATCCATCTCTACTCTTATGGGTGCATGACTTACAAAGTTTGTGGTGAGATGACACTTAATTCTGGGTCTTTTAGAAAGCCATCTAATTCAAGTCAATGGCAGCAGCTGTGAACTACTTTCATCTAATAAACTTTGAGAAGTGAGTAATGGTTTTATTTCCTTGTTTCTCCTCTCTTAGGATTTAATAGGCAAGCTTTTACAGTCAATTGTTACAACTGGCAGAAAAGACAAGGTTTTGACTGCCATAGACTTAAGGAGTTTACTGTAAATCTGGCCATATTGCCTAAAAGAAAATAGGATATGGTAAGGAAAAATGGTGGGGTACCTCAGTTCTGGCTAAATAAAAATGACCTGCTTCTCCATGAATGTTCTCTAATTACATCTTTAGAGATTACTGTGAAAGCTGCAGCCATACAGAGGGCGAATGGGTCAGGTAAATCACATAGTTGTGTTGCTGATGATTGGAGTGAGCAAAACAGTGCTGTGCTCCTGCCATTGCTGCAGCACCTCTGGGTGCCACCTGGAAGAGGGAACATACTGCAGCTGTGAGGAGCAGATAGTCTGTCGCTTGGCAATGGCCTAACAGTTGACAGTATCTGTAATACTACACAAAGCCCCCTTTTTTCACAAGCAGTTCCAGATCAGTCTGGAGGAGCTGAGTTAGATTAGCATGCAAAAAAACCATGCTGCGGATGAAAGGCTGCTTTTGGTGCTGAGGCTGACTCGTCTCTGCCAGACTCAGTGAAAATGCAGGGTGCCGAGTGCACAGCAGGCAAAGGGTGCCAGGCACCAAACCTGTTGGATGTAGAAGTTGAGGGGTTGAGTTCTGTCTGATTCGCAGCAGGGTTTTGCTCTTTGGTAGTGTCACAACCCAGATCACAGGTAGGAATTGCCTAGCGCTGGTTACAGCTCAGGATGCAGATTAGCTTTTGAAAAAGGAATTCTGAGTGATCAGACGTGAGCCAGCTGTGCAGCAAGGGAATGGAACGTTCCCCAGTGTCAGGAGACATGCCTTTTGAAGTCGTTATTCTTCAACTCTGCCTTTCTCACCTCTTCCTTACATTGGTTTTTCAGGCTCTTATGGCTTCTTGTGGATTGTATACCACAATACAGCATCTCAGAAGTGGCAGCTAACCACAGCCTAGTGTCTGTATGAGAAAAGGCAGAAAGCAGGCCATGGATTTATTTGTGGAAATGCTGAAAACACTTATTCACAAAGAGAGCTTTTCTTAAAGTTGCATAAGTTGCATAATGAACAGGTGGAAGCCTGACTCTCACACATGTATATTTGCTGTGATGTCGTCTATCACAGACAATTACTTTCAGAGTTGTTCCACTGCTAATGAAACCTTGTGAGACTAACCCCGGTAAAAAAAAAAAAAAAAAAAAAAAAAAAAAACCTCCTTAGAATAAAACACCAAAACATAGCAAAATTTCCCATTGGATTTCAGTAAACTTCAACTCTTTGAGATTTTATTTAAATGTAGCTTGTGGTCTGCATGAAGCCTAGAGTCAGGCCTGAAAGGACTACTGAAGGACTTCATTTCCCTAGAAAAGTTTGTTCAGGGATACAGGAGTAGTGGAGTCTGAACTTTTTGTCAGTCTGTTCCTGATCCAGCCTAAATAAGTCAAAACCAAAAGTTAATCTTGACTGCTCAGCAGGCTGGAAGGTGATTTGGGTGATCTAGTAGTTGCCTAATAGTTGTTACCATCAGTGTGCTAGCAGTAAGTGATATTCCTGACAGTAACAAAGTCAAGAACTGGATTGACTTTGTTTAGGTTTTTCTGCTACACAGTCAGTGCTTGCCTGTCGTATTCCTGGAAATCACTCACAGATTGCATCTCTGAACTGAATGAAAAGAGCTATCAAAGAGCAGGCACACTTGGGTGAAGGCAGGGAATGGAGATTATGCTGGTGCTGCCCATGGTATTGTTGAAAAATCCTTCTGCATCGAGTTACAAATAAACATCTTTAATATCAAGTGGTTACAGTTATAACCTATGTAGTTACAGAGGAGGCATCAGAACCAAAATGATAACCCAGGGGAAAAATGATCCTCTTGTGTTACCAAAGGATAAATTAGGTTGTTAATCAGATACAGATAATTTTAGTTGAACAAGAAAAAAAATTCATTCTGTGCTCACTGCCTTCTGTAAAGCTTTATACTTGCATTGGATAATGCCTCATATCTTTCTCCATTTGGTACATACTGGGATTCCATGCTAGATGAAATGAATCTATTTGAACTTCCAAGGTGTAAAGTACTAAGTGAAAAATACAAGTTCCTTATCCCCACCTGTTCCTATTGCCTTAACTTTTTTGCTAAAATCTTTTCCTCCTGTCTCTAATTCATAGACTGTAGTATAAAGGGTTCCTGCTAAATTCATCAGCTTTGAGTTATCTGTGCTCTTGATGGTGTTTTCACAGTTCAACTTTACTGATATCCACCTTCATGTATACAGATCTAAAGGATCTGAAAGCACTTTACAGTCTACCAGCTAAATCCTAGATGATAGAAATCTTTCATCCTGGAAAAGCCTCCCTTCATTTGATTTGTATCCTTGCACATGACCCAGAGAGGAAGCTGCTGCTATCAGTTGGTGGGCAAGGGTGGGTGGGCATGAAATCCACAAGCTTTCTGTTCACATCCATTGTCACTTGCAGAGCTGCCTCTTCACAGGAAAAAAAAAAAAAAAAAAAAAAAAAAAAAAAAAAAAAAGGTAACTGTCCTGCAAATGCAGTTAACTGCTGTCATTCTCAGAGCCTTCCTCATACATAAGCCATATGGCTCATTCACTGCATCTTGCTCTCCCCTTCCCTCCTTTCATTCCATGAAAATAAATGTTTCAGCTCTTTTAGTACAAGAATGATTGCATGTCTGCTTCTTGTGCACCAGGCAGAAAGTAGGTAGAAAATGCCAGGGATTTTTAAAGCCAAGAGCTGAGAGAATATCTTCCTACCAGTATATGTAATTGTCTGCACATCACTGAGGCTGAAGTTTGCACATGGCAGTGATGGAGCATAGGTTTCCACATGTTACATTTCAAATCTTGGATAATACAAAATAAGTGCAAAAATATTTTACAGGAAGTAGCTATACACATGTTGTAATGCAGGCAGAACTTGATTTTAATGCAGCTCCAATTTAACAGGGGTAAATTAATTCCATTGTATTACATGTCCATGTACTTGGAAAAAGAAACACAATTTTACATTTACCTTGTAAATTATATTTTGTATTTGCATGGAAGAACTTTGAAATACTGAATGTCTTCAGAGTAACAAAACAGATAAAACCTCATTTTCTATCATTTTCTCTAGCAAAAGCCCCTCCTAAACAATAATTGGGGCCAGCTGAGAGGAGCAGTGAACCACCCCTGTCTACTTATCTGAATATGATGACATTTCAGCTGTATTTTAATTTTCACCCCAAATCTTGTCAAGCTATTTTTCCCTTCTATGCTCCCTAAGTAGAGGGCTAAAGTTTGCTTCCAAGGAGGTCTTGGAAATTAGAACACTTTTAGAGTCTGAAGTATGTGGAATTACAAGGTTGGGTTTTACTTCTCATTTTACAAACAATGCATGCGGAAACTTTACTGAGCCAAACTGAACCTGACTAAGCTATTCATAGATGCTGTCACAAATCTGAACATGAACTTTGAGAGAGAACATTGCTGGTGCCTTGTAAAGCTGTCCAAATAAGCCATTTGATGAGTGGTGATTCTTCAGAGAACCACGAACATATATAAATGTGCTGTGGTCTATTTACTTTTGGTAGTGTGTAGTTACAGTGACATTTCTCTTATGATTCAAGTAACTGTTGTTAAATCAGTGAATTAATAAAAAGAACAGCTGTGCTACACTGCTAACAGTTATTGATGGTCTTGCTGACAGTCATCTGTCAGGTTTTGATATTAATACCAAAAAATGAGCCTTGGAGTTACATTGCTTTTGCTCCTTTTATGACTTAGTGTGCCAACAAGGAAGGGGTAGTGAGGGGGAAGGGAACAGGAGCAGCTGAACTGGAAAGCTGAGCCAAGGAGATGCTGGATTTTTGTTGGAATACATCACTGAGTCCATGGCCACACTGGCAAATGCTGGAGACAATGTCAGCCTCATAAATTGCAGGTAGTCTGGAAACATGAGGTCTGAGAAGCAAGGAGATAAAAGATGGAAATGGAAAGATATTTATGGGAAACAAAAGAGGAAAAAAATCTTTGTGGAGAGCTTTGTCTGTATTATTGCATCTTATCTTGCTGTAAGATAGATTTGTTAAAGGGTGCTGCTATTAGCTCACATTGATAATCTGTAAGAAGTTTAAATAAATAAATAAGGTAACTAGGGCTGTCTTCAAAGTCTGAGGGGCAGAGTGGAGCGGGGGTTCTGGGAACCGTTAGTTAAGGTCTGTAGAGCTGAGGGCCTACAGGAGAAACCTGTGAGATGGTGACAGAATGAGGGGAGAAAGTAGCACGTTCTAGCTGAGGAGGTTGCCAGTAAATTTGGGATATATATATATATATATTTTTTTTTTTCCAATAGACTATCTGGTTTGTGTTCTGGGAGGAGGGAATTCCTGCAAACTCAGCATTTGCTTTCCTCCTTTGCCAGGCAGCAAGAAGAGGGGATGTGTTGCTGGGCTCTCAGCCTAATTGAGAAAGGTCTGTTTTCTGTTCCTTAACTCCTTGTAAGTATATTTTCTCAAATGAATCATATTTCTCCTCTAGCATATGGCAAATTTCATTCCTTTTCATTTTATTCTTATTTTTTCTCCTGGTCCTAGCTCAACCCTATGTCTAGCATACATTTATTTTATTTTATTTTATTTTATTGTGAAATCCCTATTTTAAAGATAACTTGTTCTGCAGAGGCATGGTAGAGAAAGATGTAAGAAATTTGTTGCACCAACTGCAGTGGCCTGAAGCCTGCTAATGAGTGCTGTTAGTATAACGTAATTGGTGCCTTTCTACTGGGGAAAAATAGCTTCAGTCTTGCCCAGGAAACTTGTGCTGCATTCCACCAGTAATTTGAGTATGTTGTAGTCTAGGAACAGCAGGCATCTATGCTGCATTATCAGCATAATGCTATGACATTCTCCTACCCAGATTGGACCCGTCTGCAGGTTTTCACAGATTAAAGTCCAGCCCTGTTTAATGGAGAGAGAACTACTTATTTTCACTAGGAAATAAAAATGTGAAAATGATTGTCTAATGACTAGGATTTAAAGTGTGACATAGGCCTGATTTGTGTCTCACCAGGAGGAAGACTAGCATCAATTCACTTAGTAGCTTTTCTCCAGGCATCGACTAGAGCAAGGCTGTAGCAATCAGGAGTACAGAATGAAAACTGTGGCTTTGCAGTCTAATAGTAACCCCATCAAATAATTTAAGCTGCAGAGGTGAAAGCAGTCAGGTATTATTTTTACCTAGGGGAAATGTATTTTGGCTTATAACCTTCAGAAGGACTAGAAAACATTAGGAAAAAAAATGAGAAATATATTCTCTGCTTATCTTTACCTGTCTGCAGCTACTATTTCTTAAAACTGGTGTGCAATGTACATATCAGACAATAATACTTGAGTGCAAGCTAGAAAAAAATCAGATCAATGATTGATGTATGCCATCTTCTAAGACTTCATTTGCCAGCCAGCCCGGAACTGAGCAACTAAGCCAGTACCTTAACACAAATAGGTCTATAAAATATCACATGTTGTTTCTTATAACCTCAGTATGTCTTGGAAAGTCTCAAGAATTGAGAACATTATTATTAAATGAAAATTGTCGACTTTTGACCTTGATATAACATTAATGGTTTTGGCTTTCATTGCCTTCTGACTGCTAGAACAGTCAGCAGTTAAACCAATAGAAACTGGTGACAAAGTTGAGACTTCTGCCTGCTTCTGTGTAAAAGAGAAAGCAAATGAGAGCACCTGCTAAAATGTAGTTTCCAGATTCACAAAGCACATCTGTTGTCAAAAGGAGAGAGATTGAAGAAAGTAGTTTTCATTTGTTAAATTATTTTACTAGACACTTGTTTTTTTATTTGTTTTAATTTTCTATTCAAGGAGTCATTGAGTACTCGCATTAAGAACAAATAGAGCATGTTTAAAGGCTTGGACAAAAACTCTTCCTGCACAAACAGAAAACAAATCACCTGAAAGTTATTTCTGTAATGTGCAGAAAAAATGTTCCAAAAAAAAAAAAGCTCAGAAAAAAAACACACATATTACCTAGAAAACTGTTGTGCAGACACATCATTAAGAACTTTACTGTCTACATGTGTATTGCAATTATATGCTAGGTAGACCATTGAAGTAGCATATCCCTCCCCCTCTCCCCCACAAAATATATATATATATATATATATACATATATATATATATTAGATCTGTTTTTCTGGAAAAGCTTACTCTGGGTCTACAAAGTAAAACTCTACCACTGTCACTGAGGCTAAATTCAAAAGCTTGTCTATAATATTAAATCAATAAGTAATATTAAATCAATGTTTGACGAGATAGCTTCAGGCAGTCCAGCCTGTGGTATACACATTTGTACCTAGGAAAGGCAATGATACTTTCACTATGTGAAAACAGTGTCCTTTTGCTGATAAACATCTGATCATAGGAGTTATTGTGTAATGCAGCTTTGTCATTCAAGTATATAAGTATGTAGAGCTCATGTATGACTTAAAGCTGAGATCATCATTCACAAAACTAAAGGATAGTTTTTGCTGTCCACCTTAAAATACACATCTGGGTAATGTGGAATACAGAGCAAGGGAAAAGGTATTGACGATATCTTTTAAAACATAAAAAGTTCTGCAAGCCAAGAAATACAAAAGCAGGAGTGAAAGCTCAGCTTGAACTCTGACCTCTTCTATTTTACTTTATCTCTTGAACAAGATTTTATTGCAAGTCTTTTGTATTTTCATTTGCTAAATAGTACACAATGCTATGACTTCACTTACCACTGCTCATAGTCTAAACCACACAGAAGAGTGCAGCCTGAATGTGGATCATCCACATGTACGGGACCTAAAAGAGTAATTGCTTGATTTTCAAATCCATCTGGAACACCTCAAACATAACACCAAGACTTGCAAGATTACCCCAATCCACTACCAGTGCTCTTTGTTTTCAGTATAGACCATGGAAACTTTATTTTCTCTGTATCTGCCTTACATTAATCAGCGTATGCCAGGTAATGTCAGAAAAGAAGTATACCAATCAGTACCAATGAGTAGATACTAGCAGTGATACTACCAATTTTCTAAATGTGTATCTCTATGTACAATTTTAATTTTAAAGTGCATCTATGCAGAAGTGATAATAGAGATATAACAGCATAGATTAATTTAATGATACGATACTTCTTCCTCTTCACCATAGAATAAACCAACATTTCAGTGCATGTAGCTGACCTAAATATAGACAACTATTTGTGCACATTTGTGAAATACTTGCTAAAAAGACACAGCAAGGAATCAAAATAGGGCTGTTATCCTTCAAGCTAAGGACTAATGTGTGGCTTTTCAAAGTTATTTCAGTGCTTAATTCCCTTTGAGATCAAGAGACAGAAGTGAGGCTTCCATTATATTTCCAAGTGTATTCATGTGAGCACTGACAACAGAGATCTGCATAGAACAAGTTAAAAATTGGATTGTTACAGCAGCTTTCATGTCATGGTCTCTAAAGTCAGGAAATACAGATTAAACTGAAAATAAAAACCTAATGCTCTTAAATATAGAGAAATCTTTTATCCATCAGGTAGACAGAGGTAAGTGTTACTTGGGAGAACAGAGTTGCCTGGGGAAGCTGGTTCCTGGGGGACTTTGCTGCCTTAGCTCACCTTTGCAACTGCTGGTAGCAGGCTGCTCTGCTCTGCTCCACTCCTCAGAGTTTCTTTCACACCTGAACTGTTGTGTCCCAGTCTGGGCTCCTCAGCACAGGACAAGTATGGATTTACTGGAGTGAATTTGACACAGGGCCACAGAAATGAGTAAGGAACTGAAGCATTTTTCATATAAGAAATTCCGAGTGGGCTGAGACTCCAGGCTGCAGAACAGAAGATTCAGCAGAGGGAAATAAGATGAGGAAGCAGGACTCTTACTAATGACTGGTGACAAGAGGCAATAGGCACATATTAAAAACCAGAAGGTTCCATCTGGACACAGGGAAACAATTTTACTGTGAGTGTGGTCTAACACTGGGACAAATTGCCTAGAAAGTCTGCGGAGTCTCCATCCTTGTTGACATTCAAAACCTGACTAGAGAAGGCCCTGGGCAACCTGTTGTAGCTGACCCAGCTTGAGTTAGGTTGGTTGGGTGAGTGATCTCAAGGTTCCTTCCAACCTAAATGATTCTTGTAAATATAATTTTATATCTATATGTACATCTTCTAAAGAGAAACATGAAGTTGTAATGTAAAGTATCACTGGTAGTGAACTGATGCAAATGAATTATTCCCTTTCACCCCCACCCCCCCCCCAAAATAAATAAATAAATAAATAAATCAGGACCTAAATTTCATGGGATTGCATAAATCTTAGTATGTGGTATTTTAAGAACCAAATACTCTTCAACCTGGCCTTTGCCAACCTGAAGATTCCCAGAACTTTATTTTTTCCAGAGAAAAGATCTATGTGTACTTTATCTTTCCATGGGGAGGAAGGAGGGGAAGATCACATGTATGAGTGACATTAATCAAATCACATACTGCATTATAGTGTGACTTGATTGTGTGCTACCAGAGGATGGAAAATCAGATAAGAGCATTATAGGTGTAGGAGAGGGGTGGGCTTCCACTCGAGTGCTGTAATTAGCTGAATGTGAACCTGTGAGACTGCAACCGCTTTTAGCTCAAATTCTGTTGTTGAAAGGGCAAATAGCATAGCAAGTAAAGGTTTCCTATATTGCAGCTATTGGTTGAAGATCTAATACATCAAAGCAGTGCAGAGATGCAATCGTTCAGTAAGCTATTTAAAAAATTTTAATGAACCATTTAAAATAAACTCATTGCAAGGTAATTTAACACCACCACTTTTACAATTAAATATACTATTTTAGCATGCAAATGCAGCACATTAATCGCGTGTCAGGATAGAAAATGAAGTGAAACTGAGGGGATTCTGATACATGAAAGTCATCTCAGTAATTTCTCATCACTTCATGGTGCTCTTAAGCGGCATAATGAAAGAATGAATTGATTTAAACAACATTTTGTTGGAGCAATGGGGTTTGCGGAATTAAATTAACTTGATGGTTTGCTGTAAGAGCAGGTCTGCATGGTATTATGTTGTTCTTGAAATTAATTTCTTTTCCTCTCCAGAGTTATTTTTGTTTTGGTTTGAGGTTGGTATTTTCTTTCTTATTTCCACAACATTCACTAAGGAATTCGGTGCGTACCACATTTGTCACTTCATTAAAATGAATTTTAAAAATGCTTACTCAGATCCTTGTTATCAGGTTCTTGAAGATAGGAATCAGCAGCAATTCTGCAAGCGGTTTTATTTCTTGAAAATAATATACAGCTCTTTCTTTTTTTGTATTAAATCTCTTTTCTCTGTTATGAGATATGGTTCAGAGAAGGAAGAAACATAATGTTAACCAGAAAAATACAAATATGGATTAAACAGGTCTATCAAGAGAAAAAAATGTTCTTATGTAGCATTTTAATGAAGCAAAACTTAGCACCTTTCAACATATTCAGTTGAGTCACAGTTACCGGCAATTGTGGTAAATGTTGCAGTATTTGTAAGAGTAAGCACATAGGCTCAATAAGACTCCTCTATTTGCTAGACATGACTTTAGCTCAGTAAAACATCAGTAGCATTTAGATGGAGAATGTGATGCTCAGAGTCCAAAGAACCAGGTCATAAACTGCATTATTGCCAATGTTTGTAAACAGCTAATGCATCCTTTGATAATATAACATAGGTCATACACTATTCCTTGCACTCCTGTGGGGACACAAATAGCAGATATACAAGTGAATTAAATAAAATTTAGAAATTTCATGTTTCCATGTGAGGAGAACAAAATATTTTCAGAAGACCTATGGAAGAGGCTTGATTTCCTTGCAGGGAAGCTTGCTTTGTCAGGAATGATCTCTAGAATTTATCTGAGTAATCTCAGATAGCACGTAACAAAAGATCAGATGTTAAAGTCTTCTAAATTGCAAAGCTCTGCTTCTTATCACATTAGAAGAAAACAAAATTGAACATTAACCACACGCCTTTTTCTTAACGTACCTGCGTGGCAATGCCAGCTATTTTTAACATCTTCTTAGTTATTTCTGCAGCTCCACTTCAGGTATAACATGATATATTTATAGCAATAGTGAACATTATTTACAAATAATAGCTTGAGTGTCAGTGACTTGTTCTTTTTCCTGCAGATTTGATGCTTACAGATTTTAGCAGGGTTTTACTGAAGCACAGGAGGCCAAGTCAGTTGCTGAACTCACACAAGGGGTCAGTGACTCTTCCCAAGATTAGAACTCGTGATATTGCTGTGTTTACACACCAGAGACAATTATGTTTGTGTTAAGATAATGAGTTACAAAATTTTCAGCCATGTTCTGGTAACAGATGTGCATTTATGGCTTTCACTAGGCACAATGTAAGTTGAATCTATGTGTTCAGGGATAGATTATGGCTTGTGATTTGTATGTATCAAATTTAATCAATAAGCTCAACAGACCAAGTTTTTTCATAGTTTTCCTCTATCGACTTTCACACAATTACACCAGAGGTAAATCTGTCTCAGTGAGAACAACTAATTCAGAATAAATATTCTAACCACTGTTCAGCAAAATGTAAAACTTGTGTGTTAGTGGCAGTATAAAGGAGCAATCTCTAAGAAAGTGATGTGCTACAGCCATGCCTTAGACCATAAAAGTCATTTCAAAGCAGTTGAATAATCAGTGGTCGACTACACTCTGTGTACCAGCAGAAAAATGATTCACCACCTCTCACATAACCTGTTGTGATTTTCCCGCACACATCTTTGACTCTCTCAGGAGAATTCAAATTCTTCGTAGCTTAGACTCTATCTTCTTATGTATGCATACTTACTCAGATACAGCAACATTTATTTTAAACTGTGTATGTAGATACTAAAAGTGAGATTATATTAACTCTTAATGATCATATATATTAAAATCCACTACAATTATATATTCCACAAAGATGCAAAGAATTTTCCTTGCATCTTTAATATTTAAGTAGCGGGTGTATTTCTTTAACCCTATTTGTGAGGTTTAAGGGCTTTTGTTAGTCAATAGATGCAATAAATGAAGTGCAATAAATGAAATGCCAGATCCACTATTCACGTCCACTGCTGCTGCTCCATTCAGGCCAGTATGGCAATAGCTGGTTAAAGGGTATGACCAAGTGTCTTTAATTGTTTTTACTATGTAGTACTAGAGGTTAGCTTAGGTTTTGAAAATAATTAGCACTGTATACTCAATGTCCTTCTTAAAAATACTCAAAGTCCTGCTGAAAAATTTGTCATGCCACAGTCTTTTCTTTTTCCAAATAAAGTATCCATTTTAATGAGTGTTTTGCATAATCAAGTAGAAGCTTTTATGCAGACAGCCTAGGACTAAACAATAGCAACAGCAAATTTTATTGATTGACACTTACCTCACACAGACAACTAACATGAGACTGAGGCACAAGTTTTCTGTAACAGAAATGGAATTGTAGTGGTATATGATGTGCCTCTAATAACTCTTTTGAAAGAGCTAAATTTAAGCACTGTGTATCTTACCAAACAAATGTCATAACACAGTAAATCATTTTATTTGCACTAGGATCATTGGTGCTAAAACTGACCCTAGACCTAATTCTGAAGCCTTGACTATTAATCCAAGCATGAGCAAATATTTTTCTAAATGCAAATTTCAGAATTCTTCACAGAAATTAAATAGGATGTGTGGCTGTGGCAGAAGTTGCCCTCCTACAGGAATGTCCTTATTTCAAAGAATTCTCTCCAGTTCTCATATGAAGTTGTTGAGGGTGTTAAATTAAGCCTTTGGGTATTGAAGAGTACCAGCTACAATAAATACAGAAGAACCTAGGATTTTCTGTGCTGGAACAGATCAATGAGACATTTAATTTGTTATCCTTCCTCCAGCAGTGGCCAGCACCAAACACTGTAGAAAAAAATCTTAAGAGCGTGTGTGTACAAAAGTCTGCTGTATCTTCCCTGAGAAATGTAGGGCTGCTAAACTACAGCTCAAGCTTCCTTGGAAAAATGAATGCTGTGTCTTTAAAAGTTATTACTTCCAGAGCTTTTCAACATAATCAATTGTGACAAAAATGTAAGTGGAATGTATATCAGAGCAATCTCACAACTCTATACTGATATTGAATGCATCCATAATACTGTTTGTGGTCCATCATGATTTTAGATACCAAAGATCTGCTAATGAATATATCAGAACTATCATTCGTCTGATTATTATTAAGCAGCATGGTCCATACCAGTAACTTCAATAGCTATAAAAAAAGATCTTCTCTGAAAAGACTGATATTCTTCTTGGTTAAATATGTGTCAGGTTTTAGGGTTATGAGTTGGTTTGTTTGTTGGTTTTGTGTGTGGTGTTAATAACCCTGAGCTTTTGCTTAATGAACCTAACATTAGTTGTTTTTATTTGATGACTTTTTCAGCTGCCTATGGTTTGACAAGGCCTGTCTGAAACTGTAGTAAATATTCTGAGAGGCCAAAGTCTGTTGAAACTATCAAGTTCTCTACTGGAAAATTTAAATTGATTTAAAGCATTAACTTCCTCCGCATTTAATCTTTCATTGCTGAAGCTTTACAACTGATTTTACAACCTTGGGATGATTAATTTTAATGCAATTCTTTCTTTGTTCTTTGATCAACTTTCTCCATTTTCAATACTGATTTAATTGTACTTTTCTAAAATCATCTGTCATCTTTCTGTCTGAATATTCCATTCAAAGTAGTAAAACCTTGTCAAGATACTGCTTTGGCTTGGTTTATTGGAATGTGCACCTGCAAATCATTAACGGAAGATATAGTGCCTCTCAACACTTTTAACATTGCCCCGGTTCATCATATGCTCTCTTTTTCATCAATACATCTGCAAGCTCTGGGCATCTGTTATGACAGCACCTTCTCTTTTGGGGAAATCTTGGTAAATGCTATTATTGTCAGTGAACTGAGTCATTTCTGTCAGTGTACCAGGGCTTGATGTGAGGCACACCCTTTGGACAAAAGTCTTAATGAGAGGTTCAAAGCAAACAAGCAAGGGGAGGTAATGAGTGTGTGATGTTTTTAGAGCTGGTATTTTTTTCTGCATTCTCAGCTGCATGATTCTGCTCTTCTAGACTGGAGGAAGATTAAAGGATGGAAAAATACCAGTAAATTTGTCAGTAAGGGGTTTCCTTTATGAGCTGTCAGATGGCAACAACTCATTGAGCACCTTCTGTCAGAGTTTATCTCTATGCAAGAGAGAGCTTCAGTTATAATCCAAAGTCATGCAGTCCCTGCTCCACACCCTGTGTGTGTCAATCCAGTTTGCTCCTAGACCTTTGCAAGGTACCGTTCACCTATCAGCCAGATAATGGTCAAGGTCTATCTACAATGATGAGTGCTTAGGCAAATACCACCAGCTAAAATTAATTGGTTTCAGGAGTCCTTAATTCTACTTTTGGAGGTGTTTTACATGTATAGTGATAATAATAGTTGTTTCTTCATACTCATATTTTACTGCCAAGAGAAATCAATTGATAGACATCATCTCCAGACCTCTGCAAAAGACATACCATAATACCATACACAAGGATGACAAGCTGAGACACTGGTGATATAAAGCAATGATTATTCTGAAGATATTAATAATAGGATTTTAAAAGTACATTTTCTTCTAAGAAAATACTTTGTGTATTCATTTTCCACCTCGTAAGTTCAAATAGATTTATTTCTAACTCAGTGTTTTTAATAGCAAACAATTACATTAAGAAAAAAATGCAGAAATAGATGTTGTGGCAAATAGATTTTAAAAATATTCTCATGATAATGATCAAAGCTAGCTGTTTTTCTCCCAATGACCTTTATTAAAATTAATATTATTTACTCTTTACAGGACACAAAGTCCATTTCTTTTAACAGAAGGGAATTATATTTAGTGGTACCTAGATACCATGACGATAGGCACACCAGGGAGGCCAGCCTGTTTCTGTCTGATTCCTAGTCACAGCAGTAGTCATAGAAACACGGCACTGAAAGGGATGTGGAGTCCATTCTCCTACTCTCACAGGCAATCATAGTATTCAATCCCATTCATCAGACCCCATTTTAAAAGTGGTTTCATTTAATGAAGTCAATTAGGAGCAGAGATGGATGGACAGATTACATAGATAACTGCATATTAACCTTCTCCGAGCTTAATCTTTGCAGTGCAAGGATCCTCTTTTTTCCCTTTCTACCTGGAAGATCTCCAGTGTGCTTCTGTTTCCTCACTGGGTTGGGTTCCTTTATATAGAAAGAACAGAGTGGCAATTAAACCCAGAAATCCTCTGGGGGTCTGATAGCAAGAATGCACACTTTAGAGGAAAGCAATCCCTGTGACATCTTTCCAGCCTAACAAAAAGATTATTTTCTTATTAAGTGATTTTTCTCTGTTGTTTTAGTAACAGCAACCATCAATCACATCACAAGAGTATAACAGACATTAAGAAAATCGTTTCCTTTTATACCTGTAATTGTGCTTCATTAATGAAAAATGAACAGCCTTTTCCATTTTCTCTATAATATATATGAATTTCACTGACACAGAAAATTACTTGGGAAAAAAAAAAAAAAAGGTTTGATTTTTTAAAGAGGATTTGGGCTTTGTATTTACAGGTTGTCATGGCTGATGTAAAGGAAGCTCTTCAACTTCCTGATGCTAAGCCAAATTCCCAGTAAGGGATTCTAGGGTCTTAGTATTTAGTCCCAGGACCAAGGAAGAGCACACTTTTCCACCTGTCTCAGAGCCTCAGCTGGCAATTTCTCTCTTGGCAGATTTCAGGTAGTTACATTACTAAGCATGGTAGACTACAAAAAATATGTAGAGTGCTTTTGAGGTGCTGCCTAGTTTGACTCTTTCAGAGAGACCAGCCATTTCAGAGTTTGTTCAGTATCTTGCCATCAGACTTAGGAAGGCTTTCCCACCTCCGGTTTCAGGATGCAGGATTTGGTTCCACAGACAGAGGCAAAAAGAGACACCAGAATGGCAACATTAACATTATAGATTTCAGGCAGGACTTTTTATTTAGCCATTTGTCAGAAAGCAGTTACATGCCCATGTCAACATTTTCATCACTAAATGTCTGATTTTAAATTACAAGTGAGTAATTTTCCTTTCAAAATTAATTCATTTGCAGTTACAGGGGCTACAGGCTATTCCTGTCAGACATGGATTTGGAGGGCTGGGTCTAACAGTTCTTCAAAAGCTGAAAAAGCTTAACCAATTAATCCCTATAATATGCAATCACCCACTATGATAACACTTTTTTTTTTTTTTTTAATTTTCCTCCCAACTTTACCTGTCTAATTAGTATTTTGTTTTCTCTTGTTTAGCAGTTTGTTTTCCTTTAAGCCATTATATTTAGTTACTTTATGTGGTATATATTATTTTGGTTCTTGGCCTACTCTGGAAATCTATACTGCATTTTAATTATCAATTCTGAGCTTAAGAATGATTTTTGGCCACTTCCTTGCTTAGGAGACCAATTTTTTGGATGCAGAGGCACTACTACATTGCAAACTCTGTATTTGTATATTATTTAGAAAAACAATGAAGTTGTTTAAATAAAACCAATAAGAAGCAAATATTTGTAAGCAATTTGTAAATTTTCAACCTGACAGTGAATAGTAGCCCAGAATGAATTGCCTGCCACCCTGTGCGGTGGTCACTATGAAATGCATTTTATGACTTTAGCATATCTCATGAAAAAAAATGCCAAATCATAAAAATAATCCCAGGAGAAAGAAAAGTGGAAACTACCTACCAGTTTTGTTTGTTTGTTTGTTTGTTTTTTGACAGGCTCATGTGGAAAACAGGACACAATGGAGATTATTTTTTTCTGAAGTGAAGTCAACAGAGTGAGCTCATGGGCCATTAAATGGCAAAATTTCAGACGATTCAGGTACTCTTGTCACATTTTGGGGCATATCTGGAGAATTTAATTCTGCAGGATTGCTGCTTTTCACAAACATATTAACTTACAAATGAGGAAAAATAACAATAGAATACAAACAAAACAAAAATGGAAATGAACACAGCCAAAGATGTGCTTTCTCATGCAAACAGCGTATGAGTGCATATGACACTCAGACACCCCAGATTGCTTATTAGCTTCCTGCTGCCTTCCATCTCAGTCTCTGGTCCTTGCCGTCTAACTCTTTAGCAAAGGGATGACTGTTCCCTCTTTTTGTTCATATTTTCTTAGAGTCCTGCTTTGTAACTTCAGAGAAGGTCAATATCCTTCTGAGAAAGAACTTGATTGGTAAGAGATCCAGGTACTTCTCCACAGACTGTGTTTGATCACAGCATGTGAGTTCTGTAACTTTCCATTTGTTTGTGCATGTACTTGTACATTCATAACAGAGAAGGCAGAGGAGGTTAGAGTAAAATGCTACCCTATAAGGCTCCATAACAGAAAGGAATTACCTATCCAATGCTTTGCACACTTTCCTCGGTGTTGCTCTGTGTATCATTTCCTGATGTAGTCTAGGCCAGGTTCTAGAGCAAGGCTTGAACTGCCTGCAGCTTCCCTGATGTCAGCCTGGAAGTAACTGCTATATGGTTGTTTCAGGGATCTGTTTGAATAGGGTATACCTCACTCAATACATTCATAAAGCAAGTATTCTTACAAGTATTTCAAAATATTTCCCAAACCAATGTGTTTATCCCACTGAAAGTCAAAATAAATTTTCTGTATATTAGGCAGATAAGCACATCTAGCCAAGGATCAGCTCTGGAGTTCTCTGATGCTGAAAATTAGGAAAGCCCATTTGTTTCCATTCTTTTTATTAATTTATTTTATTTTTTTTCTGGCCATTCTTCTTACTTCAAAATATACCTCTTTCTAAGAAGGCCTAGGGAAGTGGTGGAATGACTGCCCAGGGAAGTGGTGGAGTCACCATCCCTGGAGGTTTTTAAAAAAAAGACATTTAGATGTAGAGCTTAGCGATATGGTTTAGTGGAGGGCTGGTAGTGTTAGGTCAGAGGTTGGACTTGATGATCTTGAGGTCTCTTCCAACCTAGAAATTCTGTGATTCTGTGGTTAATAGTAGAAAAAAAGGTTTCAAGTACACGTGCAGACTGAGGTAACATATAACGGTCCTTTCTCATGGACGCTTTTCCATGCTTATTCCATATAACATATTTATGCTAACAAAGACACTAGTCTTTTTATATAAGTAGTAAATAATGTCACCACTGCATTTGGCTCCTGGTCATGGATGCAATTTTATAGTTTCCTCCACAAAGTAGATGAATAGCTTTTGTTGTACTAAGCCATTTCTACTATGCGTAAATACACACCTCAGAGGTGAAGGCACAATGTCTTGCACAAAAAGTTCCTCCAGTTATATGATTACATCCACTCCCCATAACAGCCCGCAAATTTGTATTGCTGCTTGTACCACAGTCTTAATGTTACTGATGTGAATTCATTAACATTGTTCACTGTCTTGTTTGCAAAATAAAGCCAATCAGCAAGCTACCATTAACCCAATTTATTTGCAAGAGGTATTTTCCAAGCAAGGAGAAATTACAGCAATTGTTCATCATTAATTTTGTTAATAGATGTGTGTTCATTCATACTACCTTGTAAACAAGGCATTGCATTATACAGTAGGCATACTGCTAAACTTGGGATGCTGTTTAATGTCCTCGTTTTATTATGTATACACACAACATTTTCCAAGAAGCCATGACTAAAAATCTTGAGGCAAGGCTCTTTGTGAATTTTGAAGTACCAAGAAGATGAGCTTTGGAACGAGTGCTGAATATTACAAATCTTCACCTAAATTAGAACCAGACCAAATGTAAAGTGAATTATTGAGGCAACTAGCTTAACAAGATTCTAAAAGCAGATTGTACACATATGAATACTGTAAAAAATAAAATAAAATAAAAAGCTTCTGTAGTTACAGTAGGTAGAATAAAATTATAAAAGCCATCAGTCCACAAGTCCATAAGCCAATCATCAGCTTGAGTCAGGAAGAAGAGTTCTCTCTTGGGTATTATTTTTATCTATAATACAATTACATGCATTATAAAATAATTTAGTTCCTGATGAATCAATCATTGACCACTATTGAGTGAGGACAAACTAAAACAGACTAATTGATCTGGTTTTGATATGGAATTTTCTAAGTACCTAGGTTTAAAGAGAAGAGTGACTAGCTTTTAAAGAAAACTTTCAGCCAGGAAACAGAGAGCACTTTATAACAAAAATAAGTTTCAATATCCCTCTTAGAGGTTAGGAAATAAGGCCAAGACAAGGGAAGCAACTTAACCAAAGTCACCAGTCAAGCACAGTCAATAGTCAAGCACGGTCCATGCCAAATGTATCCTGCAGTCTTCTGAGTCCTACAGCAGTGTTCATTCTGCTGGATCTGAATCTGTTGGTTATTCAGTTTGGTTTTGTCTTCACAAAATTGTCTTAATGCAAGTTCTTCATGATTCTGTTTAAGTGTAAGCACTGTGATGAGTCAGTTTCACAGAACTGTCTTCATGTAAGTCATTCAGAGACTTGTTTGTTTATGTGGATCAGTCACTCACCAAGAACCAGGCAGGGATTTCTCCATGGGGAAAAAAGAAAGAAAAAAAAAAAAAAAAAAAAAAAAAAAAAAAAAAACCTGTCACCACTATAGCAGAATAATTTTACCTTCATGTAATGCAGACAAATCTCCTCAGGGCAGACACTGTTCCAAATATAAGTGGTTTTGTTCACAACAATCATTCCACTTTTAATGATGTTGGCATCATTATATGTTATAATCATGGTGGTGCATTAAAACAACTGTTATCACTGACCTTTGTCAAGGACCTGAGAGAAAGTCAGAGGTAAAATATTCCCTGACCATTCCCTTGAAAAGAACATGCAGTCTAAGTGGGTGAGAGAGGGACAAGGAAGGACCACTGAATGTCCATGCCTCTTAGACATTTTCTCCCTTTCTGATTCACACATAGATTTATGGTAAAGACAGTCTTTGAAGCTTTTGATAACCCTAACAAAAGGCTGAGGGGAGCTTTGTTTTTGTAGAGAGGCTTGATGATAAGCCTGTTTGCCAGATGCAGATTGTTTTGGTTGGTCGTAGCTGCTGACAGAAATGTGCACTGTGAATCAAACAAAACTGGGGAGGCTTTTACCTTCTCTTGTCACAATTTTTTGTTGTTTTCTTTACTAAATCTTTCCCATACTTGCTTCAACTACCAGATTCCTCTGTCCTCAAATATGTGCAAAGAATTGGGTGTTGAGGTAAGAGGTTTATGTCTTTCCTGTATATGGGATGGAAGAAATTGGTTATGACAGGAGGAGATCTTGTAAGATGTTTGGACTCAAATGTGCTCTCATTTCTGCAGTACAGCAAGCCCAGCAATGGTTGTTTATGCAGTTTTTCTTTCCAGTTGGATCTGTCTTCCTCATGTCATCATGCATTTGTCATGGATTTTGCTGGGAATAAATATTGGCATATTCAAATATTGATAGTCCTATGCTTAATCCTGTTCCTGTTGAAATGAACACAGAAAATTCCATTGACATCTCAAATGTAGAATCACGGTACACAGCATGAGCAAGGCCATCTTCCAGAGCTGGAGCAGCATACCAGCAAACCATGGCTTTGTGAGTGCTCAAATCGTTCTTGTGGGAGTAGCTCCGATTTTCAAAGGCAGGTTCTTGGGCTTTGCTAGTGTAACATCTATTTAAAAAAAAAAAAAAAAGAAAAGAAAAAAAAAAAAAAGCAGTTGTGTAGTTGTGTCTGATTTAGACTCTACAGCAAATTTGGTAGTTGTGCAAGCACAACTTCCATTATGAGAGCTGGTCTCTTAGGAGACCATCTGACCATGAAGGGACTTCTGTAACAAAGTGCTTTTTGTGACAAGAATTGAGAAATCTGAATGGTCATACTACAGCTGGGCACTACAGAGCCTGGCTTGTGTATTGTGCTGTGGTGTGGGTGACCTCTTCTGTATTTTTACCATGTATATGTGCTCTATTGTCCTTGCTCTTGATGCAGTCTAACTGCTTCACATGTTCTTTTGATCCTGAGGTCACTGCAGTGACACTTTGTCATAAGGTTAAATATCTTTCTTTTCAACTGTCTAACAGAAAAATAATAACAGTGTCATATTTATTGGAACATGGATGACAAATCAAATCAGTTGGTTTGTCCAATGGTCACTAAATCTGTCATTTAGTATTTAGGAACTGAGGGAGACAGGAGGAAAAAGATTGAGCCAAACCAAATTGAATGAAACCATACCAATATTAAAGTTCTGCACACGTCAATGAAAACAGGCATTTGATTTTATGGGGTTTGTAAATCATTGTACTTACTATGTGATACACAGCATAGGAATGAAGGTAGGATAACCATTTACAAAAAATAAAATAAAATATAAAAACTGTTTGAAAGCCCACCCGAGCATGAAGAATGGATGATTTGGGATGTAAATGCAGTTACAAATGGTCTTGTGGACAAAAGTTAATTAATTTCTAATTTTACATACACAATCTTTCCAATGATGAAAAAGGTAATTTGTTCTTGTTCTTGCAATACAATTTTCACAGTGTTTGAGGTGCTACTGCATTTCTTTAAAAATTCATCTGCCTGAGAACCCCTTTTCATTTGATTCTGATATTTATTATATATGTAATTCTATTGATGATATGTTTCAGTTTTAACATCAGCATTTGATCATAATGTCCAATAACCCAGATGAAAATAAACTATACAGTTTAAGTATTTTAAGTTCTTATTTTTGCATGGTGGAGGAGAAGCACAAAACTTTCAGCTGTAACGTAGAAGCACATGCAAGGAAAAACATTGCAGAGTATGAAGTATCTGTTAAATGTAGAACCTCAGCAGACTGTTTTTGCTACTATTTTCATATTCCAACAGTGTAGAGGAGATGTTGTTAACCACTCCTGACTATATTTTCCTTTTACATAGGTTTTGGACAGTGTCAACTTCTGCCAAAATATCTGTAATTAACGTAAATACTCAACAGGCTAAGATGAAACCCTGTTACATAAAGCCTTCATAAATAATACATTTTCCTTTAAATCTTTTAATTTGATTAAGGATGTAAAACAGACAAATCATGCAAATGTTATTCAATAACTAGTTTATATCTGCCAGAAAATATGGAAATCAAAGGGTTCTACTTTAAAGTATTCTTGCATCATAGTTAATCAGCATCTTTAACTTGCAGATCACAAGCCAGTATATATCAATTGACTGCTGTGCTAGGATATTACATTAAAAATTCTTTTTGAATTTTAAAACAACTTGTCAACATGCATGTTCTAGTAGTGAGTGCACACATTTACTTCAATGCTTTCTCTGATGTTGCCCACTTCCTGTCAAACACAAGGGCAAATTTCAATCATGAAATAAAACCACTATGTTTGAAATCGATCGTGAAATTATTAACAATAGTGGCCACCGCCAGGCTATTCTACTTTGCATTTCTGTAAGCTCTTTCTTGCCTCAGATCCCAAAGGGTTATTTTTGCAAATGTGCATTAGTTCAGCCTCACAGCATATGGCCTCTGTGGCATTGTCAGTGCTATTAAAGGCGGGTAAAGCATGGCGTAGAGGGTCTGCGTGCTCTGAGAATCAGCAGGGTTATTGGCCACAGCCAAGAATTACACGAATGTGACAAAAAGATGGGTTCCTCAGGCGAGCTCATTTCCTGGGGACAACGCTGCGCTGTGTCTCCTTGCCTAGAAAGTGCAAAGTTACACAGCTGCTGTGTACTGCAGCTGCACTGGGAAGCTGAGCTCTCACTGCCAGCAGCTTCATCCACGGTCAGTCGAGGCACCTGTGCATGTGGAGGCCTGGTTCTGAAAGACTTGCCGGATCAGCCACTGTGGGGCTGAGAGCAGGTGCTCCGAGACTCCGAGATTGTGAGGTCCTTTTTAAATAGTAGAACTGCTCCAGTTCTCTAGCACCCACATTATTTTGGCAAGGAATGTAAACACGGAGACTCATGTTTCCCTATGAGAAAAGATCAAGGGAATTTTAAATGTTATTTGATCAGATAATGAAGTCAGAAAGCACTGTCCTTAGTTTACTGTCTCATCCACAGCACTGAAACTCCATGTCTGTAACTCTTTTGGCAATACAGGGTTTATGATGAATATTTGAACTGGAGTCAGTTTTGTTACCATGCCTAACTGGGCCAGGAAATGAGATTACTTTATTTCTAAACCCTTCATCCTCCAGTTGGCACAGAATGGTGTTGTGCTGTAAGGAGTTGCTGTGGAGGGGATGCAGATGGTTTCTGTTAGTGCAGTCACTACTGTCTTGCTTCTACCTAGAGATGTCTATGTCCCAGTCCCTTTTATGGGACTGCAGCCAAGTTTATCCAAAAGATTAGCAAAAGACTTAGAAATCTTTAAATTTTGGCAAGTATTCAGCAGGTTGTACTACTTAGGTACCTTACCCACAATACAGAAAGAAAATTTCACTTTTGAAATGGAGTAATGACTATGATGAAAGTCCAGAAAATCACCCATGGAAAAGAAAATATCTGTTTAGACATATGAGAGTTTGTGCTAGCACACAGAAAGTAGTATTCAATTGAAGCCATTGTATCACACAGGCAAAGCTTAAGTTACATGAAACCCTCTGGGAAAGGATTGCTGTTGATAACTGGCCAGCTTCTATTGTAGAGCAATTTGGCTTTGAGAGATTAATGAGAAGGCTAAAGCACTGGCAATGGTTCCTCGCCAAGATTTTTTTTCAGACACCTTGATCTCTGTCATATTTGTGAAAATACAAATGAAACGTAATACCAGTGCCACAGGCAGAAAACAGCTATCTCTCTACTGCAGGTACATATGACGAGAATAACACTCATTGGAGCTTCGCAGAGATCAGCATTTCTTTCTGAAGAGTACGTCCATGCTTGAGCATGTAGTGTACTACCATGTCACGAGTTTAATGGAGGGCTGATCAGCAAGTTGAGGCACTGTCCATACAGCTGTCCAAAATAGCGCAGCAAGCTTGGCAAGAAGCTTTCTCTGGAAAAGTTATGGGTTACAAGCTGAGCTCTCACTATTGTGGAGCCATTACTCAAGCGCACAAGGAAGATTATTCTACCCCTGTCTATATGCTTAATAATGTGAGAGGTGCCCTGCAAACACTCTGAGAAAAATAAACCCTTACTACTAAGTACTGCTGCAGCTCAGAGGTTGGTTGTACTGGCTGGGTGTTCCCACTCTGACACATCTCCAAAGATAGTTTAGTGGTGAGCTGAAGGCTGAAGAGAGCGTAAAAGGCATGTGGGAGGCAAGGCATTAAGAGCAGAGGCAGCCTGTGATATATGTATGCCAGCTATTCCCAGATGACCATCCTCAGGGGACTATAGACTCAGGTTCACACTAACTGTCATATGGCTAGGACAAAATGCAGTGCAAGAGCCAGCTCTCTAGTGTTCCCTTGCCCTGATCTTCCACAAGAAAATGGGAAGCTGCATTAATAGTTTAAACACTGCCATCCACATCTATTTGAAGAACAGAAGGATGTGCCCCCGCTTTCTGTACAGATTTAATTTGCAGGAGCTGTATCATGCAGATATCATAGCATCTGGCTTGATAAATTATGATTGTTATGGTGTTGATGTGTCAGGCCAGCGCATTTTTCTAACAGATTTTAAAACAATAGAATAATAACTAAAAAGAAATCCCTCAAGACATTCATGAACAAAGCAAAATCAATCCTCTCCATTTTATTTTAGGCAATTGCATAATAAACTTTAAATCTTGGTTTTATAACCATGAATTAGATACCTTCTCCCAATTATTCTGTGGAAGTGTGCAATAAATTGGTGTCAAGGGGATGAAGGAGAGAGGACAGCATCCTAGCTGCATCATCCTGTAATACGGTGTTTATAGCAACAAGATTCTGGGCAAAATGAATAAAAGATAATTCAGCGCATATGTCACTTCTGTATATGGTGAAGGCTTGATTTGATATTTATTTGAAGAAGGCTCCTGGTGATTGCCTATTGTCATAGCATTAGATGAGAAGAGAGAGCAAGTGACTCTTTGAATGTGACTGCAGTAACAAGGAGAGCCTGCAGTCATGTCTTGTTAATTTACCAAGGAGAATGTCACATTTACATTTCAAATTATCCCACTGCACAGCTAACAACTTGCTAGGATTATCCAGAGTTTTAAACCACCAAGATTCAGGTTTCATTGTTTACCAGACTACGTTAATCCTTCAGTTCACCCTCCCTCCCTCCCTGCTACCCCAGCCTCAGAAAAGAGAGCCCTCTCCACAAAATCTAACATTAAAGGGAGTTGTCAATCCTGCTCAGTAATTATGAGATGATTCCTCCGAAAGAGCAGGGTGAAATGTCATTTGTATTATTCTTCTACTTCCTCTCCCTCCCTGCCTCCTCCCCCACGCACCTCCTTGCAGGCAGGCATCAGGAGTAAATTTTCAGTGTGATGTACAGGGATTTAGCTGTGTGAATCCTATTACTGCTGTTAATTAGAACACATTAGCACAACCAGCTATAAACGTGCACCCTTTCATGTTTATCTGCTTGCTCTCACTTCTTATCCATCCTGGGCCTGATTCTGATTTCTCACTGGTATTTACCTTAGCAGTAGGAATGATCTGTGGCAATTATTCCTGACTTACATCAAAGTAACAAGACCAGAATTTTTCTCACCCTCCCTTCTGTGACGTGTGTACAGATGCCACATCTTCTCCTTTATTCTCCTTGGACCTCTAGGTTTTTTTTTCTACATCACTCATTCACCTGTGGGCACTACCAGAAACAATTTCCACATGCATTTCCCAGGGACTTCTATTATACAATGATGTGGAAAAGAAACCTGGTCTTACCCCTGATGTTTTTTTTGACTTGAGGGTGGAATTTCAGGATGCGCTTTAGAAAACAAGGTGTTCATGGCTCAGGTTTTAACCCCATGAAAATAAATTGTTGATTCATGTACAAAATTTTTGTTAAAACACAGCCAGTGGCTTCCCACCAAGGGAGCAGGACTTTGTGCTGAGGGTGTCCCTCAGGACTTCTCTTAGATCCAAGTTTTTTTCTTACTGTCACAGTGGGTTCAGCCCTTGCCCTAATTCTGCTCATGTTTTTACAATGCAGCCTTTACAACTGAGCCCAGCTGCGATGGAGCAGGGCCAGCTCAGGATCCCTCCCCTCCCAGGACCCTCTCACCCCAGGGGTTTCTCTCAGGCTAGTCTGTGCCTCTACCTGGCTCCCGAGTAGCACCAGATGAGGACGGGCAATCCTCTGCGTCAGGCTCAGCCCTGAAGCTGGAGGAGGGGAAACATCCACCACTGCTCTCCTTTAATCTCTGCTCAGAGGGCTTTGTACTAATTAAGCTTTACAGCACTCTTTAGAAGTCAGGGAGAGAGAGCTGTGGTTGGACTGCAGATGAGGGGGAAAGGCGCCCTGTCAAATGACTTGGTGACAGCATCAGCCTACAGCAATCAGGATGACAGGGCACAGCTTCACCGTCTGGCCTTTTTGTTGCTACTTAGAAATGCTTCAGTGGAAAAGGAAAAAAAAAAACTTGATACTTTTATAAGACTTCTGTATAAAAGCTTGCCCTTTCCCATCCCTGTCCATTTATCTGTTCACCCTGCCTTGTCACCCGGTCAGAAGAAAGAGAGCCAAGGCACTGACATCGGTGATGCCAGCATTTTGTGTCCAGAGCTGAATTTGCAGTTCATTTTGTATGCTTTCAAACAGAAATTTCAACACTGTCAGAAATCTGCTGTTAATTGTCTACCAGTAAAGGATAAATACCATTAATGTTCTCTTCTAAATAAATGGGCCTTTTTCAGCTATTCTTCAAATAACAGTTGTGCTTCAAAACTTCTGATTGACTCCACAGGAGTCAGTGCAGCCAGCAAGGGGCCAGGCGAAGGTGTGAAGGTGAGAGAGGGGAGCAAATAAACCTTATAGTGGTCATTTTTAGCACTCCATGGAAGTATTTTTTCTCCGTGGTTCTGCATAAGCACAGGTAGTTTTATGATGCTGTTTTTCAGCTGCCTGCTGAAATTTCAGCATTTAATTTCTTTCTTGCAAACTGTCACATTACCATGGTGAGACAGAGAGCTAGATGATGCTCTGAGGTAAATGGAAGAATTCAGCAAATTCACAGCATTAATGACCCAAGAAATAAAATTGTTGGAAGATAAACTAGCCCTATATGAGCCCATTCATGCTGTTTAAACAGACAAGCCCTAGTCGAGCTGGTGATTCTGAGTGAGGAGCAAGTTTGGAAAGTCTGCAGTCAAAAAAGCCTGCAGCTCAGCCCTGAAAAGCTTTAACATGGTAAATGCAGACCAATTTCCAGTCTCAACCCCCATTTCTGCCCTGAACACACACCCCACATTGCAGTGGGGCTAGCAGGCCTTGCTTGAGGCCCAGGGACTCCTGGCTCTGACCGGCCTCTGACCAAAACAGGATGTTTTTCCCAGGGAGAGGATGGCACGAGTCAGGAGGGGATATGATGGGGGTCATAGGGAGGAACATGGTGGGGGTCACAGGCAGGGACAATACTGCAGCACAATCCTACAAGCTCTGCTGGCATAAGGCAGTGATACCACACAACTCTCAGCCCTCCTCCAAGCCGAGTTTAGGTACTGTTATTAAAACAGTAGAGAATGCAAGTTTTGCTAGATCCCAAGCTGTCCTTTATACAGGAGTGTTTCATGAAAGTGAAGATAAGCAGTATTATTATCCAAGTAATAATTAGCTAATTAATTAGTCTATCTCTAGACATGCCTCAAGATCATACTTACAATACCTTTCCAGGCCCACAGAGGGTTGGCTTTCATTCAGATGAACGTTTCCGAGTGTCTTCTGCAATGTAATACGAAGAGGTTCCAGGGATTTAGCACATGCTTGTACACTCCAACCTTTCTTCACCACATCTGAAAGGCTGTGCTCTATGCCATGCTCCAAAGCATCCCTCCCCGCCGCACCCAGGCAGTGGCCAGGCTCATCTTTGCTGAGAGTGTCTCTTCTCAGCCACCCTCGGGCTGCAGAGCTAAAGGCAGCCTCTGAGACAGCCTGTTGTGGCTGGAGAACCCATTGAAATGAGGAACTGCAGTGCAGGAGTAACAAGAAGGGCTTCATTTAATCCTTCCTTCAAGAAAGTGATTATTCCCATAGATTTTAACTAGAAAATAGACAGGAAAAGCAAGTAGTCTTAGGCCCAGTGTAACTGGACATACGCCAATAAGACACATCCTCAAAATATGCTGTACAGTATCTTTCATCTATTTATATAGTTCACTGAAAGCAAAGAAGATAAAATTGCCTAATAGACATGATTGTATTTCATATGCAATGAAGGTCACTGTAGATGACAATTTCTTTGTAAATATGTAGAGACTAACCAGGTATTGCAGCAATTTTCTTGTATTCACAGATGCTGGTTCCCAAATTCAGCTATGCATCACAGGAAATGAGAGATGTTATTTTCAGGGCGCTTAATTGTTTCTGCAAGCATATTTACCACACAGGAGAAATTCAGGAGGAAAGTACAACTCCTCATTTTTTCTGTGCCATTTGGCTGTTTATGAGATAAATAATCGGGATACATTTATAGCTTAAGGGATCGATTTGCCTGAGATAGAATAGTTGATTGTATTATTCTAAAGAAATAATATGTAGTATCTCAAAATAATTCCAGCTTGTTGCTCTCAGCTCACTAATGCATAATGTTCCTTGCAGAAAGAACAGCATTAGACTAGCAGTAATCTGACAGTACATTTTTCATTGACACTTCTTTCATTACTTTATAAATTAGGATGGGCTTTTTACTAAACATATATATCCATCCATTTGTTAATACAATATTATTTTTTCTGCAAATGAAATTCATGTAGTTTAGTTTATTCCTTCATATTAAATTTCAAAAGCACATAACAGTGTTTCTGAGAATTTCATTTTCCTAGGCTAGCCAGTGCACAATTAAGTGTTTTCTGTGATATAGCATAAGAGAACTAGCTGTACTTTTTGAAACTGTCAGGTGTAATAATGCATTGGTTAAGACTTTTATGATATCCACCAAAATGTAAGTATTTGAGTATACTCACACGCATAAAATATAGCTTACCTGAAAGGTGAGAACCTGTAACCTGCTATGTATATGGAGAAATTCAGTAATGAACAAGATTATGTTAATTACACAATGTCAGAAACAATTTTGTGGAAGAGCATTCCAAGTCAGATAACAATTCTAGTAAATTCAGTGAAACTACTAAACTTAATGAAAAGAGAGATTCAATTCCACTGTATGTGAACCCTACAGGACTACAGTTATGACAAATTACTTATGTTAAAAAAGTGGAAAACCTTGGCTTTTGAAATGGAAGAGGGTCACTGATGAAGTATAAGATTTGTTGGTTCCTATGGTAAGAGGCATAATTTAATAGCAAGAAAATCTGAAAGATTTTCAGATTTTAGAAGAAATCTGATCTGAAACTTCATAGATAATAAGCACAGGCTGGGTCCATAACTACCAGTTAATTTTTTATAACCCTGCAAACTCGTGTCAGATGGTAATTCAGTACTGACTTGTTATGTATGTCTAAATGGTATTTTATTGCTGTAATATCTTTAAGGCTTTGGAACTCCATTATACACTTACATTTTATCATTTGAGGGAGAAAATTTTTGAATCAGATTGGTTCTAGTCTGCTCACTAGTTATGTACAGCCTTACCTGGAGATGCCTAACACTGCTGAACTCTGACTTTACTGACTCAGTGCATTCAAGACAACATGCACCTGTACTTGAAAACAGGCCCTTAAAACAAAGTGGATATCCTTAAATTATTCCTAGTGACAAGGGTAACCACTAATTCTTCCCCATCTGAAGGTAAGAATTCCCTTCAGCCTTAAATGAGAATATCACTAAAATTGTATGTGTGTTTTTCCAGTGGCTGGGAGTAGAGTGAAGGAAGGAATGTATTTTTTTTTTTAATATCTGTACCAAATGCTGTTTTCCATCATTCTGATGCACTTATTCAAGTCTGAGAGACAGAGCCCACAGCACTTGGCTCATTTGCATTCCAGTGGTATCTTTCCTAGAAATGTGAGAATCCTGGATTTTCCATGAGATACATTCCGGCTATAACTTGAGAATAATTCAGTCTGTCTCAAACAAGATTTTTTTTTTTTTTAACTATGGAGTGGCAGAAAGGAGCTTTCTGAGCAGCTCCTACCACTCCAGTACCAGATTCAGCATGGTGTGGGATATGGAGGCTGGGGGGACATGGAGGCAGCCCATCAGCTGCTGCCCCCACTTGTCTTCCACTGAACCAAGCCTGCAGGGCAGGGTACCAGGATCCAGAGCCAGTCTAGTGCTGGAACCGAGCACCCCTTAAATACCATACTGCCAGCAAAGCAGTTTGGAAGAGAGAGGGCAGCTGATACCATTTATGTGCAGGGAGGACACGGTGACTAAGAACCTTAGGCTGTGGATCCCCAGGAATTAAATCAGGCTTTGGTACTGGATAAAAGTCACTGCCACCATATGTAAATCCATAAGCCAATACAGAGATACAGAGACATTCTGTCTGTTCAGATGTGTAGTTTTTTGTTTGTTTGTTTGTTTGTTTTGTTTGTTTGTTTGTTTTGTTTTGTTTTTTAACATAGTGTAGTATATGTTATGCTACATCAGTCTCTTTTTCCTTGGTACTAATGTGAAGCAGAGAACTGACATTTGGCTTGGCTTTTATCAGAAATGTCTGCTAGAAATGATACAGTAATAAACACATCCAGCAGCAGCAAACATGATGTAATGGGCTAAATTCCATTTTACTGGTGGTCTGCAGAAACACATTGTTCCAACTCCCAAAATCCAGAGTATCCATCTATACCAAAATAACCAGCGCAAAGTATTCCCTAAAGGTGATCACACTTTTGGTAAAGCAGATGACAGAGACAGGCAGCAGCTGCTGATCAGCACAGCCTGGGACACAGGTGCATTTTCAGCTGAACTCTTGATGATGGATTGATTATGTGAAGGCTTGTTGTTGCTTGTGCAATCTCTTTACAAGGTGAACATGACCTTAGATACCTATTATTTGTGAATAAAACATCCTAAAAAGAATTTACCAAACATATGCAGCATTCATTTTTCCCCTATGGAAGAAGCAACCCACATCAAAATTCTCACAACCCAACTCACATCTGGTGTTGTAGCTTAATGACTTCTAGAGAATTAAGCTGGTTTATGCACACACACACACACAAAATAATTTTTTTAAAAAGGCCTTTTCCCTGTCTGTCTCTTCTCCCCTCCCAAACAACTCAAAAGCTTCTAATTGTATTGCTCAACAAAAGAGTCAGCATTAATGCAATATCCATTGAAGATATTCAACTTTGTGAGTTCTTAATAGGAAGCCTGGTTTGCTACAGACGTTGACTCTTTGGCAGTGCTGACAACAGGGGAGCATTTCTGGTCTCTTGGGCATCTTCAATTGCCAACATTTATTGTTTCAGGTCAGAATAGAATAGCTGGGTTTTGCCAGCCATAGGGGTACAGGATTGCCTTCACATAGAATTTAAGTAGGTAGTGGCATACCAAAGTGCAGCCCTGCTGAGAAGCAATACCGTCATCAGTAGTCTCTAAATACTGTAATTATGCCAACTTGGACAGGCAACTTTGCCCTGCACCAAAACTGCCTTCCCAGCACTACTGCTCTCCCTGTTGATTCTGATGGGGCTGGGTGACAGTGTGTCAGAATTGTTGAAACTTCATCTCTCTGAAACTCTGTGATTTATTTTTTTTTTTTCATTTATGTCCCTTCTTTCACACAAAGAAAAACACATACATTTACAATACAAATATTTTTCAAGAGAAAGAAGAAAACACTGCTTTTTCTTTCCTCCTGGTGTCTTGGTGTTTTTAGTCATTCCCTTTAAATAGCAGTCTTCATCAGTACTTTTCGAAGAGTGAACCTGCACAGAAAGGAGCCTCCACAGTTTCACAAAAAAAAAATAAAAAAATAATTTAAAAAAATCTATTCATCTATTCTTACCAGACTTGAAAAATAGCTTAACTGATTGAAGATTGGGCCAGTGTTTGCCAACATTCATTTACGGTTTTGTAGGTTTTCTTTCTTTTAGGAAAAAAAAAAAAAAAAAAAAAAAAAAAAAAGCATAACACCTCTGCATAAATGAGACTTTTCTTACAATCTCCCAGTATGGGCCTGAAGGTAGATCAGTAGTTTTGTCCCTGAGGTGAAATATGTCTCTTCCTTCATCTTCTGAGCTGCTCAGCTTTACTTAGGGTGTTAAATTCTATCTGATCATTTTCCAGAATACCTGAGGTTTTATAAGAAACAGTAAATGTGTAGGAAGTGTGAGGAGATTCCAGTTAAGAAGTCATACGGTCTATAATTTGTATCTTAGCCAAGATGCTTCCACTGACATCTGCTTCTTATGTAGCTTTCTGTTATGTCTGCTCTATTTAGTATCACAAAACAATAGGAAAACTCATGGTTATTATACCACAGATCTCCCCTGAATTCGATTTAAGTTTTCAAAATCAGCTTCAACAGCTGGAGTAATTATTGACATACAGTTGTCAGTCTGCGAAGGGGAACCAATTTTAGAGAATAGCTACCTTTCACAGAAACAAAAAAACTTCTGCCTTTTATGGATTGCTGGCCAACTACTTTTTGATGATTAGTAATCCACTTGTTCTCTTGAACATTTTGACATTTTGCAATAGCATGGTTTTAGCAAATATTTCTTTCTCCATCTCCCATATTTAAATGCAAGACAGAGAAAAAGCATGGGGAAAAGCTAATACACTAGTAGAACTAATTATATTCTCTGATTTTTTTTGTGGCTCAGAAAAAAAAAAAAAAAAAAAAAAAAGTAAAAATCTGCCCTCTGTGACATTCCTAACAGGCCCACAAAGTTTGAGATATCATAAATAAATATTATAACAATAGGGAGATTTGAAGTTTGTTCAGCAAAGCCTCTTACTCCTATCAGTAGTATCAGATTGTATGTATTCCTCTATTGTCTGCTTTGTAGCATTGTTAGCAAAGAACAAAGGAAAAATTAATCCCAGGAACAAAAACCATGAATTTTACTGAGGAAAAAAATAAATAAATAAAAAAAATCTTTGTATCAACAAAGAATATCTTCACAGGATTATTAACCAGAACTACTGATACCACAGGGTGGGAAAACCCAAAACTTTGTAGGTTACCCTACAATCTAGGTTAAAAATACTAGGCAGAAGCAGACTTAGTTAGTTCTCTTATATTCTACAGTTTTCCTGTGAACAAGACCTTTTCCTAATCCACATGATTTAATAAGTGTTGTGAGTCCTTCACTGTACTTTAATGAAAAAGATCTCCAATCCCAGCATCTGATGGCATAACATTCCTTTTCCTGTTGAGTACAAAGGATGTTTTTCTATCCATTTTGACCATCTCTCTGCAGGAGTATAGGCAGGCCTTGCTCTAATTACTCCAAAATAATTTTAGCTTGTTACTCATGCTGCTTAGCTAGATTTTACCAAAAATAGAATGCATTGTTACATCCCAGTTAATGTGAATCTGTCACCGAGTGGTTAAAATGATCAAATTTTGACTTACCGTCTAACTGAATTCCTTACCTCCATTTTCACCTGATCAAGCTGGAAATGCCAGCTGCTCCCTCTAGATTTATTGCCCTCCTAAGCACTTTTCTGGCTCTCATGTAGGAAAGAATATACTGTTCCCTGGGCAGGGATATCTTAGCAGGATAGAGGGTTCTAGGGCATGAAGTCAATGGAGACAATCACCTCTAGATGGCAATTCAGCATACATCAAGCTCTTCAAATCCAAGTCTGACACTGACTGGAGTCGCAAATATACAAAAAAAAAAAAAAAAAAAAAAAAAGAGTATCTAAAATATCTGGGACTAGCATTATCCTGAAAATTAAGGAAGTGTGACTGTCTCTCTAATAATGAGTACTAGATTTTGACAAGAGCAAGTGCTAGATTCTGAACCTGGAATGGGGCAACCATGGGTATATGTAAAGACTGGGGGATAAGAAGCCAGAGAGCAGCCCCACAGAAAGGGATCTGAGGGTTCTGGTCAATGTCAAGCTGAATCTGAGCCACCAGTGTGCCCTGGCAGCCAAAAAGGCTGACTATATCCTTTGGGGCATCAGGCACAACACAGCTAGCTGGTCAAGGGAAATGACTGTCCTGCTCTGCTCTGTGCTGGTGCAGCCTCATCTTGAGTACTGTGTGCGGTTTTGGGCACCACAGTATAGAAAGAATATAGAACTATTGGAGAGTGTTCAAAGGAGGGCTGCAAGGTGGTGAAGGGTCTAGAGAGCATGATGTATGAGGAGCAGCTTGGTTTGTTCAGCATAGAGAAAAGACTGAGAGGAGGCCTAGACTAGGCCTACAGGTCTAGGTCTCTTGCAAAGGGAAAGCCTACTAGGCTTTCACAAAGGGAGCAGAGGGGAAGGATCTGATCTCTTCTCTCCAGTAACTAGTGGTAGGAACTGAGGGAATGGCATGAAGCTGTGAAAGGGGACATTCAGGTTGGATATTAGGAAAAGGTTCTTTACTGAGTGGGTGGTCAGGCACTGGAACAGGCTCCCCAGGGAAGTGGTCACTGCAGCAAGCCTGTTGGAGTTCAAAAGTGTTTGGACAACACTCTCAGACATATAGTTTGATTTTGGGCTTGTCCTGTGCGAAACCAGAAGTTGGACTCGATGATCCTTGTGGGTCCCTTCCAACTTGGGCTATTCAGTCATTCAATGATCATGTCACCGCTATAGGTGTTTGAAATGGTGGGAAGCTGCCATATGAAATCATTTAGTGTATATAAGAACAAACATTCTTAACAAGCAAGGTGGTTCAGTTGTACTAGTTTAGGCTGAAAAAGCCTTTAAGATCTTTGAATGAAAGGCACTGAATAACTGCAAAATATTATTATATAATATTAAGATATTATTATATAATATGAAGAAATGCTATGAGTATTATAAAAGCAAAAGGCATTATTTTGCTGGTTACTCCTCAGGGACAAGTTACATTGCAGAATACAAGCAACATCTTGATCTTGATCTAAGGCTTGACTGGAGTCTCCTTGCACTGAATAAAAGATCCATTTTCCTGTCACTACTATTGCCTAATGACTAGAACAATCTTATATACAGGCAAAAATTTTCAAGATCTCAGTATGAGATTCAATAATGCCTTAGGATGCTGGTATCATTTGATCATATTGAAAGGTTCATTGACAAAGTTCCTGACAGTGAATATGAGTATCTTCACACATAATGATCACAATTTGGGTTTATTTTCAGAGCCAGGTATGTAATATTCTTCATTAGTATTACAGTGGAGCACTTTCAGGATGAGGTGTGCTAGGGCAGAAGGTTCTTTTAGATAATCAAGAGCTCAGTATCCACCATTCATCATCTGTAATTACCCAGATTTTTGTTACTATTGCAGCCAAGTGCAATATACAACCAAGTATTTCTGCATATATCCAGTACAGCAGAAAACTTCATAAAATAAATTCAGTAATAACAACAACATCATGTTTAAATTATAGTGACATGAATTACTTTGTAACACTTTAGAAACATATAACCCACCGGGAGCTTAAAGGTCTATTATGGTTAATGAGGCTGGTAGATGTGGTACTATTCAGGAATAAATGAATAGATATATGAATCACAAGAACAGATTGCAGTCTTAATTTTTCTAATCTAAACTGAAATGGTACTCCTGTACAGAACATCTATCTGAATGAAACTTAAAGTGCTGGCCTAGGTGTTAAATTACAGGACAATAGCTGGATACCTACCAAGTATTAAAGGACAATTAACAGATGAAATCCTCCTCATGGGTTGTTCCTATGTGGCTTGAAAAATACTCAGTAAAAGTATTGATGTTACCTGTCTCTGGCTCCACTTTTATCCATTTGAAATTAAAAGAAAAAAGAAATAAAAAAGAAAAAATGAAAAAGAAAAAAAAAGAAGAAGAAAAAGAAAAAGGATTAGAAATGATTCCTTCTGCCCCTTTGTGTTCATCTGTTGGGAACATTATGGCTGTGTTGCTGAAAATCTCTCCTCCATATTGTTTTTAGATTAATATAACCTAAGAGTACATACAGTTCAACACTTCAAATGAAGCATGGCTGCATTCACCACATCCCCAAAAAATCACCCTATCTTGCTGTACACAGGTAGACCTCACCCTATCAAATGAGGGACACATGATCCTTCTACTGCCAAAGAATGCCAGTCTCAATCTCCTTACAGACATATACCCCACCTCATGGGGTGGGGGACAGGAGGGTCCAACTGCTGCTGCTTTCTGTGCTGAGAGAGCTGAAAGTGGGCTGAGGGAGCTGCTGGTGCCATGTGGCCATGCATAGTGTACAAAGAGATGGTGAGGGGTACTCTTGGAGCCAGGATTGCACAAGACACCTGGAGTTTTTTGGATGGCATCTTATATATATATGTATATATAAAGCTGGGAATATGAAAACCTTGTATCAGTATGATCTGTCTCCTTCAGTTCACTTCTGAGTACAGCCATAGAAATGTATCAGGAATGCACATAATTCTGTATATTGTTACTTTAATTAGTGTTGTTACTGTTGATAAGAAGATTGCACCGCATCTATTTTCCTGTCTGTCCAAGATTGTTCATAGATATTAATTATTTTTCATCATTTTGAATTGTGGGCCTTCTGTAGGTCTGTAAGGAGACATATATTTCTCTTGTATTTTCACATATGTCCACTGAATAATTTCAGGGTGTTATACAGTCTCTTGTCTGCAAATGGGAATTCTTACACAACAAGAAAGTTTAAAGTAAGATCCTGACCTTACATTTGGTTCAGTCAAGGAGCTAAAAGAGCAGGTGGCATGGATTCAATTATATTTAAGAAGTACTATGTAGTTCTATTGTCTGTGATTAAAAATGATACTGTTGAAGTAAAGACAATGCAAAGAAGGACAAGAAAATGACACTTTGGAAGGATTATAGGCTAACACATAGGAGAGGGAGTGATTGAGGAAACAAAATTAATTCTCTCTGCAAAAAGGACTCAGGGGAACATGAGTATAGTCTATAAATATTTCCAAGGAGATAATACAAATGAAAGAAGGGGATTATTAATGTTATCACAAGATGGCTGCAAAAGAAGCAATGTCCTAAATGTAAGACAGAAAAAAACTGTAATAGCAAAGATAATAAATAATTAGGAATAGGCAATCTTTGAGAGTTTACAAAGCTTTCTGGGTGATATCTTCAATTCACAGGGTATCACAAAACTAATTTTAGTATGTCAATGCCCTCTGCCTCTCCCTGTCAATTTAGATGCTATTTCACCAATGAGACCTAGATTTTAAAAATCTCTTCCTAGCTTCAGGGCAGCCTGTAGGTCCTCTTGAGGCTGGAATGGTGATCACCTAAGCCAGGCTGATGCAGGTGTCTGTAATTAAAGTTGTCCAAATGTTTCTGGGAGCAGTGTTCACCTGGCCCTCCAGAACCCAGCTGAGGGAGCTCCTTCAGCACGTGGTTGCCTTTCCAGGAAGGAGCTGACTTAACTCAAAGTTTGGCACCAAGCCACAAGAGTTCCTGTAAATGTGTCCCCCATCCACAGTGTTCTCCAAAGCCTCGTCTGCTCACACAGCTTTGTTCACCTCCTCACTTCCAGTTACTTAAGCAATACATCCCCCACTCCTGCCTCAACCCGCCCAAGTACCTGCAAATTGTATGAGAAAGGAGGGCACAGATATTCTCTTTTGGCTTCTTTTAAAATGTATTTATTTCCATTTCCTCCTAAAATCAGGTCTCTTCTTGTAATCTTTCTTTCAGATGTGTTTTGAGTGAGTTGGTGCTCCGTTTGTATTCAGCCTCCTAAATTCTTTCATGACTTCCCCCCGAACTGACCGACAAAACTGACAATGAGCGATCAGAATCAGTGTCAAGACATTCTGCTTTCATAGCAGTATCTTCACTACCATTAATTGAGCCAGGCAGGGCAGATCTAATCCCCTGACTGAAGTCTGTGAGAAAACTGCCACTGACTTCAGTGGGATCTGCAGCCAATGAGTAGCCTTGACAGAGAGTCCAAGGGCATTTTTCCACAGACTTATCTGAATCAAAATCTCATTTCATAAAAAATCCAACAAATAAAAAATACAAAAAAAAAGTTGATTTGGATGCTTTGAGGATAAGAGTGTATGTTCATAGTACAAAAATATTTAAAATCCAAGTACCTTGTAAGTAAACAAATTACTGTTACATGAAAGGAAGTTTTTCTGTTAAATTGCTGAATTTAAAGAGAATCTAAAATCTTTATCTGTTGGAGAAAGCTGCAGTAATACTTTGCATCCTGAGTGAAAGATCTGTTTCAGAACTACTGGCTTCACATTTTTCTAGTGACTCTTTAATGGCATAAAAAGAGAAATTCTCAGTTCTTGCATGTCAACAACTGTAAGTTGCTGTAAGTGATAAAATAGAATCATAACTATATTCATTATTCTCTTCTATTAAAGGCTTTCTACCTCTTACTGATATTATCCCTCAAGGGTACAAAAATTTTGCTACTTCTCTGAAATGCCTGTACTTCAGTGCTCACCCCCAGTCCATCATAAACCAACCCACAAATGCCAAATCATTCCCTCTAAGTCACACCTCTTGGTTACTACAGGCTTGTTTGCTTTTAGATGGTGGCTTGTGCAACTTATCTCCGTTTCCAGTGCCTCACTGATGTAGGGATGTCTGAACAAGCCAGAAGGGGCTCGGGCAGTACAGCCAAAGCAACACAGTGCTCCACATACACTGCTCACGTTTGGTCCTTCTCAAGCTGAGAAGGGAAAAGGTACAGATAACCCCTGGGATGGAGACAGGTCTCCCAGGACATGGTCCTGGCAAAAGCTCATGTTCCTGTGAACTCCAGGTATCTAAGGAGTCAGGGAGCAGGCCTATGGACCACACACTGCCTTGGACTTCAGAACCATCAGTGCCACTTTATGTCACTTGGGACACCAAGCTCGTGGTGGTGGGTCTGAGAGCAAAGTTCCAGGATGCTTCTGTTCCCTTGAGGCTTAAATATTGAAAATTCATTTTTGGAAATGACATTAGGCTTTGCCTCTAAATGCTTATGCTTATGCCCTGAGCACACTACGTGCAACTCATAATGAAAGTGTTTCTGTTAGTTGTTATAGTTATTCAATATATTTTTTCCTTAAGACAACAATACAGTTGAAGGAATCTGAGAACTGAAGTAAAAATCTGTCTGAGCAGCAGGCAAGCTGGTGGTGCAGTACTTGCTGTAGTAACTCGGTGTCACTCAAGCTATCCACTTTTTTACTATTTACAAGCTATCCACTATTTTTACTGTCAATCTCTGTGTAATCACTTTTGAATGCTAGAAGTTAGTCCACTTCAGGGACTCAAACTTTTTCTGTATAACTCAAGAAATAAATTGTACAGAGAGCAAAGATGAAACAGTTTAATGAAAATGAGTATGAACTTGAACTACTGTTGTTTCATAATCTGGTCCCTAGAATTTTTTGCTTTGTTCCTATAAAATGTTTCCACTGTGCTGTTGGGAATGAGTGCTTACAGATTTTATTTCTTTTAAATAAAGCCTTTGAAAGAGTATCCTACATCCTCATCACATACGCAATAATAATAATGTCTTGACTAGTAATTGTGCTGAGGGAGGAAAGGCTGCCAAAGGCAGATGTTAAAAAATAGCAGTATAATTTGAAGACATTTTTAAAGAATGTCTCCTGGTTTCCAAGTTACTGCCTTTTCTTTTGTCTGTTTCACTTGCATAAATGAGTTGATATTAAACTCTTAGGAAGCACAGTGTATATGAAATAGCAAGTATCAATAGTAGCAATGATTTCTGTGGTAAATAATGTATTAAATATGCTAATAAACAATAATATCGTTCGCAGATGTAATGCATATAATGCTTAAGGATTCTAGAGTATTTTGCTAACCCATGTTGGTGAAGTATGACACAAAGAGGTATTTGGCACAGGTCTGAAATTGTAGTTATACAAATGTACACCATTTTCATCCATTGTCTGTCAGAAAAAGACTATTTCAGGAACATTTCAGATAGTTTTAAGTAGTTATATGAGAATTTTTCTAGCCCATCTGTTAAAGCTGGATGTTTCAGTAATTTTGACTCAGACGGCACAGGGCTCAGCATGTGTCACAACATCCTTTCTCAAAATCCTCTTTTAACCATATCAGTGTCATGACACTGCATTTGTTGTTTCTACTCATTCCCGAGTTTAGAAGCAACAGCTAGCAAAGTTGCAATTCTCCCCTTTCAAAAAGGATAAAAATTCTACTTTCTGGCCCACAAGGGTGGAGAGAGAGTGAGCTTCAAAGTCACGGCATTTTAATGGTTAGGAAACCCATCACTGGCCCTGGGCTCTGACTGGATGGCTTGGGAAATTGTTCTCCTTTAAGGGGGGAGAAAGGATATATTTTCTGTCAGAGAGATTTTAAAAGAGATGCTGGGTCCTTGAAGCTGCTCAGGGGGCTGGAATAGTACATTTGCCAGCATACTAATGTACTCTGAAAAGACAGGAATAAGTAAATGGAACTATTGCTGAGCCCAGCAATCATCCATGAGGTACACGTACTGGTTTACACTGCACAGGCAGAGCATGCCCAGCAGCTTTGGGCAAGACGAAAATGGATCCTGTATCCAGCTGAAAGAAGAAAGAGGCAATTTAAGATTTTGATGCAGAAAAAATGTTTAATCAGCAGCTGACATACACCAGTGTGCAACTTCCCTTGCTTCTACTGAGGATTTAGTTATGTGGAAAGTAACCTGGCCCTTGTTGAGCACATGGGGTTAAAAACCCCAACATGTGACAAAGGATGAGATGGCTAAACTGACCGTTAATTGTTGGGGTCTGGTAATTTATGCTCATGAATGAAATTCAGTGCTTTCAGCAGTATAGCACATCCCAAACACTATGCTGCCCTGACATGGTGATTCTTGAACAAATTTCATGTTGTAATGATATGCATAGCCACACCAAAGTCACAGTGTCTGCAGTTTTGGCAGTTAATGTCAAAGCAGAATCAAGCAATAAGAACACATTTTCACGGAGTGGATGTACCCCTACTCTCTGAAGTCCAGCCTTAAGATTCATCAGTTTCATTCCTCAAAGGATGCTAGCCACAGATTTCCCAGCACCACACAGGTAGCAGCAATTTTTATTCCATTTTTTTTTACTCAGATGAATCCTGTTTAAAGTCACTAATATGGAGCAGCTTTAATATTATCTGAATACAAATGGGATGCAAAATCATTTGCCAGTACTGTTTTGTGTGTGGCAGTAATGCCCATTAAGTGCGGTGTTGTGACAATTTACATTCATTTCATTGATAACAATGTGCTTTTTAGGCAGTAAATTTCTGCAGTTGTTGATTACTACCCCTCTGAGGTGGCTAATAAAGGTAATCAGGCAGGCTTTTCCAGTGTGGTACCACCCCAGGCAGGCGATAGCCGCTCGGAACCTGACCGCCTGCTGCATGCTGCTGCTTAATTAAGGATTCCTCAAGTGTTCAATATTCAACAGCTTGAGATATTTAAACTCTATCTGATCCATCTTCTAATGCTCATCACTCATCAAAGAAAAATAAAAAATAAAAAAATGAAAACAAGCAGCCCTTAAGAAGATAGTGCTAGGTGGAGAATGACAGTCTTAATCCAGACAGAAGTGGGAGACTTTGAAATAGCCGTGAGCAAAAAGATGTCTGATTGCAGAATTCTAGGGGCATAAATCACATAGTCTGAGTTAATGAAGGAAAGCACTTTTCAAAGTCCAAGACAAAACCTGTACATTTCATGATCAGTATGTGAAGCCTGTTACCATAGGCATGTTTACACATAGTTTCCTATTGAAGGCTCCCAGTTGTGGCATTCTGTAGCTGTAAGCTGTATTTATGTGCAGTTCTGCTAATCCGTGGTCCCAGGGCTGCCTGAAGTCTGTAGAAACACTTAGTCTCTGCAGACAAGTCCTTGTAAATCTCTCCTTGTCGAAGGATTTAGTTCACTGATTGTCAGCCATGAGATACTTCATAAAACAACTCACAGAGGAATATAGCCTTCTGCTGCTGCCTTTTACTGGCTAGGTTGTTACACTAGATAACCTTTTAATGACTGTATTCCATTTTAACTTGACTCCAGAGATAGAGAAAAAAAGAAAGAAAAGCTCCTTCCTTAATTCTATGCATTTTTCACTTTGCGTCTGCTGCAGAAAATTAGTCAAGATTGATCGGGGCTGGTTTGGTTGGTTGGTTTGTTTTTTAATTCTGAAATACTGTCTTCTATGATAGAAACCAACATGGAGCTCCCAGAGGGAGCTGGGGGAATATGGGAATTGTCAGGCTCACAGCCCCAGTACCAGGCAATTTCTGTTTTCTCAAAATGCCTTCACTCCTTAACCTAAGCACGTCCACTTCAGAGAAAGAGACGTGGCAGAGGAATTAAAAACTCCTGGTGCCGAGGCACTAATTAAGCAGTTTCTTTAGCAGAAATTAGAGGCGATAGTTGCTAAAGAGGCTGGAAGTGGTGACAGGTCCTGGCATGGTGTGAGAAGGGCACCCAGTGTCACTACCTTGACCCGGTGTCCATAAGGGAGGTCCACAAGTCTGGATTTCCCTGGCGCTCCTGCGTGTAAGGCTGTGTCTGCACTGTCTGAAGCATCACCACTGGCTCCAACATCACCCAGTCTCACCAAAGACCTAGAAAGGAGGTGCAGCACTGGGCTTTCTTACTGAGGCCCATTTCCAGCAGAACTAAAACACAAGCCCCATTAACAGGAGCGTCTACCTAATGGCTTGAAACTGCTGATTATGATGGATATGTAGGGAGCACGTACCACAATTAACATTATATATTCACTTGGCTTAGGTGATCAGACCAACTGGATGGTGATCATTCCCCTGAAGGAGTGAATGATTCATATGGTCTAATATGCATTAATTTATATGTAAATCACTTGGTAATACTGCAGCTTCTGCTTCAAAATTTGTCTGCATTCAAGAAAGGAAAGCACTTTTTTTGTGACTACAGGGAACTTTATAAGACTGTGTCACCCCTGTTTTAAAAACCTATCGCAGAAGTCAAGAGGTTCACTTTCTCTAATTCATGAAAGCAGTCATTTTCACACACTTTCTAATCTGGACCACTCATCTGGCCCTCTTGCTTGATGAATGTTTTCCTGTGAAGACAAGAACTGACGATCAATCAGCAATACACATTCCTTTATGACTCGTTGAAACCAAGTTGTTGTTTCAGCACACTGATGATTTTTAGCACATAATTCACACCATGCAGTCAGTCATCAAGGTCACATGGTGGCCTTTGGTTCCCAGATTGGTTAACATAAATTTAATGAGAAATCTTTTTACTTCCACTAATCACTAGAGATGCCTCTTTCACATGTGAAAATAAGAAATTGTTCTACTCAAAATGTCAGACATTCTCAATATGAATACTGTACTGATATGATAATATTGGGGATATTTTTGCTTTAAAAAACTTGTTTATTACATAGGCCTGGATAAGGATCCAAAATTCAATCCAAATGAATATGACCTAAGAGGAATTTCATCATAGAGATATCATAATCCTTTTTTTTCTTATTTTATTTCACTAATCACCCTAGCTCTTGAGAGTAATAAAACTTCTGCTTCTTCCTCTGCTTCTGAGAGTGAACAAATGGCAGTATTAAATATGTCTTGCAACAATAGTCTATTTTCAGCTCTAAGTGTTAAGTATATGGGGAGATATGTTTTCTTTTGTTTTGTTTTTCAGTCTATTTTTAGTGCCTTGCAAATTATAAAGGCTGATATAAACTGAAATGATTGGCTGAGTCTATTGTTCTTTTAATTTCACAATTCCACTTTTCCAGAACACATTATCGATAAAAAAACATATGAAAATATTATTTAAAGCATCAGACTGAAATATTTCCTTAGAAAGGATTAGTCTCAGTATTTATTTGAGATCACTGGACAAAATCACTGCTCAGAAGGCAGCTATGCTTTACTATAGCTGCTCTCACTTACTACAGCTCCCTAAAGGAATCTCCAGTGGCTATCAGGATCATTGTATAGGTATTATATGGCACAAATAAAACAAAGAGGTCACTGGATGTAGTGGTCCACATTCAAGGTCCTGCTAGTTGCCAGTGTTTAAGGACATTATTTTGCTTGCCTTCTGATAATCCCTATCAGCTGCTGAACTCTGAAACTTTTGTTTAAAAGCATATTGATCTTCCAGGACTTACGGATATAGGCAGTACAGAGCAGAGCCACTACCTTGAAAAGTGCCGTGAGATTTAGAAAGGATATACTAATAGTACCACCTTTCACAGCCATAGTAGACGCATTTTCACCCACTCCAGCTTCAGTCACCTGACAAAAGATAAGCTTCCTTTTAGTCAACAAAAAGAAGTGAGGCATCTCTGGTGGTGTCAGACAGACAGAGTTTGCCATTGACTGTAAAAGATGCCTATAACTACTATATCCCTAACTTAAGGCGCTTAAGTTGTCTAAGTGAAGTGTGATGAATCCCAGCTGCTGCCTTTGCATTGTCCCTCAACAGGATGAAAAAGGATGAACTATTCCTAAAAAGACTGGCTCAAAGGAACAGGTTAAATTCTTGCGTCTGCTGCAGACTCTCCTTTGCCTAGGGAAGTGTCTTCCCTGCAGCACACTGCAGTTTCCCACTCTCATTAATATAGCCACGGTGCTGTAAGCACACCTCTGATGGTGAGGTGAAGATTCCCATCATAATCAGAGCTCAAATCAGCATTTATTTCCATTAGGCAGTGAGCTGGCCCAAGAACTGCGTGATTAGAGTTGGGCTCAGCAATTGTTTGGGGATGCAGTTTCTGGGGAAAGAGGGTAAAATATTGTCTGCAATGCCATCTGCTCTTAGGAGTGGGATCTACGGCTTTCATATATCTTCCCCTCCACTTCTCTTATCAAACAAGTCTGAGGTAGCTTACTGACAAGCAAAGGTTCACGTGTTCAGTGCAGGTGCTAGCTTCAGCTAAATGCCAATTTATACCAGTCTTAAGTAATGAGGAAACATTACCTGTGCCAAGAACACAGGTATCTCAAATCTGATTAGAGGCATAAGTGTCTCTGTGGATTAATTACCAGAATTTCTTGTGCTGGATTTGGCAGAGACACTTTCTGACTAGAATAACCAGAAAAATCCTTCTTGCTAATGGTTTAACATCTCTGGTGTAATGTATTTCTCTTCTTCCCTGCATCTCCATTTCTAAATCCTTTTAGCCTTACAGTGTCATTCCTTCAGTGTTAAAAATGACTGGTCCTTCTGGCCAAGCTAGTTCTTAAAATTTAGAGACGAAAAGAAGTTGTACTCCCATATTTTTTGCTGCTTCTTTTTGCCTACCTGTAAATTATTTCCTTCTATCTTAATAACCGTGTAACTAAATCACGGGATGCAGCAAAGGCGACAGCTCTCTGCAGTGCTCCCCTGCATGGCCAGCAAAGCAGGGGGGCTGGCATTTTTCTCCAGTTTACCATAATCCTGGAAAGCCAAGCTGTCTGCTGCTTCTCCGAGGGGTGGGCCACTGCTGTGGGTCGTAGGCAGGGCTGACAGCGCTGCCCTCGCCAGGCTGCACTTGCTGCCTCAGCGCCTGCCCCTGCTCTCCATGCCCAGCCCTTACCCATCCCAGCTCCTCAGTCTGAGGGCAGCAAATCTCACTGTGCTTACGGTGTGTGCTAAGCCTGAAGGGTCCCCTGAGGAGACTCCCTGCGTGACGGAGAGCTGCTCACCTAAACAGTTTGCAGAATCCATTTTGTGCCCCTGGCTCTGTGAAAACTTCTCCGTGTCCCTATAAAACATCAACCTACACACACACACCAAACAGATCTTGCATGAAGTTTGTCTACGCAGCGTTGACATACATGCCGTAAGTTGCTATCCAGTCTTGTTTTTCCCTGTAAGCCATTCATTTCCGAGTTGAGGACTTTGAAATACAACTTCTGAATAGCTCTACTGCAGAGCAGTTAATATTGGATGTTTCTGTCATTTAATTTAATGCTACCAAGTCCTTCCTATTTCTCCACGCTCACCTCACACACACACTGAGTGCCTCTCTCTCTCTCTCACTTCGGTCCTACAGCTTTTGAAATACACACCATTAAATAGATACTGTCATGGGATTTACTCCTTGCAGTTTGTCCCTGAGGACTGTAGAAATGAAATTTTCAGTTTTATAGCAACCTGGGTTTGGTAGGCCTTCCATGTATCCTACGTTTCCCTCATTTTTTCAGAGGAAGAGGGGTACTTAAAGGCTCCATATAATTTTTTTTTTCTTTGGATTACTAGAAGTCTCGCAGAGAAGCTTAGCCACACTAAACATCAAAGGGCCTTACATTAATGAATAAGACACAGTAAATGAATAACATAGGATGCATGGAGCAGAAATAAGGGCCAGTGACACTATTGTAAACTACCTGCTAACAGCACGGTAATAAAATGAGGCAGAAGTGAAGTAAATCCTTCTGTGTTTTGTGTCTGATTAAACTGGCTTATAGGAAGAGAGGAATAAAATATAATAAAGCCATAATTTTGCAACACTGTATGACAAGAAGGGACTATGCCTCTTGCAGGAAGGCCAAATGACATGCCTTTCTAAAATGACAAGGCAATTTGGAAATCTTCCTTACTCAGTACTCAATATGTATATAAAGAAGAGCAGAATGCTGTCCCAGTAAAAAAGTCTTTCAAAGGTCTAGCAAACCATGTAAATATAGATGCACACAAAGTCACATTCTTCACAGGGAACTCATCCCTGATACCTCCTACTGCAGCTCTCAAGTTCAGGGTCTTAGCCTCAGTTTCATAAAGATTGAAATGTTGCCATAAAACACACATATTCTTCGTTAAAATGAAGTCTATTCATGAAAGGCAGAGTATATTTCAAAATTGCTCTTTTTGGTGGAAGGTGTTTTTGCTACGCATATCAGTGCATACTGTAGAAGTTGTCACCAATATATGTTTTATGAAACAGTGTGGTAGCTTCATAGGAAATCTGTTGGATTTTTTTACTCTTTCTCACAGGCTAAAAGTGCACAGCTCAGTGTACACTGAAAGTCAAGGCCGATAGTTTGTTTATGTACAACTGCATGCCTCCTGGTACTGTTTTATCTTTGACCCCAGACCTTGTAAATTTGTAGGGCATCAGTTCACCCCTTTGATATGTCTTCATCTCTTTCAGCACGAAAGACGAGTTGGCTGTGCAGGCTGGGGAGACAGTAGGCTCTGAATTTCGGCAAAAGCCTCTCTTGCACTCCCAGGGAAGACTGTAATATATTCTGAGCCCTGTGGATGTCACAAGCTAAGCAACTCTGACAAATAAAACATAACAACAATCTGATGTGAATTTTATGAAGCCACCGCTAACATTCGTCTTTCAGCTTCATGGAAACACAGAAATATAGAATAGCTTCTGTCTGTCTGGTGAGGAATAATTAAAAAGCTTGAAAGAGATAAGAGGAGGAGGACAGGCTAGACTAAAGCTGTCTCTTTGAGATCTCTGTGTCTGAGTGCCAGTGTGAAGGTGGGAAATGCTTTGTGCGCACAGACTAAATAGTCCTGCTTGTAGGCAGCAAATTTGGTCTCTTAAGAGCTTATAGAGAAGCTCAGCTCAGAAACAAAAAGGATAAAAGTGAACTTTGCTATGGGAAAGATCAACAAACTACTGCTGTTATCTGGGGAACAAGTAAGTTGAAACAGCATTACACCTCTCTTTCCCAGAATTGCTCCAACTATCTACTGCACTTGAGAAGACTGCACAGCAAAGCTGGGTATTACAGAGCTTATTACCCAGGCAGTCACAACACATATGGGGAGGAAGATCTTGACCTTTTAGAAGCCATCCACATTGCTGCTTCTGCTTCCAGCTCCCAGGACTTTGGCCTGGTGACAGCTCCCTGCTTTCTAACACCAAGTTTGTTTTAGCTCTCTGTACGTATTAATTTAACGTGATGGCACAGGAAAGACCTAATCTCATTCAACTTCACTGTTTCAAATTAGGCGTAGCATCTTTGTTAGTGATGCTGCCTTGAGGCTGGGCATTCGACTGCTTCCTTCTCCTCCTGCCAAAGGTTTTGGCTTGACCCTACTGTGGGTGCAGCATGGGGCAGAGGGGGCAGTGCCCATTCCCCTTGCTCCAGGTAGGAGCTCAGCTCAGGAGCCAGCATGGGGCCACAGGACTGTCCTCCGGCATGAGCAGGCTCCAGCTAGCTTTCTCCCTTCTCCCTCTTTTCTTTACCCCCTTGAAAAAAAAAAAAAAAAAAAAAAAAAGCAAAATGCAAATATCTGGCAAAAAAATAATTTGATTGATTCATTTTGGAATGATTAAATGCTGTCTTCCTATGCAGATATATTACTAAAAAAAAAAAAAGTAAAAAAGCCCAGCTCAAGCTAATAATGCTGCTCCAGGAGCTGCTTGATAAACATGCAGTTTTTCTATGCAGTATGACAAATCTCCCAGGAACTGATGTTGCTCTTCTAAGCACTGTATAAAAAGTTGCTTTATCTGCTTAATAATGTATCTAGATTTAACCTCTCCTTTGCAACAGACAAAATTAAACAGAGTAAATCTGCCTTGGGATATGAGCCTATTATTAATACAGATCTGCTAACTGTATTTTAAAATACTATTGTGTTCCTCAACACATTCTCTTCCATATGCATTATGGAAAGCTAATGCATTAACTTGGCAATAAAAACGCATGGCCTTCTGAAATGAAAGTACTGGATGAATGAATTCTGCGGGTTCTGTGCACAGTCTCAATGCATTGCTCACATGCCCTTGTTTTTTGCAAGGATGAATAATAGAAATAGTCCCGTGTTCAGCAGCTCATTTTGCAAGACTCACAAAGAGTAATAAACTAATGGTGAATTTATCATTTTACAGGCACCTCCCTATGTGGGAAACTATTGTTGGATTATTTATTTATTTATTTATTATTGCCTTCTTCCTTTTAAGGTAGCATATGGGGTTCACTGTGTTAAAATGCCTTCATGTCTTTGCCATAAAAAATGTCAGATATCAGAAGCCCCTTTAAATATGACTGTCTGTGCTTCACAAGCTCTGCTTTCAGCCTGCAGAACGGTTTAAGATATTGCAGCAGCACTGTTCCAGGCTGTGATTATCCAGGAAACTAGAAACCAGACACGTTTACTGTCTAACGTTCACTGCATCTCATCTTTTCAGATTCACTGCTTCACTGCCTGTTGAGTTCATATGTTTCACCATGTGCCCTTGAGAGCCTTTGAATGAATCAAAAACATTAGTGCACCAGGGTATACTGATGTGCAGCTTCTGAAAGGATATTAACGGCCTTGTATGTACATCTCCATACAAAGTTCTACCTGACCTAAACAACTCACTTGACTCTCCAGATGTCAGGATAAATGGATACTCAATAAGAGACCAAGCATCTCATATTTGTCTGAGCTGTAATGCTCAAACTGGTATTAACGGCTAAGAAACATGGCTGCATGAGAATCACTCTTGCTAGCCAAGTCTTGCCTTGTCTTACTGCAGTCCTCTTGTCCTAAAGTAACAGACCAGGGCAAGCTGTACCCAGAATTTCCCCTTTCCCATGCATTCTCTTCAGGAGATTGGTCCCTACCTACAGCTCCACAAGACTGCAATTTCAGTGTTGCCTAAGTTACCAAGCCCTATCTTCTCTCATTTTTGCTAATAGTGTGGCAGGTATAGGACAAAATGGTGTTATACCTCTCAAAGAGTTTCTAACAGCATCTGCAAGTGATAGGTTTCCTCTGCGGTGAAACTCCCAAGGCAGGCTTTGCATTCACACTGCAAACACAAGCACAGGGTGGAGACCCACCAGAGTTCACTTATACGAGCAAGGAGTACCAGGAACCATCCATTTGCAGCAACAATGAACTTCCAGAGAGATGTGACATATTTCATTAGTTTGTTCAAGGGGAGCCTTTCACCTCAACAGCATATTTGAACTTTGCTCTGCCAATTAATAATTATCAACTGCTTTTCTTTTGTTTTCCTGATGTTGCTCCTTTCCAAGGATGAAGACTTCACAACCTTTCAGGGAACCTGGGCCAGTGCTTGGTCACCCTCACAGTAAAATCCTTCCTGATATTTGGATGAATCCTCCCATCTTTCAAAATGTGCCCATTGACTCTTGTGCTGGCACTGGACACCAATGAAAAGAGCCTGTCTCCATCCTCTTTGCACCCTCCCTTCAGGTATTTATGTACATTGGCTCTTAATCACAGTCACAACTAATTGCACATTTTTGGAGGCCATTCCTTAGGTTGCAAGGTTGTCCCCATCTTCAGCTTCTCCTGTCAAGAACTATACCAGCCAGGAACACAATGTCCCAGTCAGGCAGTCCTGAGAGTCCCTTACTTCATTTTGGGAATCCAAGCCTTGGCTTGCTCGATCAGCAGATTTGCTTCTTCTTGCCATGTCAGCAGAACTATCGACTGACAGTATGAGAGAGATGGGAAAAAAAAAAAAAAAAAAAAAAGAGCAATAAAAACAGTGAATGTCATTCATAAAATTTCCTTTTTATGTAGACCCTACTTTATAGGATATTTCAATCCCTTCAAAATCAATCCCAGAACTATTCAAAATAATAATGCATTATGGTTCAATTTCTGGCTATAAGATAAATGACATGAAACAAAACTTACAAGCTAAGTAGAAGGAATACACACTGTGTTGGCACTCTGAATCTGTTTGAACAGAAACAAAGGGGACTGAGTTATACAGTTCTCTCTCAAATATTAATTCTATGGAAAATGAAGGGAATTCATCAAGTAATAAAATATTTGGTTTGCCCTTTTCTTAGCAGACAAAATAGAGATAATTGAAATAAAAGTTCATGAAACAAAGTTTTCTTCCAGCATTTTTCACTATAATTCCTCAAGAAACAGAAAGAAATGGAGGATAATTACCCATCAGAATTCAAATGAGCTACAAGGCCAGGCTGGATGAGGCCTTGGCCAACCTGGTCTAGTGGTTGGCTTCCCTGCCTATGGCAGGGGGCTGGGAGTTAGATGGTCTTTAAGGTCCCTTCTAACCCGAGCCATTCTATGATTCTACAGACTGTGGTATACTGTGCAGGTTTACTGGGCCAAGATGCCATTGTGGATGCTGATCCAAGTTTATAATGGATGTGGATAGGTATAATGTGATCAAAATGTTGCACATCAGAAAATTAACACAATTCATACAGCTGTATCATTTATTGGTAAATTAATCTAGGAAAAATCACAGTACATTTAGTGAATAGAAGATAAAGGAAACGAGCACTTTTGGTCATTGTTAACCTCACCTTTATGACTGACATCCATTTTCATAATGCACAAGAAGGAAATGGATACAAAAAACATGTAACTGTATAACCAAAAACAAAGGCTGATCTTTTTTAAACTTACTGATTAGAAATGCCTAATTAGTCTTTAAATTGCACCTCGTAAGCTCTGTCTTCATGAATGCAGATGCTCATACTCACTTGGCTCATTTGTACTTCTGTGTAGCCATGCTACAACAGCAGCCCCTGACCAGGGTCGGTCTCTGTCCCTGGAGCACACCGGGGAGCTCATCTGGCACTGGCTGTCAAGGGAGAGCAAAGGGAACAGCCCATCCACTGGAGCTGACTGTGAAACCTTTACATGTTTGTAAGCCACTAGAAAAACTGGAAATTATGCAAGCAAAATAGCATGGGGACCTTTTAGCAACCTTGCCTGAGTGCTCTTGACCCTCCTCAAGAGGACCAAGTGGCTCCCCTGCAGTGGCTGGGAGAGAGACAGGCTGTCCCTAGGGGGAATGAACCTTGTTCTGGGGGAGTCCTCGAGGCAAACCTCAACAAAAATCACAGAGAGCACAATAATGCAGCATGATTAAATGTGAAAGGATTCAGAGTACCAAGTTTGTTTGACAAAATGGAATGAGGAACAGAATATCAATAGACATACATTAATAAAATATATCTTAAGGATTTTCATTCATTAAATATATATGGCTTAATTCTCTTTACATATTTTTCTAGTATTAACCCCAGTGTGAGTCAGAAGTTAGTTCCTGAATGGTATTATATATCCTAAATATCCAGGTCTTATATATTCCTAAATAATCAGTGAAAAGAGTTTAAAACCAGTTGAGTTATTCCAAGGAGGACACAAAAAGAAATAATGAGGTAAACAGGCTCTAGTTAAAGTTTAAAACCATTTGTTTTTTAACAATTTTCTTTTGAGAACTATTATATCAGCCAGCATGGATATCATGAGGTTACTGTGTGGAAAAAAAATGAACCAGCAAATCTCTCCAGATTGCCAGATGCAAACAATACTGCTGTCAGTATAGTTTCTCCCTTGTGGAGTGAAAAACACTGGAAAATTATGATTAGATAAAATCATAATGATCGTATGATCACAATAGCTAGTGTACAAAAGGCAGGAAAGAACACATTGTTAAGAAAAAGCCAATTAATGATTTTTTTTTTCTTAAACTGAGACAAAAGGTAGCCTTCAGAGCATATTTAAGAGGGATATGACCTCTCTTTTTCTCTAGTATGTGCACAAGCTTTTGAAGTACATTAGCTTAGTGGCAACTGTGAATGTACGATACATGGACTCCTTAATTCATGCATGAGTAAAAAAAAAAAATCGGTACATGACTTTCACTGAAGAGACTTTGCCAAATCTTGGGCCCAGAAGTTAGCTGCTTAGAAACTTTAAACCTATTGCTTGACACTAGCCAAGCTGACTTTTGGTCTTGTTCATATCCCTGAAAGCCAGTTCAGTAGCTACTACTGTTCCTTATCAATGTCATCTAAGTCCCTGAAGCAAAGACTCAGCAGAAGAGATGGCTTTTTCCACATGGATTTTTTCTTATGGTAATGCTCACCATACTACAGTCATGCCTACATGCAAAATAAATAGATAGATAGATAGATAGATAGATAGATAGATAGATAAACAAAAGATTTTTCCTATTTGGTTTCAAAGTCAAACGCATGCTATATGGGAACACTTTACAGGAATTAAATAATAAAAGGAATTAAAATGTCTTCCTTCTCTTACCATATTAACCAAGAAACTCTTTAGGGGAATTATGCATAAGCTGGTTAAAATGCAGACCACACATATTTATAGTGAGTATGAAATAAATAAATAATATTTTGCTAAAAACAGACAACTTCCATTCTGTAATATGCTGCTTCTACTCTCTATATAACAGCTACTCTTCTGCTCCTAATATGGAAAATAGTTCCTGTTGTTCACAATTCTGTTAATCATCAATCAAAGGTAGGAATTAAAATAAGAAACATTTCTATTCATTAGTGTTACTTTGTTTGTTTGTTAAACCACGTATATGAAAGGTTAAAACTCAGGTTTTCTGAAAGCTGGATAATCTCTATATTAGTGTAGTAAGATTTAATATTTACTTGCACATATTCAAGTTATCAGTGTTTTAATATTTTCACAGCCATTGTAAAAGTATTTTCTGTAAGGGGTCTCTGAGAACATTATCTGTCAAGAGGGACTGTATCTGAATGGCTAAGTATAAGATTTCACTTTAAACAGCAATGATGGAAATAAAACTGTAAGTAGTGATAAAATACCATGGGAGGAAATCTTGATTTCTAATGGACACCCTATGGTTACAGTTTTATGATTTCTGGTCCAAATTCCAAATGGATAGAAGTCATTCAAACAAGATTATGTTATATTTGTCCTTGCCTCTAAAGTTAGGGTATGTTTTCAATATATTTGATTTATTTTAGATTAATATGTACTACAAAGACTTTCAGAACAAGGTATTGTGCATTTCAGTGTAGCAGGCAGCATCTGTTCTATCTCATAGAATGGCAGCTACCTCTGCGGACTGCCAAGTCCCATAAATTTAATGGTGCAGTCTACAGAAAACAGGTTCCTAATGGTTATATATCTATAGACAGAGATTCATGGTACTAGAAAGGCCCATTCAATCATCTAGTTGGACTTTCTATATATTGAGGGGCTCTTAAATTTCACACTGTAGCCCACAATGCAGGAGTAAATACATAGCTAGTCATCTTTATCACCCATGGCTATTTGTAATGAGGTTCAGAAACCATACCAGCAGAGCCTGCAGGGTGCACAGGAGGGACTGCCACAGCCTCTAGGTCAGAAGAAGGACATCAACCAGAATGGTTGCTTCTCTCTAAACCTGTTTCTTCAAGTTCATTTTCTTCCATATCTCTCCTGCATTCCCATAAAGACCTGGGTGTGCTGTGTCCATGTTATCTCAAAAGATACTGAAATACAGACTGGCTTCTTTTGTAGCCTAACAAGCTGTAGCATCTGAGGAAGGGAGGAAAATGGCATGAGCCTCTATAGGAAGAGTAAGAAGGCCGGTCTGCATTTGATGATGTTTTTCTGAGGTTCTGATGGTCTTCATTAAGCCTAAGCTTACTGGTGTCTGTAAAGGTTGAAATTAGAGTGTACCAGTCATAGGAACTAGTAAGGTAAGTAGTGTCAACACAGAAGACTTCAGGGAAAACACCTGATTTGAAGCTCAGGAGATTTACAGTGTGAATTCTGATGTTATCACTGGAAATATTCTAGGTATAGAGAGAAAGCAAGGAACCTAGAGTCTTTTGAAGCAGACTTCAGTATGGACCACAGCTACATATTCAAAATTTTGCAGTTGTGGTTTTACATATGTGCCTGTGGGTATAAGCAGATCTTTCCCAACGATCTCGAAATGCAGCAATTCATTAGAAATGTGTGGATTTGAAGACACTGAATTGGCTTACCTTTTCTACTAATCTGTGTTGCAGAAATGGGAGTTAGCAGAATGAGTCATGGATATTTGCTTTAAAATGTTGCACAAGCATGCTTTGAAAGGTTATAACTTGATGTGTTGCATCCTGGAGAAGAGTAAGTTTTGCTAAACTCAACCTTCAGCACCTGTGTTTTGATGATCAGGCAAAACTGGCCCACTCTAATCACACGACCGTCCCTACCAGATATGAGTATCTGTGTACTTGAACTCAGAGAAGAGCCATTAATTCATAGAGGTCCCTATATTAAATGCATATGCTATATAAAATATGCTGTCGCTACAATGCTTTTTTCTTCCTGTGTTGCATTCATTTCCCTCTTTCATTAAGCCTGCTTTCCAGATAGTTGGTTAAGTTAATGTATTTGCACTTGGCTCATGCATTAATCTCTGCAAACTATATGACATTTTGCATACTGCACACCTTGTCATAAATTATTACTTACTTCATAATATGTATCACTCTATATTTCTAACCACTCTAAAAGGTAAAGAAATACATCAGCTACTGGTGACTCACAAAATAACATTGACGGAAGGAAGCCATTCACAAACAGAGAAATAATGAAGATTTCTTTTCAATCTAATGGGCGTTAGGGAAAATATTTTAAAGTTCAGCAAGTAGTTTGAATTTTAATATACAAGTTTACTAACACAACTCCTAGAGCTGGCCACGAATTCTAAGAAGGATAAGAAAATGTCACTGCGCTATGAGATAAGGAGTCATTTAATCTTCTCTGTCTTATTCCATCCTCCGTTCAATTCTCTTTTATTAACACAAGAACAACAGGTTTCTCTAGGTCTTGAAGTATTCTTATTTATTTCCCATTGCTGAAGTTTACTTCTGCAATGAAAAACCAACTAGCTGGGGGTTTGCACAGTGCCTGTCATTCCTTGCAGCTGGTTGCTGCGATATGAAACAAAAAGAGGAGCTCTCAATATATGCAGTAAGGAAGATTAGATAGCCGTCCTCAGCTCCCCACACAGAAGGCCCAGCACACCACTCCCTAGTTACAAATTACCCTGGCATCACTGATCGTCCCTCTGGGCTCTCACGGCTTGTCCTCTTTGGGAAGATAGATTTCCCAGACCCATGCTGCGTTCCAGTAAAAAATAAATAAATCAACAAAAGCCTTCTTCCTATCAGTCTGATTAATTTGACACCCTTTCATCATCAAGCAAATGGAAAATTATATTCATCCTAATGGTTTTTTATCCAGACATATGGTGGTAAAAAGCTAAAGATGCAAGCTAAGATAGAAAGCCTTCAGGACACCAACAAAAGCCTTTTCTTCTTGTAATAGTTGCAATGAGATTTGAAATATTCCTAATGTCAAGGACATGATGTTCAAGTGACTACCCACCTGTGTGGTTTCTCGTGCATTGCACTGTCTGAAGGTTGCTCTGCTGTTCCCCACTTTGTGCAATTCCCACACAAAATGTTTCTGAATGAATTGAACTGCAGAAATCTGCAGATTCAGAGATGCTCAGGTGGTTTCAAAGCAAATTATAATTTCTTCTTAGGAGTGGGTGACTAAACTAACCACTGAATTAACTGCTCAGTGCTTTAATTGGTATTTTTTCTCAGTAATGCTAACAAAAATGCACTCAAACCATCAGGTAGTAAAAGAATGGAATATGAGGCATCCTCCTCTGCAATTCCAGGTGCAAGTTTTGTGATCCAAAGTATATTTTCAAGTCTTTCTTTTTTTAACGACACAAGGATACATCCAGCTGTGAGGCTGTGTATTTGAACAGCTGTGGCATGGAATGAAGCTTAATACTTGAGCAATGAAGGGACAGTACAAAAAAACAAGTATGATTCAGTCCTTTCTGAGGACAGAAGACTTACTGCAAACTTGGGGAACACTACTTATCTGCTCTGGCTTCCTTGATGAATTGTCTGTTCCGTATTTTCCTGCATTCTCTCTGATACATTGATCTGATACACTGCCTAGGTGGGGGATAAATTTGGCTTGCCCTTGCTTCTCACCAGTATTAATGCAGTGGCTTTTCATATGCTTGTTCTCCTGAAGGAATGGCTGTCCTCAAGAAAAAAGATATATTTCCTCCTTTCCTTAGTTCGGCTGTGGAATAAAATTGAAACTTTGTTTTATTCTGTGGATTCTCCCACATACATTTTGTTTTATCTCAGAAGTCAATTACATCAGTTAATCATAAAGATTCTGGCAGCATTATGTGATATATGTGTGGAGCAATATATAAATGTCAAACCTTGTTGCTGCAGGCTAGGAAGGAAATGTTGCTTATGAATTATGTTTTAGGAACTGAAAAGGCCAGAGTATTTCTAGGCTGGAGTTTACTAGCAACTTAAGTGCCCTTATCCCTGAAAGTCAGGCAACACATAAGCTGAAATCAGAGTTGTGACATTTGCAATTATTTTCAAACAAATACATGCACCTTCAGGGATAACATTTAAAGAAAATAAAAACTTAGACAATAGCCTTTTCTCTCCCTCTGTCTTTCAAATGTTTGGAACAGCAAAAATCCTCTATTGCAAAGACACTGGCAGGCCATTAATAAAATAAACGAACAGATACACAATTTTATCGTATCACAGGAGAAGAATACATTATCTCCCTGTTATTGTATGAGATGTTACTTGCTAAAGGAACCTGCTTTTTAAAGGCCCAGGATGGAAGATGGGACTTGAAGCCAGGGTGTATTTATGTTGCACTGGCGTGGTCAGTGTTCCCACTCTTACTTGAAGTCTCATGGTTTCAAGGTTGGCTACTGGCAAATCCCCACAAAAACTTCCTTTCACTCTGTATTACTGACTGCTATCTAATTCATATTGCTCCTATTCTCAAGGGAAACCAATGCCCCCTGAGTGGTGTTCTGACCCTTTTCTGTACTGAAAGCACTTCCCAAGCACTGCCACCAGTAAAGTTTATTAGCAGATACATCCTTTTGGTGCCTCAGATATTAATAAAAGAAGAAATGGAATCGTCATACAGTGGGCAAGGAGTATGGCAGGGTTGGAGATCAAAACCACACTACAGCCCACAAACTAAACCCCAGTCTTGGTTTTCAGTAGCAACGTCAATGTTGTGCATGTGGGCAAATCACGTTGGCTAATGGAACTGAGGATCTTTAAAATAAAGGCTTCTGGGGAAGAAGAAATCCCCAAGTGATCTCAATAAAGGGAACCAGATGCAGTTCATCCCAGAGCTGCAAAAAAAAGCCCAAAATATATTGAATCACAAGCTTAGTAAGGATTTCTAATAAATTTTCAATTTGGAAAATATTGTGTCTGGGAACAGAAAGATAATACAGTTATGGAAAGGGTAAAAATTAATGCAGCCTACTGCTGGTCCACTTTTTTGACCTCAATAAAGCATTAGAACAATTGTTTGAAGTAAGGAAAAGTGGGGGGGAAACTAAGGTCAGGCGTTCTCTTTAATATGAACTGATTTTCAAGATGATAGATTAATATGACTGGACAAAACATCTGTCGCAGAACAGCATGGAAAATGTTTGAGTATATTTTTAAGCATCTTGCTGGAGCTCTCTCCTCCTGCTGCAGATGCCCAGAACACCCAAAGCAAGCAGCTTCCACTGTTAGGTACTAAAGCATGAAATGGAAGTGACCCAAAGACAATGCAGCCTCAAATGGTGTTTGCTACAAAACAGATTGCCTGCTGATTGCAGGGCAGTAGAGAAGAATAAACAGAAAGGTAATCAGGACAGCAGAGCCATTCTCTCCACTGGCTATTTTCTACGCCTGTGTCACTTCAGATGAGAAGAAGCTGGTTTTAGCAGCGAGGCAGGCTGGGCAATTGCATTTCCTCCGTCCTATCTGAACTACAATTGTTGTATTTTGTCCACACTTGCACAGGTGAATGGGGAATCTGGCCCTCCATCTCTGCAAGAGCTTATGTTACGTCTGAAACCCACCCGATAAATCCTTTCTATGTACTTCCTAAAAATGGGGTTGTTAATTCAGCACCTGTATGTGAACTTCACACATTTTCTGTGTGTTGTTCCCAAGGAAGAGAAAATATATGATGTGCTATGGATTTTGTTGTTTGTTTTCATCAAACTTTGCCCACATAAAATATTATCAGGACAGGAAAGTAAAGGTACATGAGCTGTGAACTAGCAATGAGCGTTAAACATCACAGTCTCTGTAACTTCCTAGCCCGCAGTCAGTCCTCTACAGCATCTGCCTTTACTATCTATAGCTACTGTATTTCTCTCCAGTATCTTTCCCTTGCTGAAATACTTCTGGCTGCTCAGGGGAAATAAATCTGCACACCGAGGAGGCCTATCTGGGTGTCCTGGGGACTCAATGCCTCAGCTACGAAAATGACATTTGTACCGTCCTTTAAAAAAGATTAGCAGAAGGTGGTGAAGATCATCATGCCATTAATACAAGACACAAAAAGCATAATTTTTTATCTTAATCGATAATCGAGTGACCAATAAATGTTTCTTTTTTAGCACTTGAGACTAGAGAGCTAATATTTCACTCATGCAAGGGGACATAACAAGCAAAAGCCAAAAGATTTTTCTTCAGAAGTGTAAGCGTTTTGGAATGAATCTTCTTAACACCCTTCTTTTTAAATTACAGACGTTTAGCTTAGCCATTTCTCTGCACTACACAGATGATCATTTTTACAAAAGGTATTCATCATTTTCTTATTAATACTGTTGAAGTTCATTTCTCATCAGTTCAGGCTCAGATTTAAAATAAAAACAGAAGGCAGCAGGACACCAAATTGCTTAGGCGTGTAGGCTTGTGCACTTCGTTGCCTTCTCACTGCACACAGAGGGGCCAAGCACCCGAGAGGAAACTCATCCTGGCTGTTACTCCTCAGCAGCGCAGCCTGTACTCCACGCGGTGCAGAGGAGCACACGAAGCAGTACAGCCGCAAAGCAGTATTTACGGTGGTGCTGTGCAAGTGGGGACTTGGCAGAGCCTCAACAGGGAGAAATAAAAGCAAAACAGCACTGGCTGACGGGCTATGGGAGCTCTCACTGTTTTTTCAGCGGTAGGGAAGATGACATGTTGGGAAGCATCTCCCCAGCCATGCAGAGAGGCTGCTGGCAGGGTGAGTGATAGGTTCAGAGACTGGCAAGCATGTCGGTCTGGAGATCTCCACTGTCAGCTGCATCCCTCAAGAGCAGCACATCTCAAGAACATTCATTGCCATGGCCACTTCTTCCTTTTCTAGTTAAAAATTACTGAGAGTAGAAATAATGATCATAACACGTAGGTTATGTTAGGCACGTAAAAGGGAATTATATGGCTTTTATGTTTCCTCCCTGAATACATTTTAAGGCTTTGGTCTTGGCTGTTACACTCAGTGAAAGGAAGAACCTACCTCCATACCAAACTCCTGCTTAGCAGCTGTAGGCAAACTTCCATTCGGATTATTTTCTACTACAGCTTAATCTATGCCTCCTGTGAATAAATAGAGAAGATGTGAAATTACAGGGCTCTTGATCTTCATCCTAGAAATGCATACTGAGAAAGGACTTTAGGCACTGGGGAAATAAATAAATAAATAAAAATAAAAAAGGCTTAATCAATGTCACTGCTATTAATGTATCATTTACTTCAATACATTTTCAGTGTTTCTAGCCAGCTTTTATTTATAGCAGCTCAAGCAGTGACATGACCCAAATACTTTAATTCCCAGTGTTTATTTCTGCTGGCCTGTGTGGGTATGTGTTGCTCACAGGACTCAACCTATACCAACCAGTTTGAAACATGAATCTAAGCAGTTGGTTTCATGTGGCTTACTTGGAGTACTTGCCCTCATGCTTTGGGGGTTGTTTAATTCGATTTATATTTGTGGCTGGTGGAATGGGGAGAAGGGAGCAATTACAGCATAGTGCTTTATTATTTGCTAGCTGAAGAAACCAGAGTTTTCCTTCCTGCAGAGTAAGAAGGTATTTTAAGACCTCACAGCTTTCCTGCTCCCCCGGGCTTCTCCCCCCGGCGAGTAAAGGAGCGCTGCAGCAGGGACCTTAGGGCACTGCTGCTGAATTGCTGCTCCTGTCACTGGGACCTAGACTCGAGTCCATGTTCCTGGAGATAAGGACAACAGTGATTGATAACACGTCTGGGCCTCAGAGACTGAAAAATGGAAGGAAAAAAACTCATTAATTCTGTGTTTGTGAACTGGAAATCAGCTGAGCCACGACAGAAGCATGGGAAGGGTTTGTCTACCAAGGCACAGAGCTTGACAGAGGCAGAAGAAAACAAACAAACAAACAAACAACAACAAAAAAAAAAAACTAGGGAATACCATGGCTGGGGAAGGGAACTCATGGGATGGCAATAGCTACACCAAAAGCAGGACAATTGCAAAAGATGAGAGCCCCAGAGACCTGAAGTCTGTTGCCTTTACAGTGCAGGTCCTCTCCTACTCAAACCTGCCCCCAAGGGCCCTCCTGTCAGACTGGAAGGAGAAGCAAGGCCACAGGTGAACAAACCCACAGTTGCTTTATGGCCAAACCACAGCAACGGCAAGGGGCTTGGCAGCACCAAGAGCCCTTCACAGCTGCTGACCCCAGAAACTCCCCCTGAGGTGGGCCCCAAACTCGACCCATTTAGCTCTTCTGCAACACTTCTGCCATTTCTCTGTAGCCATTTAGGGAAGCTGATATTTAGGCTAGAGATCTTTTTGAAAGCGAGAGTTTGTGGTTAGTGTGTTTGAATAGCAAAGCTTGGTTTTGGGAGAGAGAAACCTTGCCATGTCAGAATAACACAGATCCTCATTTCAGTGTGTGTGATGGGTGGAGGCTTTTATTACCCGAAGTGTTCCTCTCAGGCAGATATGGGTGATTTTATGGAATGAAACTAATTAGTCATATCTTTTTCCTATACCAGCTACATTATTGCTGCAAAATTTAAATTGCATCAGTGCTTAGGATACATGAAAATAACACATGCAGTAAAAAGAAAAAATATTTTTTCCTATACCTTACGCACTATTTTAATAGAAAACACAATCAGTACTACCATGTACAAGTACAATATTCCCTGGGTAAAGCACCACTCTACTGGATCCAGCTATTTATTGCTTAGTAAATAAATGCTGGCTGGGTGAGGGCTGCACGACAGTCCTTCTGAAGCAGTGCAACATTGCCACCACGTGCTCTGTGCTGAGAATGGCTTTTGCAGTGTCAGTAGTTACTCTCTGTTCACATTATTTTAGAGAAATAAGAAAAAAAAAGGTAACTAAGAAATTTTTCCCTAAAAAAATACTTATTTTGGACTTCGGTACTGGAAAACAGTGGCCAGAGCATCTGGAACTCTTACATGATGCTCAGCAAGCCCCATACCAATTTTCAACCCAGTTTCCCAAAGCGATTCATGTATTTGCTTTCACCCTTTCAATCTTCCTTATCCAGAGAAAAACACTTTTTAGTTAGTGACCCTTTTTTTTTTTTTTTTCTCTCCGTGTCAGCTTTCCCTTAAGCGCTGCCCACCACCCGGTGGTCTCGTGGGAGAGTCAGTAGCTGGCAGCACTTGGGATCCTCCTACTGGTCTGTTGGACTCAGGGGTCACACCTTGAGCTATGAATTAATGAGCCCAAGACTATGAGGAAATTTCAAGTACTGAAATAGATCAAATCTTTTTTCTTTTTTTTTTTTTTTTTCCTAAGAATGGTGTGTTTAATATTTTGCTGAAGCCAGGAGGCAGCTTATTTCCTAGAGTAACCCAACGGAGATGACATTGCAATTAGGGTGGGAATGGTTAGACATGCCTGACTGCCTTTACACTTCAATGAAGTTCTCAGAATTTGACCTGCCCCTTCTATCTTTCAGAGGGGTTAGGTCTTGCTTAACTGTGATGTTGATCCCATCACTAGCAGCATTCCCAAACTATCTGTCTTTGCCTTGCAGCAAGCAGACAGCGTATATTCTTTCTCTTGATGAAGAGGCTAAGCATTAAAAATAGAACCTAAATGCAATCAAAATACCGTACTGTGAATGCATATTATATTTTTGCTATTTTTAACTCAGGGGAACTAAGGAAGTACACAGATGCATGGCACTGTGATGAAAGAAATTTAAATAATGCAAAAGGAAAAATATTTTTTTTGGCATAATAGCTATTGATGGGAAGTTGGAGAGCTACATCAGACCACTCATGCCACTAACACAAAGAGCAAATACATGTTTGTTTGTACCAACAGTGCAAAAAACAAATACATTTGCTTTCTCAAATACACCCACTGACTGCACTCAAGTCACTCGGGCCTGAGCAGCACACTGCAGGTCACTGAAGCTACAGGCGGTCCCAGAGGCGGCCAGCAGCCAGCAGGACCAGGGCAGGGGCAGGGGCAGCCCTTGCACCACATCGGCTCCCTGTCAGCCACCAGTGGAAGTGAAACCTGCCCCCAAGGAAGTGAATCTTTACTGAAGTAAATGGTGCTAATTGCATCTCTCTACCTGGTGCCAGGGAATGTCATGCAGCGATTCAGGTTGCTGGCCTTGCCATGCTAGTCAATACGAAGCATCTTTACTGGTACAGAAGTCTAACGAGTGCATCTGACCACGCTCCTTGCATACTGATGTTTGCCAGCCCAATTCTGTCACAATTCAAAATGTTAGCTATTAAATCTGAGATCTCTAATTAAATTAAATCTCTAAATAATGCAGAACCCACTAGCTCAGAACATACCAGTTCTGTGGTACAGCATTTGCAGACATGATTCGTCACCTCTAAAATTCATTTCTAGCACATATTCACCCTCACACTGCTGCAAGAAAGCTTCCTCTCCCATCCTGAGTCTCTCCCAAACCATAGCTACAAGTTTCCTTTTATAAACAGATCCCTCACCAGTCGGCTCTTCTCTGAGGAATCAGAAAGAACAGAGCACATACAATTGGAGTATTGCTCCTCACTTGCACAGTTTTTTATTTTTCATTACTTATGATCTTGGGATATTAGAAAAATGTGTGATCATATATTATCTGAGTGCAGACAGCTGTGAGAGAATTCATAAAAGAGATTCTCTGGTGGTGGTGGACTTTTTCCTTTATTATTCAGCTCTGAGATATTTGCTTCCACAGCTCACCAGGAAAGAGCCAGCAGGCCAACAGGCAAGGTCCACCACAGAAAGCAAAGTGACCCACTTGTACTTGGTTAGCAATGCAAGCAAATCTACATTACCAAGAGTCTAATCAAGATGTTTCTTATTATTATTTCAACAATACAGTGTAACTTAACTAATGATACAAGAACACATTATTTGTAAAGGAGAATGTGTTACATTTTTAACATTTGCATGAATAGTCTCATTTAAGAATCTTATTCTCAGTAAACACAAAAAATGTAATTGGTTTTGGCTAAGAGCTTGAGGCGAGCATTGGTTTTAAAAAGCAGCTCGTGCACTGTAGATGCTACTACAAATTTACTATCACTAGTCCATAACTGAACAACAGTTTGAGGATCATCTGTCAGTACATGACAAACAGAATCACATCCATTTCTCATTTCAGTCCAGGACCAACAGAGATGAGACCTGAAGCCTGATTATCCCCAAAGCAGGGGCCGTGTTAGGGCTCAAGGGTCTGGTTCAGTCCCTACTGCAGGTTCAGGCAGTGAAGTTTAGCTGTAGTTCCTCCAAAATTTTGGCCAGAGGAGAAATTTCAGACTTTCCACTGAAACTGGCGGTTTGTTTACTCCATTTAGCCTCTCTTATATACAAACAGCCCTAATAGCTTTTATGTCACATGCTCTGCAATGAGCAGATAATTGCGTCAACCCGGCAAGAGCGTGACTCACTAAGTGAGCAATATCCATTTTCAACAGGGCAAAAATATCGGTGGAGGCCCACTTAATCGTTCCATGATACAATTTAGCACTGCTATAGCATGTATTAAATTAATTAAAAGGCTTTCCTTCCCGTCAAAGGTATAATCAAGGCAATTTGCTTCCAAACATAATCAAGGAACTATGCAAGAAAAGCTTAGCAATATGAGCTATTTTTTCATGTGGAAAGTTAATTGATTTTCTATCATTTTTCCCCTCTGGGACTGAAATGAAGCTTTGCAAAAGTTGTTGTTCTCTTATGTGTAATTGGTCCACTTGAACTTTTAGAGGTTACCTGAAACTAGGCCAACAAAGTACTTTTTTCTGCCCTTCTTGTAAGAGATTTTATCAACCATCAAATAAAAGGAAAGAGAAAAAAACAGAAAGAAAGAAAAAAGAAAGAAAGAAAGACCTAGAGGCCCCAGAAAACTCCAAGGCGCTTTAGAACAATTAACATTTAAAACAATGAAACTTTTTTGTGAGGTAGCAATCTGTTTCCTCTCTTACTGAATACATCAGCAAACCCCCTTCTGAATGTTAACACTGTGATGGTTTAAAGGAACACAGATTTTTGTTTTCTCAGTGCTTGGCACTAGAAATAAAATCCCATCTGGAAAAGAAAGGTTAGAGAAGGTGAACTGAAAAGCAAAATTGAACACTCAGTTAAACCAACAAGTGGTAAATGGCCAACACATTGATAGTCTGCTCTAGCCTTTCCTTTGGGGAGGACAGGGTGAGGCAGGGTTATGTGGAAGTGTGTTTTGGAAGGGAAAATAAATAAAAAATACAGTTGGCTCTGGGGAGCCTCTTGGTAAGCTGCAGTTCATCGGACGTGTCCCAGCAAAATGACAGCATTTTACAGGAGCCCAATTACCAGAGTCTGCAGGGAGAGTCCCCGTGTCATGTACGTTGATGCTGACAGAGCTGCGATGGGGGGGGAGCATCAGGAGGAACTTACAGCAACCAAAAGACACAACATTTTGGAGTTCCTTGAACCGAGTTTTGTTCCCAATTATCTCAACTAGCAGCACCTCCCTGACTTGTGTAATAAAATACATCATTAAAATATGGGCTTAAGTCAGCACACAGCCATTCAAATTGGCAAGTGGCCAACCACAGGTGTTTCAATAGCCTCTTCAGCTCTCGCCAAGAAGAAGGTTCCCCACTCCTGCTGAAAATGTGGCAAAGTCATAACCCATCTTTTGTGTGTGATGTGATATTGATTGCTGTGTAGCATGGCAGTCAAGACCAATACAGGCATGGAGAATAAACAGTAAAATAAAAGCTTGCCCTGCAATATTAACTCGATGGCGTATTTGGATTATGGAGAAAGCTTAACCTCACATATTCCAAAGTAGGATGAAAAGTAAAGTCATTTACTTAGGCAAAGAAAGTAATGCTGAGCCACAAAGCCACGAGACACAGAGCTACATGCAGATACAGGTTTTCTCAAAACCCTAATGTGGTTCTGACCCAACATTCCACTTCAAGCTCACCTCTAAAACAAGCTGTTTTTTTTAAGAGCAGAAAAAAGCCCTCTCTTCTATCTTACTGTGCAATTTTCATGCAACTATGCTGTTCAGAAAAACAGAATATTTAAATAATACATCATTTCTCATTTGTGCATGTGCTGGCCGTGATGCCTCATAAATGGATCGTCCAGCCTGTGTACAAATCAAGAGCTTGTAGAGATGCGCTGGAACTGAAACAGTCAGACCAAACCTGCACCATTGCACTGAACCAGACTTTTTTCCATTATAAGAATTGAAATCCCGAGATGGTAGCAGTCTTAACAAGTAAAAATTTTCAGACTTTAACCATTCATTCTCATGTATATTATTCTGATGGGGAAAATATTAATCAAGTCCAACTCCACCTGATGCAGTATTTTGCTACTATAATATGTTCCAGTATTTTTTTCAGATTATTTTTAATTGCCCTTAGCAAATCAGCTCCACGAACTCCAGAGCTACTTGCAGAGTCTGGCAGACAACAATTTCAGCAAACTGTTTTCCCTAAACTTAACATTGCTTAATTTTACTTCATTCTAAATTTCATCACTTCTGTTCATAGCACTTCAAGTTATTTTTTTCCGGTATCATCTTTGAAAGATGACTTTGACCTGTTGGTTCTGGGGCAGCAAGTGAAAAGTATCAATAAGAATATATATTTCAAAAATGAAATTTTGAGAATAATAGCATTACAACCAGTACCAGATAAACACTTATTTGAACATTTGTGATCAGGGCCTAATCCTGTCATTCATAAAATACCCTCAGCTGCAAGCACCTCACAAAATACAGCCCACAATGAATACTATTACACTTGAAACTGTAGCCATTTGAATTTGGATTGCTGGTTTGCCAGCACATTCATAAATCTTCCTATGCTTGGGGCATAGGAAGGTGTATTCTTTTGACAATCATGATTCTCATGCCAATATAGCAAAAGAATGAAAAGCAAGGCATGAAATGTCACATTCACAGCCCAGGTGATATTTGGGTGTTCAGCCAACCTCCCTTCCCATTATATCCTTCCTGATCTCAGCAGAAAGATATCCACCGGGCTGTTATTTTTTTGTTGTTGTTTGTACAGTTTACGTTATTAACGTTCATAAGTGGAAAATAAATCCATTAAACTTGAGAAGAGTTTCACAACCCAAAACAAAGAGCCTTAAACAGATCACAGTTTTGTTGTAGGAGATGCTATTCAGCTAGTGCTAGCTGTCAGTATTTTTGACAGCCTGGATTTTGAAATATGTTACTTAGCAGAATTCTTGGTGGGCAGAGGAACCGGCATGTAAGCAGCTGACTTAAACAAAGGCAATTGGGAATTAAATCTTCATTCAGTGAGCCAGCTGACCATTATTTGTATTTTCCCAATTGTTTATTTTTGAAAGCTTTGCAAATGCTAAGCTTGTGCATGAAATGTTAACGGTGCTTTGATGTTTCCTGGCCCAGGCGCCAGCCTTCCATCTTTTTTACTGTAAAATTTTATCCAGCAGGAAAGTAGCTCATTGGATTAATGCAGTGTCTTGTCAAGTGTAGGGAAGCCAGCTGTAAATCTCATGTAGGAAAAACAAAAACAGAAATAAGGAAAAGAGGAGAAAAAAATGCATTTCAACATTTCACCCTCAAAGAACAAGTGTACAATATTCAGCAAATCTAACTGGCAGAGTCAACACTTCCAAGTAATCGGCAGAATTTGTCCTGTAGCTAAGTTATTCAGAGGAGCATAAGCAACATAATAAATGACACTTACTTCTTTCTAAGAATTATGCATATCATACTGCCTATTACAAGGCTTTATACATATGCACAGAAAAGCAGATGGATTCAAGAAAGTCTATTAAACATGAGGTTTACTTGCTGCAACTACACACCTGCACTCCACAAACAGTGCTGCTGAAGTACTCAACCACAACAGCCACAAAAGAGCAAATTCTGCTGAAACATATGATATAATGGGGCTAAAGCCCTAATTTATGATGTTAGCACTGCCACAAAATACACTGAAGAATCCCACACATTTTTAATCTAATTTTAATGGCTCAAGAGATAACTGTGTTGTAAATCCACATGAATTACTAAATGATTACACTCATTTTTCAATTGGGCATTGAAGGGTTCTCAGGAATTGTACCAAGTCAACAGAACATTTAGTATAGTTCACTCTCTAGAAACATATCACTTTCCATTTCATGCTTTAGAATACCATTACCTCTTTATGGAATGCAATAACCTTAACTGTTGCATTTGTTAGGTTATTTTCATATAGACAGGTCTCCATTTGCTTTGGTTTGGGGTTTTTGCTTGAGAAATATTTGGTTAGAGATTTTTAAAGTATCTATTTCCCCAAAGTTTGTGGATATTCAGATGAAAGGGGGCTTTGAAAACTCAGAGAGTTGCTAAAGTCTGAAATGTAGTGTGAAGTTAGATTTAGGGATTTCTTTCAGATCTATCTTTGCTTATTATTTTGAAACACATTTATGTGGATAGATGTTCTGAAAGACACCACAGAGCACATAAAATTATAGATTGTTAATCAGGGGAATTTTATTATATGTCCTTTTTGAAAGTGCTGTAAATGAGACAAATATTTCTGCATTTTCATAAGGCATTAAAATTGATTTCCATTTTAACTGTGGGGCACTGCAATTGCAAATAAATTAGCCTGTCTATAAAAACAACAGTACCTTCTAACACTTGCTTTTCTTCTTGCAAACTTCTCATAAACAAGCACTAAAGAAATCTCCATCCTAACTCCATGGCATTTCACAGCTCGTACACCTGCAGCACTGGTGTACAGTACCCTGCCAGCCAAACCAAGGCGTCCCCTCCAGCAGCCAGCAAGCACAAACTTAGCGAACTCATCATCTTTTCAGGTGTGGCAGAACGTACTCAGTGCCATTTCAGTGAAAACTGCCTGCCTTGTTTTCCCAGGGGAGAGGCAAACACTTAGCACCTGGGAGAACCGCGTGCGCCCAGGACTGGCGAAGGTGGCCCGCCGTCAGGGCGAGGGCCCGTCCCTCCCCGCGTGGCCCGGACACATGTGGCACCTCAGGGCCACCTGCGCCAACTGCCGCACCGCCACAAAAAAGCGCACCGCGGTGGGAATGCCCTCCGCTATCGCAGGCGGATATCGCAGGCTCTGCGGTGCAGGGAACTCGTTTCACGAGGCCGGCGAGAGCCCTTGTCGAGGTTTTCCTCGCTGTACTGGGCAGCCTGAGCGACTGCCGGCTGCTGCAGCCCACGGCGCAGGGTGGTGAGCCTTGTGCTCGGCACAGCCCCAGTGAGCCAAGGGCTCACTGAAGAACTTCTGCCCTAGCCCCTTGAGCAGCTTGGAGCCCCAGCAGAAGGCTCCTGCTTTGGTGTAGCCAGTGTAGCCAAATTGTCCGACAGTCTTTGTCCAACAGCCTTTGTCTGACAGTACCTGGGGGGAACAAGGTGCTACTCGGACTCCTGAGTGAAACTAAGGGTAGAAGACAACAGGGTACAAATCAGCCTGCTAGCCAGGCAGCCCCCTTGATACTGAGTGGCTGTTCAGCCAAACCAAAGCATACATAAAAATGCTGAATAAATAAGAATTTGGTCCTGTTTTGATTTGCGAAGTTGCTGTTCCACCACAAACTGAGAGAATGCTCCTGTATATCAGTATAAAGTAGATGTTTTCACAAACGATGTCAGATCATTTTAAAACAATTTTGAGATAAAGCAAAGTCCATTTCTAACCCTTGCCAAGTCACAGAGGGGAAAAAAAAAACTTCAAAGGAGTTGAGAATTATTAGTAATGTATATAATCAAGTTTCATGATATGAACATGACTTGAAAGCATATCTGACATTTTTATTAAAGCAAAAAACAATGCTCTAAGCACACACCACCAGAGAACCTCCAAAATGGCCTGTGTAGCAATTGAACAATTAAAGATATATTTTTTACATTTAATTTGCACTGGCTCTGCATTTAAATATTTTCACATAAAGATAATGGGTCATATACATTGTTTTATATTGAGTAAAGTTAAATCAGCAATTGATTTGACTTTGTATTCTCTCAGCTAAGACTGTAAATACCAGGGTCCTGTCTGCTCTGTATGAATACAAATGGCCTCGGTGGAGCTCTGCCAGTTTATAGCAGCAGAAAATGAAGGCCAGAGGATCAAAGGGTCTTTTCCATAAGAGCAAGGATTTGTTTCCATGCCACCTTCTTCAAAATGTTCTGAATTATCTGGTGAGTACTCTCCATACTAAAATTATTTTCTTTCAGTGGCACTGTGTGTATACAAGTATACATAATGATACCTTTGTGCATTAATAGAATTATATTTAGAACCATAATGTCTGCCAGGCAGATTTGTCTGCATCTCTTTTCACCTCCTCAATTTTTATCTTATTCTTTCATAACCACTATCTCATCAAATAGTTACTCTTCCTTTTACACCCACAAGGAGTAATTCTGAGAATTAATAGCTAAGCTTGCACCACAACCAGCAAAGGAAACAACCCTTAAGATTCCTGCCAGAGTGGAAGTAGTACTAACTTCACATAAGACTTAGAGTTCCACCCCATTACTCATGATCCTTCAAGACTGCGAAAGGAAAGAGTAACACCCCAGGGAGCAAAAAGTCCAGCGCTGATAAGCTCTCTGACTGATGTGGGTGCAGGGCTCTATTGCACCTTAGACATCAATGAAATCATGTATACAAGGAGATTAGAGAGATGTCTCACATAGCCCTTATTTCCAGTGAGTTCGCCCAACATCAAAGATTTTGCATTTCAAAATCCTCATCAGCGGGCTAGAAAGCTAGTACCACTCCCTGCTGCAACAGTCGCGAAGTTGACTCCCAGTAGCACTCAGTTTCCTGTTCCATGTGAGAGATTTGTCTTTAATGCTTGTGGAAAATAGGAAGAGTGTTTAGAAAAGACCATAAATAGGAAAGAAGAATGTCTCTCAACAACTCTTGCTGAAAATCCAGAATATATTTTTTTCTTCTTTAGTATTATTCAGACTCCACATCACCTCAGAAATAGAAACACAAATCCAGGTAACTAACTCCATGTACATGTATAAAATTTAACATGCACATAATATATGTTCTTAAAAATGACTGTTTGGTAACAGAAAAGAGGAAAATATGCCTTCTCTCAGAAGTATAATCAAATAAAAGGTACAAGCCAAAAACAAGCCCAAGGGCAGGCCAACAGAACGTCATGCTCAGAAAATGTAGACGGCATTGGCTAATCTCCACTGTGATATTCATCTCTCTTAATAAAGAGCAAAAATCTAACTCATGAGTAGTGTAAATGTAAGTGAATTATTCCCATTTCTCTGCATAAGATAAATGTCACTAAAGAGTTCCAATTTTGTTGGGTATTCTGCAGGAAAGTGTTTCTTTATATCAAACGGAACCATATAATGACTATACTGAATGACACTTATGGAGCATAATAGGTACTCTGAACATTTGGTAAGCGAATCATCTGCCTGTGAGAGAAGGAAGTGAATGGCTGGATGTATCCCTAATGCACAGAGAAAAATCGTTAATGAAATGAATAGAAAATGCACTTAAGAATTTCCAGAGCTGATTTGGCCTGAAGATCATTATGAACCCCTGGACAAGTTCTCATTGACTATACTGGCAACAGGACTCCAGCAGGACTGATCTACAGCTTTTGTACCTCATACCTTTCTAAAAGAATATAAAGAAAGAGTGCCAAATTCATTATCTTCATTAAATCACTTCACAAACCCACAAAAGCCCATCTTTATTTATGGTTGATTCTTTGTTTTCAGAATAGCAAATTATACATGGAGGTCTTAGGCTAAAGGTTCCTTTGCTGTACCTTTGCTGTACATACATATGTTAAGAGGTTGCATTCCTTGTTTCTCTGTTGTTGTCTTTAAAGGCTGACCTTGATAACTTTGTACAGCAGTTTTCTATTTCATCCTTATAGGGCTCTACAAGAACGTCTTTCTTATCCCATCCATTTATACACATCATCTACATCTTCAAGAATAAGGTAATTTTAAAAAACAGACCTGCTCATGATTTTTTATCCAAATGTTTCATTGGAAAATTCCAGGTGGTCAGATCTCAAGCACTTCATTCAAAATATCTTGGATTCAACAAAATGCTTCATTGAATTTAAGTCTGTCCAATTAAAAAAAAAAAAAAAAGTTTCCCAAACAGCTGCAAAATCTACTACACACATCAATTGCATCAAAATCTATTTTAACTACAGTACAGGTATCCTTTTGAGTGTAGATGTTAAGAAGATATTTCTCATTACCTTCTACAATAAGGTCCCGTACAGATCAGTTCTTCTGTACAACGTATTTCTAGTTTTACAGCGCTCTTCTTATCTTGCCTGAGCTTACTTTTGTTGTTGTTAATCTACCCCTTAAGGTACATCCCTCTAATTGAGGTAAATACCATTCCTCAAAACAAATGCTATTCAGATTTCAGTGGTGCAAAGCTAGAGTCTAGAAAGTGACTGATCAAAAAAAAATCCTTTGGAACATCAAAACACTTTGTTTTCTTACATTTCTGACAATGGAGCAGCCAATCAACTGCAGGGATTTCATCCAGAGTCTTTAAACTACTTGTGGTTTGGTCTCTACTTGCTACTTAGGCACTACTCCCATATTCATCACTTTAATTACCCACTTCAGAAATAATGGAGATAAGCCAAGGGCAAGATGTTGGTCAATCAACTTGAGCTAATGGAGTAGTACCAGAAAGACCAGTCCTACAATCCAGAATTGTGATGTTAAACCAAGCCGCACGAGCAAAGCTTCTACAGTAAGCTAAAAAAATAAATTCTAAACATCTCGTGGCACAAGTTCATACTACCTTGTGCCAGAGATGCACATTCTTCTCTCCCACTCATACTGTGTGTACTCTACTAAGCTCCAAAGCTTACTGTATTTCAGTGATGCAGTGTATAAGCCATAAACTAGTATCTGGAATCATCTACTGAAGAAAAAAAAAAAAAAAGTTAAATCTGACAGCCTTTCAATGCCAATTTCTTTAATGGATTAGATCACTATATTTTTCTCTGTCTGGAAGGGTTTTTGTAGCAGTACATGTTTAATTGTCAGTAGTTATACAACATCAATTTTGATCAACGTGTTCAAAAAAGTTTATTGGAAACAGGAATATTTATTTCTCTGCAGAACTAAAGTAACTCAGAATAGAGGAAAATAACATCTCCAGATTTATTTCCTGTTATAACTCTGTATCTTTAAATCTTATAATGACAGGGAAAAAGCCTAGAGACTGATATGTCAGCTGCATAAAGCTGTTGCCTGCATTACTAAAAGAGTAGGCAAAGGCAGCTTTAGGACTAGCTCTGGACTATTCAGTACCAAATATAAGCCAGATACTGCTATTCTGAATCACACCAGCTTGTTTTGGTCCTATGGAGCAATTATTCCAGCATGCCTAGACTGAGGCAACATGGGCTTCACTCCAGTAAAGGATTTTTTTTTCTGGGGCCTAAAAATATTAAAGGCCACTGATATATTCAAAAATCACGTGGGGTTTAGGTACCAAAAGAGACCTCCTTAGCCAACCTGAATGCCAAGGCAAATCAGTGTACAGAATAAAAAAAGATAGCAAAAGTTCCTCACTGGCTGAAGGGCTACTAAACAAGCAATTCCAAGCAAGCACTACCTCCCTGATTTGTGCTTTCATTTGGACTACAAGGAGGTATAGAGAAAGGCAGCCTCAGGCTCCAAGTCACCTTGGTGGAACAAGTAAAAAAATCCCAATGTCATTCACTGCCCACACAGTTAAAAACACTGAGTAAGGGTAAAACAAGAAGCTAGATTTACCCCCTAAAATGTTTTTCACCAGCACTGCACACAATGTCACTCAAGGTGCATCTGATTCAGTCTTCAGCTCCTGCTGGAGTTGACATCTGTCCTCTCTTCTTCTCTTCAGACAATTCTATAATGGCGTTCAGCTCGGCTTCAGAGAACTTTGGGGTCAATGCCACATTGTCATAATCAAATTCTTCATCGAGTGAGAATGGTTGAACATCATCCCCTAGTAACTGTAATGAACAAAAACAGATGCATAAATAATATTGCTGCAAGTGATGATAAGGAAGCTCAAAATATAAACTTCTAATTAATATTTAATTAAACTATTTTTCTGACTCCAGCACGCTCAGCTGATTAAGCTGTTTTTAAGTAAAAGAATAAATTCAATTATTCAATTTGACCTAATTTAAGTCATTTAATGTGCCCATTTGTACTGCACTATATCTGAATGAATATCATTAGCTAATTTTGCTCGAGGCGAGGAATCTAAAAACCTTCCTTGCACACATCTATTACATTTCTGCCACTTGTAGAGCCAGGGCTGTAGGGATACGGGCAAGTTATGTACAGCCATGTTAAATTTCAAAGACAGATTCCATATCCTTAAAATTTGGGCTAATAACACATAAAAGCTCAGTGTACATCTGATACTAATGTAATGTGCTGCCCAGAACACAGTTTCAACAAAGGACAGGAGTGGAACAAGCAAAATGACATATAATCAATGTTCAGACTCTAATCATTTTCACCATTTCAGAGATACGCAGTTTGATGGTTTGGATTTCTTACATGATGAACACAGGGTCTTACTGTGCTTGCCAATATTTGCTCTCCTGACATACTGTACAGTGTTTCTATATTGCTTCTCATAGAAATATCTTAGAATGAACTCTCTGCCTATAAAATAACCTAATGAAAACAAATAACTATGGCAGGCTGTATGCTGAAAAGGAACTGCAGGAGGCCACAGCACAAAAGGTTTATGGTAAGCATTTACATAAGATGAATTCCACAGCTACACAGGAGACACATTCTCACTGCCCAAACTGTACAGAAATGTTATCTTTTGAGAAATTAATATAACATATCCAGAAATTTCAGCCATGACAGGTAGCACACCTCCTCAAGGGCTTTGTGTTTCCAAGAATTAAGTACTCCAGTACCAAATCAGCCAAACATTTAAACACTTTTTTTCAAACATCTGACAAATCCTCATTGAAGCATTACAGTTTACTTAACAATGCATCCTTTACAAGGATACTTACAGGATATTCACTGGTATGAATGGTGGCTGCCCTGCTACCGGAGAGAAAACTTCTCTGACTTATTATTATATAATGAGAATAATATATTATTCTCTGTCATTAACTGTGTCACTGCAGCTTCTTATAAAATGCTAACAGAAATTTTGTGGGGTACCGTGTCTTCTAAATTGAGCAGTGGCTGTAAAATTAGTATCCTTCCTTGCATCCAACAAAACAAATAAGCATATTCTGTCTGATTGAACAGGAAATATTTTTCAGGTTTTGTATAATTTCATTAATCACCTACATTGCTTAATGTTCCAGGGACCTGGCTTACATTTGCTTTAACAGGTGCTGGAACATAAATATCATCCTAGATACAGACCCCTAGACCACAGGCATTTATAAATAAGATGAACTTTGTAGATAAAGTTAGTGTAGGAAAAGGTATTAATTCTACATGCAAACATTACCTTGCTTATGTCCATAGACTATCCTAGGTAAGCCATCATTAACTTTCACAAACAGCACATTTAAGAATCTTTACATAACACAAAGCCTGCACACCACAAACTCTCTTTCCCATTAGGGCTATGATCAACTCCTTGACCTCCTCACTATATTTATGGTCAGTTTCATCTTTCCTACATGTAAAGACTCCTAAAATTCCATACAGTAAGGGTACTAGCAATTGGGTTTCATTACTACCTTTCTTTCCTTTGGGGAAATACAAAACATTTCTAAAATATAATGCAACATACAAGTATTTTCTGGTTAGTTTGGTTGTAAACATATTCACATCTAAAGGTAATTAAGCTAAGAACAGTTTAAGTTACAGTAAACCTTCATAGGGATTCTGTAAGAACAAATCTATCCTTCTTCTTCTAACACAGTTATGGAAAGCATACAGTCATTCGCTGTGCCCTTGCGTTGAACTTCCTGTCTTTCCAATAACTTTTTATGCAGATGCAGAAAAAAAATGAAAAAAAAATGTTTAGGAAAAAAACAAAAAGGAAACCCAAAACGCTAACTGGAGATAGATGCCAAAGTATAACTTACCTGATTTCACTGATATTTTTCTATTACACATTCATTGCACATTTGAAAAGTTTATTCACATTGCATATTTATCAGTGTGCTTCATCTCTCAAATGAGCATTCAAAGCAGTAGGGATTCTTTTCTTCTTCTCTCAGGAAGCTATTCACTTCAACCTTCCATGCAGACAAGCAGTATAAATTTTTTATATTGCAAACTGCAATTTTGATCTATTTCAAAAGGAAGACATTTTGCAATAGAACCCTGAATCCTCTGAGCTGATCAAGTTATTATCTTGTTATTTTTGCCTAAGGAGCTGAGAGAAATATGTGAATTTCAGGTGTCTAATTTAACATCTAATTGAAATCTTTTTGAGAGCTCTCTGGGAATAGAATTCTGCTCTATTAGAAAACTGCCAGTTTGCTTAAGATTGCTCCTGTGATTTACTCTCTGAAGAAAGAATCATTTTCATTTACAGTTCCTGCATGTCCAAATTAAGGGGAAAAGAATGCAATATTCATATTAATAACTGAAGTATTTTGCTAGAGGCTGTTCATAATAATTTTGTAAATAAAATACCTTAAAGTTGAGACTTTCAAAAGTCTATTAACAATTGGCAGCTGAGTTCTTTTTATTAATCTGTGTGGAGTTACAGTTAACTGAACAGCTTGACTCTCTTCTCCTAAATCCTGTACTTCTGTGTAATTACGGCACACTACAATTCACTTGTTCAAATTATGTAAAGGATATGCATACACTCACTGATGATTTCATTGTATACTCAAGAAAAAACTTACCAAGTCAATAACAATGAGTAAAAAAAAGGGGGAAAGGCATGTGTGCCTTTATATCATATAAACTTAGTATGGGTTACTGGGGAAAAAAAAGTTGGTCTTGAGCTAGGAGCACTGGACTGAAAGTCAATAAATCATGGCCCATTTTCCACTACTGCTTCATCATCCTGGACAAGTCACTCAATCTCTGTGTCTTTACCAGCCTCTTAAAAGATACGAGTCTTCCATCTTCCTTCACTTTGTCAAGCCTGTCTTTAGGTTGCAAGTTCTTCCTTGTTCTTGTTGCATTTATGCATAACACTTAGTAGAAACAAACATCAGTTGAGGCCTAGCACTAGAATCTTAGACCAAAGGAGGTCAATGGAAGCTGCATTTTAGGTTTTAGATGCTGCCATTCCACAGTTAAAATGATAAAAAGGGGCATGATAAATTCTTCTTTGAATGCTCAAACTGAAGACTAACAATGGAGAATAGAAGGGTAGAATTCATCTTTCCTAATCCCAGCTATACAAAAGTTAGGCCTCTAGATTAAAGCAGCCAGCCAAAAAAGAACCAGCCTGAGAGTCAGCCTCTGAGATCAGACAGAGATATATTATATCTTAGGACAAATGCTGACAGCAAGTGAGATGAATCACTTACTGGAGGTGCTTCTCTCTTCCTCCTGATGACAGGACTACATTAGACTAAATTCAGAGCTGAAATTAGGTGAGATGAGCCCCACTTTGAATGAATGTGAATAGTAAGTGCATGAAAAATATGCATTCAACTGAAGTTATATACGTGCAGGGGGAAATAAGAACAAATAACCTAGAAATTAACACATACAGTTAATAAACAAATAAACATAAAACCTGTCTTTTATAAAAGAAAGTATTAAGTAGAAATAAAGAAGACAATAAATATCCGTGTAGGGGAGGTAATGTTATGTGATAATGTATTTCAATCATGGAGGGAACGCTGCTTCCACTGTTTCAATTTGTGGGAGGTCATGTATGGTGCACTGTCTATATTAAAATTTCAGAATATATACACATATATATATATAAATGTCTAAAACCAGGGTAGAAAGAGGAAGCAAAATTTCTGGCCAAATAATTTCTTGTGTCATTACTGTGTCAACAGCTTTTGATAGAAGAAACATGTTCAGGAAGAGCTGTTCTTGAATAATTAGCCAAGTTGTGCACTGGGCTTTAACAGACCTTTTTTATACTAAACTTTCCCTAGCAATACATTCAGAAATGTAAAACTTCCACTGAAGTCCCTCACAAATATATCCATAGCACAGATATTCTGCTCCTCCATTGCATTTGATTATTTTCATAGAGAAGGGTTTTCCCTTATGCCCTGAAAAAAAAAAAAAAAAAAAAAAAAAAAAAAATAGGCAGCCACATTCTGTTGCCCTTCCCTAACAGATTTGTTTTGATGGACAGGGAACAGTCATTTCAAAGCAGGGATGTCTTCAGGGTAAATCTTTTTCTCTTTCTCAAGTAGTCCTGCCATAAGCAATGCAAGACTTAATTTTCACAGCAATGACAATTTGAAGCACTGGGGGATTTTAAAATAGACCTGTTCAGCCTTGACAGTTCTAAAAAACAGGCCACATTCCTATTATCTAAGTGAAGACACTAAAACATGTATAATTTAGGGGAAAGACTGCCTTCATTTTGAGTACTGCAGAGTCTGGCACCAACCAAACAGTTGTGAAAATCCTAAGTATTTGTTCTTGAAAAATGCAGCAACCCTTAACCAATGTAATAGTAGTCAGTTTCCCTTTCAAAACCCAACTTTTCCTCAAACAGAAATAAATTTTGCATGCAGTGGGATCTTCATCTATTTTTCATGAATTATAACTTAAAGAGTCATATGCAATCATTTATGAACACTGCAGGCTGCTACAACTCTCCTTCTTTGATTTTATACAGAAGTTATCAAATGAGCAAGCTATAAAACCTCATTCTAGGGTTTTTTTGTATGCCAATGGATACTTCTCAAGGCCAAAAACTTTGAATTACGTCAATCCTTAGGGAAAAGAGCAAATATTTTTATTCACAGAATGGAAGGTATTAGAGCTTAAAAGGTCATTTTAGAACATTTACTTTTTCCCAAAGCAGACTTGTTCCTTATAGTAAAGAGTTTATTGCAAAGAACCAACTACAAGTCAGCTCAGGAAATGAGACACCATATGCCCTGCCATACCATCAATCCTTCCTTGGTCACACATCATTTATAAACTTGGTTTAAGCCTCATGGGACATCAATAAACATATGAAGCTATCAAAACTGCCCAATTTTTGCCAGAAGCTAACTTCAACTTTTATTATGATGATCAAGCAAGGCAAAAAGTGTTGTGAAAAATTCTTTCCAGTACAAACATCCCGGAAAGTTAATGCTCACAGTGACTATTTGGATAGGAAGTTTAATGACTTAAAGTAGGCCTGTGAGCAATCCACAGCTTCTGTTCTAGTTTGAAAAGGTCTGAAATTCTGAGGGAAAATGGCAATTCTAAATTAAAACATGTATTGATTGTGTCTGATTAAAAGGCTGAAACTCCATGCCACGTAGCTTTCCATGCCAGACCTAGACAATATAGATCCTCAGCAGCATCTTGCTGCTACTCATTTCCGAAAGAACAAATTCCAATTCTGATCACAATATAGTCAAAAACCTTTTTCAAATGTCACATTAAAGTGATTATTCACTACCTCATTGCTGCAGAAGATAGTTCCTATATCCAGCGCAATGAGAACTGCACAATGTTGTAAGACCATGCAATCACTGGAAAATTAAATGGCCCACGTAAGTTATGATTTCTTAAAAGGTCAGGAAGTGCAAGAGTTTGCTTGAATATTTTGCAAATTACCCCAATTAAATATTAAAAAGCCCACATACAACTTGGAGTGTTGATGCCTACAATTTGAAAACACAGGATTATACAGCAACAGTGTGCAAGATAAAGCAGAACCTTTGTATTAGAGTACATATCTCAATTCTTAATGTACTTCAGAATTCATTAATTCAAAAATTAAGAATGTGATCTGTGAACTCAGAGAAGTTCCACACAATCCCTCTGTCCCCATGGGAATAACATTAGAAGCCAACAATTTTTTTTTTAAGTGTTTAAATAAATAAATCTGACCTCATACCTCTTGCGTTTTGCGCTCCAATGCCTGTGGTACTGACAAGGTTCTGAACTTCCGCTGAACAGGCTTATCAAACGCAGGTATACAGCAAGTCACTGTCTGTTCCACCTGTCCTGGAAGAACTAATGACCCTGCTGAATAAAAAATACTCAACTTTATCCTTCTATCAATGTATGTTAACACAATCGTGTGTAAAATCCTGTAGTGCTTAGATACAGACAGAAGCTTTTTAGTCAAAGTGTGTTGTACTTGTTGCATAATATATAATACAGGCAATTATCTTGCAAACAGATGCATGCAGTCCTGAGCTAGAATCTAGATAATAAACTATACTATACTAAGGAAAAATCAAGCTTGATTAAACAGATGGCTAGCTCTTCTTTCCTGAGGATGCTGAATTAAAATTCTGGATCTAGATATTCCCAAACTCAGAGAAAATTTGGGATTAGATTTCTCTTTTTCATGAGGAGGGAAGGACCTGAGCAGAAACTTTGGCGACAGGAGTTATGCAAGACCAGGATTAAGTCTGGTATTTTCATTGATGTCCTGGTTTCAGTTAGGACAGAGTTATTTTTCCTCCTAGTAGCTGGTAGGGTGCTATGTTTTGGATTAGGATGAGAAGAGTGCTGATAACATGCTGATGTTTTAATTGCTGCAGAGCAGTGCTTACACTAAGCCAAGGACTTTTCTGCTCCTCACTCTGTCCTGCCAGCGGGCAGGCTGGTGGGGGGCAGCAAAAGCTGGGAGGGGACAGACCCAGGACAGCTGACCCAAACTGGCCAAAGGGGTATTCCATACCATCTGGGCATCGGTCAGCGGGTGGTGAGCAATTGCATTGTGCATCACTTGTTTTACATATTATTATTATTATTATTATTATTTTCTATCTTAATAAACTGTTTTTATCTCAACCCACAGGCTTTACTTTCCCGTTTCTCTCCCCCATCCCAGAGAGGGAGAGGGGAGGGTGAGCGAACGGCTGTGTGGTGTTTAGCTGCCGGCCGGGTTAAACCACCACAATTGATCAGCTGGGCAGCCCATTTCAGTTCTATTTTCCTGGAGTTTCACCATTTTATACTTTGGGCATAAGGAATCTGCAATGCATCTGCCTTAACGTGAATCTCCTGAAGTATAAAGTAAAAATACCTGAAAGAAGTAATAGTATTTCCCACTAGAATGCCAGATGACTGTTGTCCAAGGACATTTCAGGGATGTTTGTCCCTCCCTGAACCTTCCAGAAGCACCGAAGAGGAATTCTACATATCCAGGATACAGGAACACATAACCTTTTCACATTGGCTGGATTTGGCCCATAGTTCACAAGTACACAGATTTCTGAATCACTTTTCCTTTACACACTTAAGCAAAACATTCATACTGGGAAAAGTAGATTTACTTTCTGTGACAGCTTAGAAGGATATGCCTTATATTTTAGAAATATCTTTTAACATGGATCAATCTCAGCTCAGCTACAGCACAGATGTGTCCATCTTGTCTCAGTAATGCTTCCACGAAGAATCTTAAGGGAACCATATGTCTTGCAATTTAGTTGAAGGATTACATAAATCAACCTACTATTTTTTCTGCCTGGTACACAAATTCCTTACAACTTTACACTAGATTTTAGTAGCTTGATTTCCTCTTGAAATCTCAGAATAAACTTTGAAAATGTTGCTTGAATGTTACTTAATGCAACCAACAAGAGGGTACATAGGTCCACAGTGAAAAGAAATGACCATTTATCTCTGCCTGCACACGTTTTCACCACAGCAGTCTGGTCAAGGACCTGCTATCCTCCTGTAAATCTGCATTTTATAATAATGATTTCCTAGCTATGCCTTAAAAAAATCCATGATCAAATACTTCATTTAGCTTTTCTCTTGACAACTTTATTTCAAGGCCTATCTACTTTGGGTTTGTAAAGTAGAACATATTTATTAAAGATCTGAATTTACTCCCTTGGGTATCTCATTCCTGGATTTTTGTGTTTTGGTTTGTGATTCACATGCAAGTGGTTTACAATTTTCATGCCTACACTCTTGGTTGCATATATCTATATCTAGTCATCTATGTGCTTTCAGTCTTTGTTCTCAGCATAGCATTTGATCTTATTCTGGATCAGTCATATAGGAAAGCTTTCTGAAAAAACCTGTGCAGTCCACAGGAATATATGCTACGGCTTCACATGTTCTGCAACTGCTTTTTTCATTCCTTTAGAACTGGTGTCAAAACAGGACAGAAGGAAGATGTGAATGCCCATTTAAAGGCAATGGCATCTTCTGCTATTGTTTCAAACTTGCACCCTAAATATATATCCTCACTGAAGAGAGGAAAGCCTGGACATCAAGGGGTTTGTATCATCCCCTGATATAAACACTACACTTATTTCCGTACTAAGAGCAGTTTTTCCCCCACAACAGACCGATCTGCGGAGAAAAGATGAGGAGGAAGCACTGTTATGTAACCACCTGGCAATGGCTCAAAAAGACAACTCTTAAAAATTGGGACAACAGAAGGAAATTTATTTTTGCTTTTAGCAAGAAGTGCTTGTCATACTCAGAATGTCAATTCCAATTTTTTAAGGCTCGTTAGTAATGCAAACAATGTTTGAAATTTCCTTCAATCACCCCATAAGAATGTGGTAATCAAACTTTGCTTGCCAGTAGACATGCCAGGAATGAGCTTTGTCTCTCTATCCTGGCTGCATGACAGCATATGAAAGTCTAATCGGTAAATGCAGCTTTCCCTGATAATGTTTAATCAAGAAACTCCTTCAGAGAGAAAAATTAGGGAGTTTTGACAGTCCTTCTCAGTGGGAGCTCCCAAAGGAACTGTATGCTATTGTAAGTTCTAGCCAGTACCTCACAGCTGGGTTAGGCTGATGCTACAGCACTAGTGGATGATGATCCTAATTAAGCTGCTAATTATGTTCTCTGTGGAGGTGATTAATTAGCAACAGGAATGCCTTGAATACTGCCAATGGCACCATATATAGAGATAATTGAGCAGGCATGATATCAAAAATCTGAGAAGAGATCTTGAAATGCACCTTCCCTCATACCAGGAAGAACCAACTTCCTGGATGATGTGGCAGTGAACTTCTACAATTTTACGCAAGTCCCGCATAGTGCAGTGGAATAGATTAGGAAACCAATCTACAATTAGCAATTCTTTTTAGTTCTTTTTCTTCACATGATAGACCCACAGGAAGTGACTACTGAATTTGTGAAGACCACTGAATTGTTTTGTTGCTGTTTGTTTTGTACCATTGACATTAGTTATAAATAGAGAAACAAAGAATTTGTTGTCATAAATTGGATGTGAACCCTCTGGAGTGAGGTTCAAAGTCTTATCTTTACCATTACTGAGCCAACTTATGTACAGCTCTAGGTAGGCTAAGACAGGTTTACCACTTTCAGACACTACATTTGACAAAAATTCTGTTGATGGAGATATGAGGAGGAAGGTAGCACCAACAAAAATATTAAAAGCTAAATTTTGCTCTCTCCTCTGTTTCTCAAGCTTTAGACTGCTAGCCCCAAAGAGCTGTCTAGTGTGAAATCATCTTAAGGCAGTGTTAAATGGGTTGCAGAGACTGGAGGAGAAAAAAAAGCAACAAATTCTTAGGTTTGGTGGAGCCCCATACCTGATAAAAAACTACAGAACTCTGAATCCTGTTCCCCAAGCTGAATTTTCTGGATGTAAAAATAGGCTTGAAAGATATATGGGAAGGCACAGATTATGGAAAATAATATATTGATATGATTTGCCTAAAGGATGGTTTATTTAAATAATCAAGTAGTTATGCTTGCCCTCAAATTTAAAGTGACTGAGTCACTCAGGTTCTCTATAACTTCAGTGGGGCTACAGAAAATTGGGACCTTGAAAAGACAAATTTTCATGTATCAGTGTTCTAAGCCTGATGAGGATGAGACTCCAATATCCTTGCTTATGCATCCTCACTCATGCATTTAATTAGTCCTATTTTAATATCCTTCTGTATTTAAAAAAAAAAAAAAACACATTCTAGGTTCCTAGCCGTGCTTCTACATATTTTGTATTTTATACAAGTAGTATCTACTATTACCTAAGTATCTTTTCAGCCCTTCAGCAAGTGATTTGTCTCCAGTCCTGGAAAGGAATTCTGTTGCCAAAACACAGGTACTGGCATTCTCCATCTGTCCCTGGAGAAAGCCTGATCATTTCTATTGTTGCCTTAAGCCACTTACAATTATAGATTAAATTCAATGAGAAAAAGCAATTAAACAGTCCACCATACGCATACTGTCTCTACACTATGGGTTAAAGCTATGGTTTAGGGCAGCAATTCTACTTTGCCAATGAAGCTTTACTGAGCCAGAGACACACAATGAAAAAGCACTGCCTTGGTTTCAGGCTTGCAGCCCAGTGCTGTCTAATGAAAACAGCTACAACAAATTTGCGTAGTGGCCAAATCTATGGGCTGCTTTTTCCATACGAAGCAGCTGTGTTCACACCTCAAAATATACTGGACTTAGGAAAATCAAAAAGACCACTGCTAGAATGATTCTCCGAGATCACCCTCCAAAAGGCACTGGTTTAGATGGGATGTTTTAACACCTATTTTCTACCATAATTTTCACACCTTCAGCTTTGAGTCATTTCCCCTTAAGTGTGACTATCTATTGTATTAAGGTACAGTTGATCTGCCCTTAAAGCTACATGAAGTACAGAGATACTGAACAGTTGCCAATAACAAGTAGAGATAAAAGCCTGTTGTAATTTTTCACTGGGTATCCTAGCTTGTTGTGCCAATATGAACTCTATCATTTGGCATGCAAGTGGCAGCACTTAAAGCGGCCAGCAACAGCATGCCTTTCAAATTTGTGCTGTACTTTGCCTCACTTATAAACTAATTGGAACCCTTCACCAGTAATCCTTCATTAAGGTGGCCATTAGCAATATCACGTAACTTCACTATGACAAACAATAGTAGCAATATCAGTTTGTATTTAATTTGCATGTTGTTGCCATGCTTTCTATAAGAATAAGAATACCCATCTCTTACAATGAAGCCTATCAAGTGGATTTTAATATATACGGGAACTATCCAACGATGAGGCCTGTTTTCTGCACACTGACTTAGTAGTCAATGGGTTTTTTTTTCTTGACTGAATAGCTGTCTCCACTGAAGCCTTGCGCAAGACTGTGGGTTTCCCAGGTAGAAGTTAGGTTGCTGTTTACTTTCTTTACACAGCAAAGAAGGAATAATTAGCTTCTGGCCGTGCAGTGTTATAAAATACAATCTAAATGCTTCATGTTGTTACTGAGATCTGTTGACTGCCTAGGGGTTGATGTGGCCTCTTTTTACACTGAAGGAGTGGGGGGTGGGGGGTGCTGTCTCACGGGAGGAGCTGAGGACAGCAGATACTGAAAGCCAGATCAAATGTCATGTAAAAAACTACTAATTAGCACACTGATAATCTACAGCAGAGATGGAACAACATTATGTTTATTATTATTATTGCTAATTACCAATAAAAGCAGTAACAAAAATTTTCCTGCTGTGGTTTGCACAAAGACATTTTCAAACAGTACAAACAGATGATCATTTTTGTAATTCTGATCTTGTTCAAATGCAGTCTGTATCACTAGGTGCTTCTGGATGTATGCAATTAGCATTTATCCTCACACACACACACAAATATGCAGAAACGACTTAAAAGCCTGTAGAGAGGCAAGATCTGACATGGTCCAGAAAAGTGGCAACTATCCCCATGCTCTGTCACAACTTTTCTTTCCTCACTGCCCTGCACAGTGTTTTAGTGTTGGGCTTATTTCTCGTCATCCAATTTGTGGCCTGTTTCAGGCTTGAGATATTTAACAATACTTCTACCAAACTAGATATTGAAAAGCCTCTTTGCATCAATGAAATGTGAGTTCAGGCTTCCACTAGTGAGCCCTAGTTTTTAAGATACTATGACAATATAAGACAAACACAGAACAATGTCCTAACAAAGGGAAAAATGAGCACACAAACACTGCACCAAAAAAATCTTTAATTCCCGGATCTGATGCAGGACAGCTATCTTACTCCCTCCTTTCTGAAATGCCCAGTCTGGGAGAAAGAACGTTTGCTGTAAATAAACTTGACTTAGGGGGGGGGTTATTGTTTTCCTGTGAGTTACAACCAAGCTCAATATTCATCAACTGGAAGTCTGTAAGCCCTCTGGACTTCATAAGGATTCTGCACATACAGAGAGAAAAGACTAATCAAAGAGTTAATGGATTAGACAGACTAATTAAATGGCAATAACTAAGGACCAAAGCAGTGCTCTGTCACAGCTTCTTGCAGTGACCTTAGGCAAATCCCTTAATCTGCGTGGCTTGGTTTCTTTGTGCAGTCATGGATCCAGATGAGGAAAATAAATTTAATCACCAAAAGGTCTTCAGTTCTGGTGGTAATAAAAACCACACAAACACCTATAATAGACAAATACCTACAAACACTAGATTTTTATTTACTTTTTAGAAGCAGGAGAGTTAAAATCATTATAGGCATAATGGAGCAGTTTAACACCATTTGAGATGCTCATAATTGGAATGCTAAAAGAAGTTCAACGTGCTTTCCAGGTAAGTCTCATTTATTATAAGCCCAGGATGAAATCACTATAGTGAGTAGGGACAACATTTTCATTTTACAGAACTCTCTCAGCACCCAATGTACTTTGTGGGTTAAACTTTGTAATTAAAATAATTTCAATACAAACAGAAATGTGGAAAAATGTAGAAAAGTTGCTAGCAAAAAGTTGAGAAACCTTGAAAAGAATCAATGCTCATCAGAACATGGTATAATAAATAATCTTTGTAACTTATTATTTACTTAACTGTTAAATTGAGGAAATATGTACTTCAGTTCTGGGAGTTTGGGCAATTGGGGGAATTTTCTAGCAATGGAAGAACCGAGTTAAAACATCATTTTTCGAGGAGAAATGGTTCTGTTAAACAATGTTTCAGAGTCACTAAAAAGAAAGGAATATCCATACACTTCAATCCAAAGACAGACAATCTTTGTGAATATGAAGGGGGAAAAAACATACCACTGCATGTCTCTTCATCTGTGTCTGTATCTAAGCACTTGTTCACCTGCAGTAAAAGCACAAAATTGGAAAAATAGATTAAAATGTAATAACTCAAGTATTTTCAGTACAGTTTACAGAAAAGCAAAGAAAAGCATTGAATTTCCTCCTTCATCACCTCCCTTCTTCCATGCATTTTTCTAGGAAAGCATGTGATTTTTTTTTGAAATGCAAAACCCAAAGGAAATATTTGCAAGTGTAAGGAAAGAATTTCTGCTGTAGTTGTTGCACACCAACTACAGTGAAGAGAAAGCTCAAACTGAACAGCAACTTTTTCGGGAATTTGGTGGGAAGCTGAAGAAGTAAAGTTGTCATATAAAAATCTACATAAATTACTCTGCAGCTTTGTAAAGACACTTCATATTACACAGACAGCATATGCTGCAAGCAAAGGAGAGCCCGATCTTTCTGTTTTGATACTAATGGTGATCTGAATGGAAAATTTAAAAAGCTAAGAATTGTGACATTTTTGATATTTCATCTGGGACATTTCACTACTGCTTTTACCAGGCTGACGTCCCTTGAAAAATGGTCTAAACTATGTAACATACAACAAGAAGAGTTGCTGCTTATTTCAGGTAACACTCTGAATAGATGCATGGGGTGAGAGTCAAAAGGATTTCCCAGCCTATATGTAAATGGGAGATTTACTATATGCATTGAGTAGCTTTCTGCATTTCTATGCAATAATCAGAGATGCTCTTCGTTCATTTTTTCCAGACTGATTTTACAGTATTACCTTGCTCAACCTTTACACTTTAATAGCATGAACTCGCTAAAACTTAGAAAAAGATTTGGATAATGATGCTCTCATTCCTTTTTCTCACAGGCGTGAAAGAAATACACTAACAAATTACAAATACTTTGTAAATGCATAAAGCAAAATTTTCAGTCACGTTCTACTCATAATCTCAATCTTGAAGAAAATCAAAGAAAACCTCACCTTTGCTTTTTCAGATAAACCAAGATCGTTTCCATCAGAGCCACCAGCTATCCAGTTCTCATTCATGACTTTCTGTAGATAGACATGTAGAAATATTCAAATGAATGAAACAGAACCAAAATCACAGTCAAAGCTCCTACTGGTTTACACAAATAGATCCTTTATGGTGCATTTCAATTTTCACAAAGATTGAATGCAATGCTGCTGAAAATTGAACATATGTAGGTAATCCTCTGAAATCCTACATAGGATCAGACTGATTCAATTGTAGCAAGAGTATAAGTAATCATAACAGGCTTTTTAAGCAGCATTTAGAACAGAAGCATTGTTTTCAATTGTATTTTTTTCTGTTCTTTCCTCAGGGCAGGTTTAAAGGTTACCGTGGCCAACTTACTGCATTGAAGTCTCCTCCCATTACTATTATAGCAGCTTTTCTAATGCATTCTACTATTACCATATCTGTTTCTGAAACCACTAATGTGACAAAAACATGTAGTCGTGGCTGAAACTTTGTAGCAACAAAAGACAAGTATTAAGATGTTCTATTACATAAAGGATAACAGAAGCTGCACATTGCTTTATGGGGCAGAAAGCCAATTTGAAGTGGCTAAGGAAAGAGACCCAAAGGCTGTCTATCCCAATGAGGCAACCATATTCTTCATACAAAAAACGGCAAAAAAGATTTTTGTCCTTATTGTTATACAATCATCTGACAGAATGTGATTGTTTTAAAAGCCTTGCTTGATTCTACCTCAAAGGCATGTGTCAGTAAGAAGAAAAACAACAGCTTCTTCTCTTTGACTGAGGCCTGGCAGCCCCATCATTTGAAGTCATTTGAGTGTGCTGTGTATTGCACAAAATGACCTGCTACTTCTTCTTTAATAAGAACCTTAATGAAGATAGTTGGTTTTTTTTCTGTTTGTTGGTGGAGTTATTCTGTGTGGGTTTTTTTTGGGGGGGGGGGGGGCTGTTGTTGATTTTTTGTTTTCTTTGTTTGCTTGTTTTATTACAGGCAAGATCACAGCTTTATTATTTGTTATTCAGGCAAGAGTGTAGTACTTAACAAGTGGACTCAGATTTCCATCTTGCTCTCTCCAGATGATGCCTGTGGTTTTCCTGTCCCTACATATTCAATCCCTAATCTCATAGGTTTCAGAAGATTAAAAAGGCCTCTGGTTTGCCAACTGTTTTCTTCAGGTAGCTGAAACAATCTAGCTTCAGTAACACAGGATTCAATACTTGCTAAAACCCTCCAACAAAGCAAATCTGTGCATGCTGGCATTCATACTCTTAAGCCTTTTTCCTTTTTGCCAACCCCTACCATTAACCGCAGTCTTCAGTGAAAACCTAACAATGGTCTTTGCAGGCCTCCTTATATATTAGTCAGATTATGGGGGCTCTGCAAATGCCACTGCCAAACGTGATCCCTGCAGGTGCCTCTGTAAGCATTACACACTTGGGTAGTATTTTAAATATTTGCCTCAGATGGGATAATACCGTTAGCCTCTAACATTTAGACAGTATATCTCCCCCCCCATCTTTTTTTTCCTTTACTCTTCTTGAATGTGATGCTTGTCCACACAGACAAATGTTAATTCATTACCTCACTCTCATTTGGCATCTGTGGTGGGAGGTGCACTGATACTTCTTTGCTTCTTCCAGGTGAGCCACCCTGTTTATCTCTGTTCGAGAACTCAGAAAACGTTTTTCTTACAGCATTTTTACATCCTTGAAGTGTCTTCCCCTCTTCCTCTGCAAGGAGAATCACACCACTTCAGATAACACAACACACCATCCAAGAAAAATAAAAATATGAATTTAATTAGATCTAATACTGACTTCTTTTACATATTCATTTCTCTTCTCATGCTCGGAGCCTCCTCCATGAGCATGATATAAATCTATTTTGCAATCTTTATCATAAAGCTGAATACGCAGCTTGAGCTTCCAGTGCACAGAGTATGACCTATTCCTTGATACTGAAAAAAGCATTATCTCAAAAGTTTATGTAATATATAGAAAACTTGATATACCTTCACATACCAAACTGATGGATTACTTTCTTATCAATCACAAGAAAAGACTGTTTTTTATCACAGTGCAGTGATGATCTGGCCCCCCAAAAATGTGTATTTTCTACCTCAATGTCTTGGTTTAACCAAGACTTACAAACAGCCACATGCCAGTGATATTTAGTTGTCAGAAGTTTAGGTCCTGAGATTAAACATTAAATAGTGATGTTCAAGCAGGGTCAGTTCCCTAGTTCCCTTAGGGGACTCCTCCGGCCTTCAAAGAGGGACTGGAAAAAACAGTCCCTCAGTATTACGACATGGCTAGGCCATCATCAAACAAAAACTCAACAGTACAAATTTAGCTAAGAGCTGATCAGAGATCGCAACAAGTACGTGTACAGAAGGTTGGATTTCCAAACTCATGCTGAACAGTTTTTTCCTACAAAATAAAAAAAAAAGGGGGGGGGGGGAGAAGAAATAATAATAATAATTAAAAAAACCATGAATGATGGCCAAAATAGAACTGCCTTTTATTTTTAAAAAATCCATTATCAAGGATGGAGCAGCTATAGTACAATAAATTGAAGTGAATTTCACACTACATGTTCTTAATGAAAAATAAATGCTGATTTTAAGAGTGTTTCTTGGGTTTAGCTTGAAAAATCTACTTTATAACAATAAGAAACACTGCAGTGCATTTCTAAAGCGTAATTATACATTAGAGGCATTAAAGGAATTCTTGCGGAGAGTCTTAATGATGCCCTTGGGGTTAGTACATTCAGCAGTCCACTTTCCCAAAGACTTATTAATCCCCATGGACAGCTCTGTGCCACAGTTACTATGACTCACAGAAAGGGCTGGCATTCTGGACATAACCTGAAGTCCACACTCACAAAAGTCAAGGTTCATAAAAAGTAAATTGCACTAGATCAGAACAGCCTAGCAAATGTTTTTCTCCTCTCAGACCACAGATGGGTCCTCTGAATAATTCCTAAATCCCAGGCCTCTTGATATGACATCTGGCTTCTCCTTGCTATTTTAGCAAGCACTTTCCTAAAACAATATTTGGAAACAGCACTACATATGCGCAATGTCTACTTCCTACAAGCTCTCTTTTTCAAGCCATGGAAATGAAACTGTATTACATCCAAAACCCTCTTTTAAACTCTTGACAGGATCATCCACTAATGTTGTTTCTATTATATTCTATCATATTATTCCATACAGATCTTCCTATTGTCACACAACTTTATAAAAAGAACTAGAAGAGTTGCTCAAAAAGTTTCAAACTTTTGTTATTACATTGGTGAGCAGGATGAACTTCCCATTTCATACTACGAACTGAGAAGTTTCATATTAAAGACTGACAAGACACAGAAGGATATTAATGTCTTTATGCAGCCAAATGTGCGCGGCCCTACAGAGCAACTAACAATAGGGGTCGAGGGGCCAGTATCCTCACTGTGCACATACAGGGGCCTTTACTATGAAACCTGGAAGAAAGCTTCTAGAAGCCATGTACATTTCTCATCGCAATCAAGACAGTGACAAAAGGAATCATCAACGTGAATGATCAGCATCAGAACTCACATACCAATAAGCTCTGAACAAGCATAAGGTTCCTGCACAAACCAGTGCCTATCATGGGTGCCACTGTGATCATTCTTCTGGGCTACTACCAGACCCACCTTCTCCAAAGAGTAGACTGAATACTCCAAACAGAAGAATATCACTTAACATCAGAAGGCATATGACACATGGTTGAGCAGTTATAATTAGACAGTACACATGAGCCCACTGATTTATTTTACTACATTATATATTTTCTGGACAGCTGAGCTATTGTCACAGATAAAAGGCTGATAGATTAAGTGAGTTAACAAGACATCAAGAGCATTCACAGTATTTCAGTGTCACTCACTCACCCGAGACTACAGCTAGAAGCACTATATCCCTTTTCTAAAGAGATTAGCCATAAGCAGCTGTCAGAAACTTTTAGTTAAGACCTTTGCAGCACTGTTAGGTTAGGTAACATAAAACGTAATATTTGATGAAACGTTCACAACTGCAATTTGATACTAGATTCACAACTGCAAGTAAAGAAAATTTACAAGTAAAACATCTGAGCAGCACAAAGCAGTTGTGAAATGTATGCTGCAGAGAGACTGCCAGCCATGCAACCCTATGCACGATGAGCCTGTGCCACAGAAGTGGGTGGGAGGTAGGTGAACCAAACCTTATGCTGTGAGCACAGCCCCTCAGGGCCAGAGAGGCCGATCCTACAGGTGCCTGAAGGAAGCACTGATACCTGCAGTTTCTCATCCTGCATCACGTAACTGGCTCTCTTGAAGTAGCAACAGTTCTGATCTCAAAAGAAATATATTAAAAATAACACAAATTGACCTAAATCTAAAGAAACTGCAATTTGAAGTGGAATATCACAGCTTTATTCCTTTGGCAGTGTTCTCAGTTTCAACCCTTTCTGTCCTTACTTCTGCAAGAGAATGGGAAAGAGCAGGGGTCAGATGTAAAACAGCAGAAGGCTTGCTCAGCCTACCCCCCGCCAAGTGATAATTGACTCATTAGTCACAGTCACAGTTCGCAACCTGCCAAGACATGCATGTACAACACTGGCCTTTACCACATGTGACAACGTAAATAAATAAATAAGGGTACGAACACAATAAAAAGTAGCAGAAGAAGGTAGAAATGAAGGAAAGATTCATATATTCACTCCACAGACAGTTTTTCAATTTTACTTTTTAGAAATTCCACTGGCACTACTTTCACAATGAAATAACAAGCAAGCTTAGGTCTCTAGAAAAGTAAATCTCAGTCCCTCAAGAGTAATATCCATCATAATTGTGTGTCACTGAAAGGTATGTTGCAGACTTCAGAAAGATTTCTATCAGAGAGTATATCCAGCTTGATACATCCTTTCTGTCCAGCTATCTATCCTTTCTATTGCCTAAAATTCTCTTCGTCTTCCAATTTGGAAAGGAACCTTTTGAAAACATCCAGTGATCACCCATATATTTCAAGCAGTGGAGTCACTTATCACAAAGCCAGAAAAGAAAGCTATCAGGAGTATCACAAAAAACTTCCTGTCAGTAAAATCTATCAGATGAAATAGGAGCCCCTGAAGACCGATGGAAATCCCATAGTTTAAAACATTTCATAGCGAGACCAGACATGGCAATCAATAATATGCTGTAGAATACCTGGCTTGGGATGCTGGACATGCTGGACTAAACGATAGCAGCCAGCAGGTATTTCCCTCCTTCTTCAATTCAATGAATGAATTCCAAAAATGTTTATAAAAATTGGCTGAGAATGAGAATAAGGCCCTTCTTAACTATAGAAAAAATAATACAGCAAAGCTACTATTGTAAGTTCCAAATTACTTCTTGTCCTCAAAACACCGGACAGAGGGCCAGCAGAAGGCCTGTGAATCCCTTAAAGCCTTTCCAAATTATGCTTTGAGGGAACACCTGGGATTCAAATAACTCAGCGCCTTTGTGCAGGGCTCCTGAACAATAAGTAATTTTACTCAGAGGCATGGTAACTCAGTACAAGAGGTACATGGTACAGAGGTACAGAGGCATGGTAGAGAGGTCAAGAGCACGAATTTCAATTTCATTTATTATCTCAAACACATCAGCAAACTGCCACATTTAAAAGCATGAACAAACCCTGTCACTGAAACGCTCCCATGAAATACCACTTTGGGATGTTCAACAGATGGAGACAGAGTAGGAGAAGAACCTGGATTTACCTATTTGTAGCTATGTACACTGTTATATGGCGCTGAGATAATTTACCCTACATGCCAAGCCATAAGAAAAAAACAGATTTAAAGCCTGAAAATCCAATTTGTTGGGAGAATAAATTTTAAAGCTTTCTATTTTCTTTCTTTTTTTTTTCTTCAATAATTTGTCCAAACCAGCTCCCAGATATAATTCTGCAGTACCTCAATCTAAATTTGCAGCCTCCCCCTGCTTGTGTAGTGCACACTGAGAACAGAACTTGGTGTTTTCAGTTACTTAACCAAGCAAATCTGCTCTGATTTACATTCTTGAGCTATCTTCCTGTTCCCATGTATTTAAATGCATAAATCACTGTAAATCAATGCAGAGTTTGCCCAACTTTTCATCACAAACAAAAAGCCCAATTACCTCACATAGTACATAGCAGGAGGATTTCAGAATTAGGCACCTGTATGTCTGTCCCAGTACAGCTCAAGCACTTGGACAGTAATCTAGTGCTGTTTTAAGAGCATGATGGTATCCTGCCTAGCCTCCTGCTGCTACTCAGAAAGGCAGTGGATTTTCCATAGACACTGTATCTTATCTGCCAACCCTGAGCATCTGAAATACCTATCCCCTAGACAACCAAATTCCTAAAGTCCTATTCAAATCTTGCTCAACCAAAACCCTTGGTGATTTCGGAGACACTGATCTCACTGTAGCAGGAAAAGCAGAACTCCTCTGTCAAAATAACTCAATCTGTAAAGCCAAGAAAATAACAACTTACTTTCCTCAGTGTACACATTGATATTCATAACACATCTTGCAAGTGCAATACGTAAAACACAGTCTTCCTTCTCTACACTTCACCTCCTATTCAGTTAACAAGGGCATTTACGCTGCTTGATCCCCTTCCTTCACTGCAGTTTTGCATCGGTATAACTCATGGATGCCTATGGAATTCTCTGCAGTGTACACAAGAGCAGAGATTCACGTCGTATAGCCTTTCCCCTCATGTCTTTGATGGCACCCTGACTAAATCACAAATGATCAGCAAGAAGTATTGTTTACTTGCACGTTTTTTTTTTTCACTTAAAAGGTCTGCTTTTATTACATTCACTAATAAGGGCTTGATTCTTTTTTCACTAACACCAATTTACTAATGAAATTTCACTGTGTCAGGTCCTCAGAATAAATAAATAATCCATGGACTGGGACAAGTCCTTCAGTTAGACTATTTCTGACTTAAAAGTCCTAATTATTACTTTTAACTGCCATTTTTTGACATTTTACTGTAATATAAAATAAAAACAGACAGGAAAGGACTTTTTGTATGTGCTTCTTCAGAGGAGGGAAGAATGACTTGACTTATACCAAGTATATTTCAGGCACTCATACACCTGCTTTAGCTTAATGTACAGCAATATTTCTTCATAACAAATTCAGCTCTTCATTTTCAAAAGCTGAACTGTTCTTTTACTGTATCAGTATCTCTCTCGTTTTCCTTAATGGAATCTATATGCTGTGTTTTTATGTACTGTTTTATCTGTATCAATATCTATATCTCTGTTGGGCTTTAAATATTGTCAGCGGCAATATTTCCTGTTTACGCCACATTCAGCCCAGCTGATCATTTAAAAACATACATTGCTCTGCCACGGTTCAATAGTGCTGTCGCCAGATACCTTCTCCATTTGAATACTACAATGCAGTCAGTTAAGTAACGCAGCAAATGTGCATTTGACCATCTCAGCAGCCTTCAAGAGCAAAGTCTTGCTTCTTCCAGCAGATGACGACCAAAAATAATCTTTTAAAAGTTCAGAAAACCGTAACAGAAGTCTTAAAGTAGATTCTCAGCTGACATGAACCAGTTCAATCCTAGTAAGGGAGATACATCTCTTAGTATCTACCAGGGATCACGTGGCATCTACTACAACCAATTAGTACCAGTGGACTAGATGAGATCTCTGGTTCCAACAATTCTTATTTATTTATTTGTACATTACAGTCACAGCAACCCCAAATGTGCTTGAATTCATCCTCAGCACAACGAAACTACTTTAAATACACATCATGGGAACACTTTAAAAGAGCAGGTGGCATGCTAACAAATCAGGACAGAACTGGTTTTGAAATCCTGTGTAATTGCATACCAGAAGTCAACACTAGCTGATAAGTAGATAAGTACTGTAAGAAACAGGGGAATTATATATAACTGAAAGCACCTGACAACTCAACACAAATGATTCCTTTCTTAAAAAATAGTATCAGTAAAGAGATTGCAGCAGGTGGGAACTAATTAACAAACATCTGACATCCCAAGATTTCAAAAAATGCATGACTTTGGACATCATCATTAATAAAGTAAGGTATCTTCAGAGAGGCCTGATTTTAAAACATGACAAATACTTACTTCCTTGAAATTAGACACTTCTGTGTGATTTTATACTGGACACAGAGAAGAACAAAAGCGAGGTCACTTGATTTCTGTTTCTGATTGTCCTGCCAAGCCACTCAGAACTGCCAAGCTCTGACCTCTGACATTATTTGCTTTGTGTGATTTCCACACCTAGAACAAAGGGCTAACGGTTTCTCACCTCACTGGAGTGTCATGAAACTTAGCCAACAGATGCATTTAGCACAGTTCAATACCTTTCAAGGCAAGGTGATGAGGTAGAGCAAGGGTTCATTCCATGTTACTGTTTTATATAGTATAACAGAATTTTACCATAGTCAATATACCACAATCGGATGAAATCTGTACCAAAATATCAACAGCAAAGCTGTTGCCCTTGCCTATAATCTAGGCAGAGAGAATCTAAGATATGCAACAGAACAGAAATACTTTTTTCCATCTGAGAGACTTTAGAAATTGTTCAGTAAAATAGGCACCAGAGGAAAAAGAAAAAAATGCTATCAGGAAAGCACCATTGCTCGCAGGCTGTCCAACTTTCAGGGAGCCAGGGTGCCTTGTCCTTATCCAGTGCTGCCAGTTGAGTTGCTGTGCTCAGCAATTCCCCCTCTTCATGCCTTACTTTTTTCTGTCTATACAAGGGAAATTAAGTTATTCACATAGCAAATACCACTGCCATCTAAGGACAACAAATAACCATAAAACAGATCCCCGCTATTTCAAAAATTATCTATTATGCTTGCACCCCTACATCTTTTCTTCTACATTTAAGGGCTCTGGATGGTATTTGATTTTATACTACGCTGAATGAAGGTTACAGAGAGATGGCTACTACATTTATGATCAATAGAAAACTGCAGATTTTTTTTCTCCCAACCAAATCTTTCCACTGATCAAGCAAAACACATCAATAAAAAGCTCTGAATTGATGCTGTTTCCCTATTTCATGCCCTGTTTAAGTTCCCTGGGGAAGACAGATTAATTTAATTAGTTTTATTGAACTGCCTAGTTGTTTTTATTGGCAAATCCACCCATACAAAGAAGGCTACAAATTTCTCTTGGGGTTAGCATTGTCCTACTGGTCCATTTTTTAAAATTAAAGTAAATTTACTGTCATTTCTTATATAGTTTTTCTGGTACGCTTTCTGTGGTCAGACTCAAATTTGTAAAGTGCCTTTGCTGACACTTATGTAGGAAGTTTAAAGTTGTTGTTTTTTTCTAAACATGGTTAACAAAAAAGGGAAGGAGACAGCTACCTTTAACTGGACTGTGAACTAAACATCACTAAGCTTTCACTGGGGAATTAAATTAATTTGATCACATACAAAATATGGCTCTTGTATGCCACCTGGAAGCAGAGGAATGGTCAGCCACTTCCAACTTCCTTCGCCTGACAGCCTGCTGGGCACAGAAGCATCAAAAGAGCAGCACTGAGGCTATAAAGCACATAGCCAAGGTTCAGTTTGCTTACAGATGGGTCTGATCAAAGCCCTCAGGCCTCAACTCAGTGCCAGGCAGGATAACATAGATCTAATGGAGCGAACTTAACAGCAGGAATGGACTGGATTTGATCCCAGTGGTCAAATGGCCAGGAGCATGGAAAAATTGTGAGTCAAAACTTGGGTATGGATAAGAATTTTATTCTAGCAGCAACTTTTTATTCTAGCAGGTGACTGATCCAGGATCCTGGAATTTTTTCTTTTTCTCTTTTTTTTTTTTTTAAAGCAGTGAGAGGAGTAATTTAAAATCTAGATGAAAAACATAAAGTTTGGACTTTGTTTTTTCTGTGTTTTTTATTTATTTATTTTGTTTATAGAAGGTCAAAGGAAATATTTTACGCTCCAGTGAATTTGCCAATCTTCCTCTGAGTTCAGAAGCAGATGCTGTTTTCTATTCTTGGGCACCTAATTCTTTCCACCAGATTTCAAGCATTCTTTCTACGTTCTGAAAGAACCCTGTACAGCATTTTTTTTTTAAAGTGGAGATTGGGTCTATTTCAATGAGATTTTGTCCAAGTATGTTCTGGTGTTTAGTTTTGAAGAGATCACTCACTGACCACATCTACAGAAATTTGTATCATGAATTCTTTTGTAAATCCAACTCTTTTGAGGTTTCAACTGCATAGTCAAGACATTCACAATTTTTCATTGAGCTTACACAACATAGCAGAGTTGTACCACCACAAAGCAAATGCCAGCTAGCTGTTCTATTATTGGATTTTTTTATAATCAAAGCTAAAAGAGCAAACTAACAAAAACTAAATACGTTAACTTGGCAAAAGCATCCGGATGGATGTTCAGTGATTCTAAAAGCAACACAAATTAATGCTTTAAAATAAATTATTATAGATAGTCCAGAACAGTCTAATGGTGCTTGGGTTTTGTACTCAAGGCATATTCTTTTCAACTTAAACTCGTGTGTAAATATAATTTATCAAGAAAAATAAAATATTAGTTAGGAAATCAGATTCTTATGAGATGAATAATAATATGAGATGAAGAATAGTAATGAAACTCCTAGCGAAAATATTCTTGCAATCCAATCTGGGAGCTAGTACACATTCATATACAAGTGAAAATCACCTTATATAAATGCAGTACTCTGTGAAATCAGTGAAATGCAGTACTCTGTGAAATCAGTGGAATCCAACTATTTCTCTACATTTCTTCTGTTTTCAATGTAACAACAGTCAAAAATCTATCAGACTGTGATGATTTTCAATTTTTTTAAAGACCTTCATATTTACATACACAACTGAATAGGCTGGGTCATTTGTGTGTACAAACAGGTATCTCCATATCTAATTATGCAGGACGGCAAACTGTAATGCTAATGATAATTGTACTAAGAGGCAGAGTATGAATCTACAATATTATCAGGCCAAATTCAGGAAGGTAATCTGTAAGCAGCCAGATTCCACCTGACACTAACCACAGATGTATGTCCACAGTGAGTATCAGAAGTCATGACACAAAAGAGAGCATTTCCGGAGCCTATTAACAAGCAGTCTTATTAAGCTATCACAGTTGCTTTTTTAAATTCTATTTTTAGAAGCCAAATGACTTATTTTTCAAGTGCAAATTTAAGAAACTAAGAATGTGGTATTTTGCAGAGTACTTTGCACTGTTCTGATACTAAAATGCCTTGTGCCTTAAGTGGAATTTTTGCAGACCATTAGTTTATAATGCAAACCAGCACCTTTGGGTATTTTTAGAGGAAAATGACGACAGAAAAAAAAAAAAAAAAAAAAAAAAAAAAAAAAAAAAAACTGAGCTATTTTGCTTATACAAACATAGAAAACTACATTTCTAAGCATTTGATTCAGTTAAAACTCTACCTTTGATAAACAAAGTTTTAGTGGCAAATGCTGTAGTGACAATGAGAGCAACTGAAATACATGCTGAGGCTTTTTGCAAGTAGTATCATGATATGAAGCATGCTTCTAAGATAGGGCCTATCCCCAGTGTATCAATCATACATAAAAGAGACCAGAACCTAATTTTCAAACCTCTTATCTCATCTCCCAGCGCCTCCTTTCTCTTCTATTTTTTAGTGGGAGGAGAGACAGAAGGCTGCCACAAGATTATTTCTACGGCAGGTTCAACTCCCCCACTGGTTTTCTGCTCAGTGCCTGTGACTGACACTTAGCTCGGCCTGAAGGACAAGGACAGGACAGACTTCTGAGTGCCAATCAATGGAGCATGCTGCATAGTGTAATTGGAAAATACAGTCCTTCTGCAATAAGATGAGGATATAATTCCAAGTGGAAAGCTGTGGTAAAGACAATTATAACTGAAAAATATATAACACCCCTTTATCTTTATTGCACCTGACTTAAAACAGACAGAATAAATGAACCTCAGCTACATCATTTGGGTACACATCTAAACTTCCTGTAATTAAAAGTGCTCAGATCAAGGTTAAGCCCCACCTTTTATCTTCAAGGCGTAAGACCTTTTCAGCCTAATTACCCTATAGGATGTCCCTTCATGCACATTATTTGTACAGCCAGCTTGGTGCGTACCACAGCATAACACAGCAAGACGGTGTTAAACTGCACATTCCTGGTCCTAGGCATCATTTACTATGAAGTACTTTCCTTAGGCTCTTCCTCTTGTCTCAGTATTTCCCTAGCAAAATGACATGGGACTTACTTGGAGAGTCCATCCTTCCACGTTGCTCCCCACAACCTCCCTAAACTGAGCAAACCATGGTTAACCATCTGTAGAGCCCTACCTCAGCAGTCTGTGAACCAAGCTAAGGAAAATTGTCATGAGGGATTTCACTGGTGATAGAAAAAACAAAAGCATCAAAACGATTTGCCTAAGGTCACGTAGCAAGTGAGTAACAGAACAACACAAAATACTGCTCCTCTTTCCATCTTCCCTTCTGGCTGCAATTTCTAATGGGAAATTTGGGTGGTACATACCTTTCAAAAGATAAGTGAACGAGTTTAGAAACTCGTCATATGACTGCTCATGGCTATTAATAAATTGGTCAAGGATGCTGTTGTTTAACGATTGTTCTTCCATGATCCGCACCTTCACAGTCAGACAGGTATATCTGCTTTAGTAGGCTTCTTCTGCAACAAAAAGGAAAGAGCCATGTGTATCTGTAGGCAGAAAATACGTTAACTGAATACGTTAACTAACCCATATTTTTAAGCACCAGAATGTCAATTTTTATTTTACTCCTTGTGAAGTACTGATCTCTGCAGTGAGACTTTATACCACATTTTCCCAGAATTTGAGGAGACACAGTAATTTTAAGTTCAAAGGGAGAGATTGTGAAGATGTATGCCTGAAATTTAAGTCCTCGGATACCATGGGCCACAGAAGTGCCAGCCTCTCTCAGTGGGACTCCTTCCCCTCATTTTGAGTTGCTTAGTGTTAAACCTGCCAAAACCCTGTCTTCTTTGCAGAAATAGTGACACCAGTCGCTAGCACATTGGATTTTACAAGTAGGACACCTGTACATTCAAAACTTGGACTGAATCCATCATTTTGCAGGTGCGCTATTCACTGTACCATCAAAGCCACTAAACCCAGATGTTGTAGGGCACGTTAAATTACGGAGATGTGCGCGTGCATGCTGAGGCAGCACACAGGCCTCAGCACGAGAGCTGGGCCACACAGGAAGGCCAAAACCCCATCCTGAGAAGGAACAAATGCTGAGGGCTGAAGAAACATCGTGGATGTTTTTCTTAACTGGTATAAAAGCATTTTAACAGTTCTGTGATATTAGTTAGCTAATATTACTGATTTTTTATACATACAGGGCCCGAGTACTTGAAGTAGAAAGACACGGGTTGGAGGCATGGGCAGACCTAACTCTCTCACACAGTGGCAACCTAACTAAAAAAACTAAAAAAATTAAATGATCAGTTTGCATACATTAATATGATAAAGATACAAGAATGCAGTATTCACCTAGGGCTTGATTTTCACATGCTCCCATGTTTCTTCACCTGATTTACCACAGCATTAGGAAGTGTTTTGGGGAATGAAACCTTCATTCTTCAGGAAAATCTCAAATCAACTACAGTAAGGAAGGGCTGAGAACCTGATTTTAAAGTTAAATAAGATCAAACAAGAATTGTCCCAAGCCCAGCAGGAAAAAAAATAAAGCATGATTTCTAACGTCAAACTCTAATTTTGTTGGACTGCCAGCGCGTAAAGGCGGCTGATGTTCTGAAGATGTAGAAACACCTGCACACCCACATAACCTGAAGTTTAAGTCTTCTCTTGTTTTGCAAAGAACAAACAAGCATTAATCTCTCTGTGGACTGACCAAGCAGAATATCATTTACCAGAGTCTCAGAGTGGTTTATGCAAATTACAGTAGTTTTAGCGGGAAGCAATGCCTTTCTATTCCTCATTACTGTTCAGTTATTAGAGTCATCATTTGAGGTAAATTTCATTATGTGAAAGACTGCAGTGATTTGTAAGGCCAGTGTCAAGGGGAAAAATATACATACACATATTTAATCAAGAAAATGGTAATAATTTTTAGTTTTTCTTTGGCAGCTGGCATCTAAGATCTCTAAGTCCTTTATAAACACTAATGAAATAAACTTCACAATAGTCCCATGAGGAAGAACAAATATTATTCCCAATAACAGATGAGAAAAACTGAGTCACGGAGAGTTTAAATGACTTAATAACAAATCAGAGAAGGTCTGGCAATACTGCTTAGATTCCTTTACTCTAAAATGCTCTAGTAAGATAGAAAGTTGATAATCAATTTGGGGGAACAGTTGTATAATTAACCAAACTGAATGGCTGCTTTCTCAGTGGCTACAGCCACCCAGCCATCAGCTTTAAATTAGGAATCCAGACGAGGTGCTAGCAAAATGCTCTAGCTCAATTCTCACCCTCCTGTGCAGCCTTTACTTTCTGCAAAACTTGGAAAACTTACTTCAGGTTTTAACATCCTGTACTGGACAAGCTGTGGAGGAGAAACAGTACAACAACACCCTGGATAAACACCAGGTTTTGACTCCTTACAGTTAGCTAGGGAACACAGTGCTGAATTCAGCTTGACAAAGTTTTAGCCATATTACAATTGTAAAAACCTGAGTATCAGCCTCATGAAAAAGCCAGCAATGGATGCTGCTAGAATATGATTTAATATTCAATACCTGAAATCTCCTGGTAAACCCTATAAAGGAAGTTATCCCTAAAGGTTTTAAACATATATTTCACTGAGCCTATGCATTTTCATCTAGCATGTACTTCAATATGCATGCACCAGGAGAAACTTCACCAAAATAGTACTACTTTAAAAAAATACATAAATAAAAAAGCAGAGAAAATTCCCTGGATAGACCAAGCATGGGAAAAGATCTTTCTCAAGACTGACAGGGTTTTTTACCGAAATATGGACCAAATTTTTACCCAAGACAAAGCAATAAATCCAGAGTATTTCTCACACAACCAATATAGTTGTTGCTGGCTGACACTAGTATATGAGGTCTGCTACCAGCTGTGTCAAAGCCATTCATCATGGTTAAGGAAATAACTTACAACTCATAGGTGGCATTTCCTTATTTTTTCCTGATGAGAAACACAAAGAATATATTCTGTAACATGAGTGCACTGAATTATTCATATATTAATAAATCCCAAATTGGAAAAGAGGGGAGAAAACCCTATTTGTAGTATTTGCATTCATCTTGTTATTTTATCTCCGTTGCTTTTTATGAGAAATTCACAGTTTTGTTTAAAAAAATATAAAGCAAGAAATAAAATGCAAAATGGAGTACACAAGTAATAGTCCAACACAGTCTTAACCTTTCCTTGCACAGCCACAAAACTGTTATTTAATTCCACAGAACCAGGATATCAGACAGAAGAACCAGCTAGGTCCTAATAAAAGCTTAGGTTCTATCAGAAGAACATCCCTTCTCTCAGCCAACACAGAGGAGAGACTGGCAGCTAGACCTACCTGTCCAACTTATTTTAAATTACTCTGAAGAACGGCATGGCGCTATTTCATCAGCCTAAATGAAAGCACAGATGTCAGTATTTGGAGAACAAGTACTATTCCTGAAACTGAACATATGGTTAGGATGGATGACACCATGATGAGGTGTTCAAAAACTTAGCTCTCAAACTGTTCAAAAACTTAGCTCTCAAACTGTTACGGTTTTTATATTTTTCATTTTCATTTCACTTTGGTTTTCTGCTGTTTCCCCATCTCCTTTATTTCTGAGTCTCTCTTAAATGAATGACAAAATGTGTGAGGTGCAGAGTTTTGTGATGTAAAGAACTGCAACCAAACTGACCAGAAGAATCTCCAGAAAATGAATAAATAAATAAATCTAGGTTATGTTAATTTACAATGATGGATTGGAATCACCTGCAATTTATGAACTGGATACAATCACACCTCTAAGAATGAAACAACTGCGCTGTTCTGCTAGACAGTAACTACCACCAGAACCCAAAACTTACCTTTCTCCCAAGGGGCATCAACCTTCATCAAAGGTTGAGGAAATCCTTGAGGAAAGTAAGGCAAAGATATCTGATCCTTTCCCTGTGCTGGCTCTGGATAGATTTAGAGTCAAATATCAGTTAAGAGAAGCATTCAAGCAGCAGCTATCCTTTTTTCTTTTTGCATTTCACTCCTGTTCACTCATCCAAATTACTATAATGAGGTTTCTTGAGGCAATCATTCATTCAGTCTTGCTGATAGTCAGCAGATTGTGTAAAATCAATTTTATTTCTCAAAATGCAGTCTTCTTTCCAGCAGTTTAAGCCAAATCAGAAATCTCTGTATGAATCACAAAGGAAGGTCAAGTGAGTATTAGCGTGATTTCAATTATGCAGTTGTTAGTTCTATTAAACAATAACAAAGTGTGGAAGGTGGAATATGGTTTTCCTGGTGTAAGCTGCATTTTGAATGTTTTATTATGTTTCTATTACACAAAACATAGGTAATGAATGAAAAATCAGGATTCTGAATTTTTAAATGTGAACAGCAATGAGCTCTTCACAACTCCTCTCTACAAAGTCAATAAAACCTCACATAATTTTATTATACTGAAAAAGAAAAAAAGAAAAAAACACTTCTCTAGTACTTTTGGCATAGGTTAAAGTCAGGTTGCTACAATATGAACTTGAACTACCAAAAATCATTCTTGATTAAACTAAGAAATACTTGTTTATAGATCACTTCTAGGCTCATGGGAAGCATCACTAAATACACCCGTTGTCCAGATCTTACAGACTATGTCTGTACAAATCAGATTGAACACAAACACATTATTGTTACTTCTTCTATGCTGGACACTGCCTGGTCTTTTTCCCTCTACAGCTAACACAGCAACTAAACCTTTCACAACCTTTTTCAAAGGAGTCTTTAATACTTCATATTTAACTAACATTTCACAAAAGCAACCACACTGTCTTACAACCCACAACACAGAACAAAGCAACAAATATTTCTGTAGCAGCTCTCACCCACGGAGCATTCACATGTTGGTCTGCACTAGGACGACCTGGATTTCCAGGACTCTTTTGGCCTGGCTAGTTCAGGAAGGAGTCATACAAAGGTGGAACTCCTGCATGTCCTTAGATAAATGCCTTTTTTGTTGCATATGGACTGCAATCACCCTAAGAAGCATCCAATGATGGCACTCGGAAAGTGGGCTAAGGGAAGGGATCGATCCTGCAAGTTCCTGAGTGTACTGAGAAAGGCATCAAACGTTTCCAGTGGGGCAGCACAGAAAGGTTACCCACTGTCCGGTGAGCTGTTCCCTTGTTGCCTGGACACCTGCAGAGCTACAGCCACAGAAGCAATCCCTCCCTGCCTGCAGTCCTGCCCTACTTCTCCTTCTTCTCCTTCTTATCCTTCTCCTCCTCCTCCCCCTGCAGCCCTCCAGCTGCAGGGCAGCAGGGCCACACCAGCCTGACCGCAGGAAGCCCTTGTCACAACCAGCTGCAGGTCTACCCAACCACAGGCACAAGCTAAATAAAAAGTTTCAATCACAAAGCACAAAACCTTTCAAAGGACGTTTCTTGCAGCGCCTCTCAATTCAGCGCGATCTGCAACAGCTAATCCTGCTTAAATCAACTGGACATTTGCCACTGCCTTCAGCAGGAGAAGGTCTTAAGGGCACACACTTAATGCATCAGCAATTTGCTCGAACGGGAGCTGCATCTGCTTATGTAAGCTCATTACCGAGCCTCAGAGCCGACCTTCGTGATGGTCAGAGCCCCGCGCCTCTCACACGCGGCTCGTACGGGCTTTTAAGGCCTGGATCTGCGGGCTCTAATTGCCAGCAGGCACATTGATCCCGGGGGATTTTGGAGCCCCAGGCACGATCAGAGGGGTGGGTTTTTGGTTGCCGTTCTTGTTTTTTTGATGAGTTTCCAATTGCTTCTAGAGTGCTGTGCGCTTTAAAGCCCACCCCGAGGCCCCTGACAAGGGTCAGGCTTCCTGCGCACCTAATGCCTGTGAAGCGCGGTGGCCGCTGGGATGCAGCCAAAGCACAGCTGGGTGCGATCAGCTGCCCTGCAGGAGGCCTCCAAGCACGGCCCTGTCTCTCACACGTTAAATACTGGCTACTAGTGGTTTTAGATGAGATTCTAGGACACTGGTTGCCTCGTGCCATTTTTTTTTCCACAGGTTTCAGCCCCAGGGTCTTGGCTAAACGTCCAGCCGGGCACTTGCAGGCAAAGCTTACACCAGCCCTTGCCTTCCTCGGCCTCGCTGGAGCGCGTTGCTGCCGCCCCCAGAAACCAACCTCTGCCTCTGAGCTGACTGCACTTCACCTGCAAAAAATATGCTGAAAAGCCTGGAAACGCCTCGATGCAATTTGGAATGAAAACGTAAACCATGTATTATTTTAACTAATTAACTGTGGTAGGAGAAAATCAAGTGAAACTAAGCACTTCTGTGACAGTGAGCAATCTGCTGAAAACATACTACCTTGGTCAGTGTTATTAAAATAGAAATTGTGAAGAGGTCTATTTTTTTCATTTTCATATTGGTTCTCTACCAAAGAAATTCAGGATGCAAATCCTAGGTGTTCTTGCTATGAGCTGGACAGCTCTAAACATGATTTTTCTGCCTTGTACATACATTATCCCACAGCTACTTGCTGCTTGCAGCTCCTCCAAAGCAGTTTGTCACCAACAGTTACAGAAGACCAGCTTGGACAGACCTCATCCTCATCCAAAACGGACGTGCCGTTGCCAACAAACTTTAATTTCTCTGTCTTCTCATCCACAGTAATTGGAAAAAGAATTTCTAAAGATAAGATGTCAACCGGCAGGAGGAGAATAAAATGAAAGTACAATATTAAATGAGACAACTGGGGGCTGGATTTTCTCTCATATCTATCTCTTTTGTCAGTAGATCTTTTGTTTGCAGACCCAGACAAGGGTTAGACTATGTCAAGCACTCGGATAAGAGCTGTCAAATATTATCTAAGCACTACAAAAAATACAAATAGATCTGCTCTGAATACCCCTACATTTTAGGGAAGTTAAGTTCTTTAGCCTTGAACTCTGCAGTGCAGTTTACTCCTGCTCTTTGTTTCACTAGAGAAGTAATAGGCCCATGTGGATGTTACAGGGCACAGTGCCTCAGAGCTGTTGTATTTCAGCTGAGAAACACCACCACATCCAATATGCATTACAGTTCTTCAACGTCTCAGGATGATTTTCACAAACATCGGGTATGTTTGCTTTCCTGTAATAACCAAATTCCATTTCAAGCTCTTCCTATTTCTATTCTCACTGCAGTTTCAAATGGGAGATATTTCTAAAATACTGCGTAGCAGATGTTGTAACTCAGGAGTGGGTAAAGTAGGGCCAGGAAAGCAGAAGCAGGGAGCTATGAAGAGTGAATTGTTTTCCAGGTTCATCTGTTTATTTGCCAGGCAATGTTATGCAAGTGGCTTACCCTCTGCGCCCCAGTGCTGCTAGCTGCTGAAAGGATACGCTCCCATAGGGCTTGGCAGAGTCTAATTACATTTTGTAGGAGAAAAGCTCTGTGGATCTGATGAAAAATACCACAGAAGGGTGCAAACTTTTATTAGTCTCTAAGATCTGATCAGAAGCCCACTAAAGTAGAGGGAAAAAAGCATTTCTAATGACTTCAGTGGACTTTGGATTGGAATTTTAGTCAGCCCTCACTCACCTGGTTGCATGCATTTGCCATTTCCTTTGCTCTGTTTCAACGTCACAACCTACTCGCAGCTGAGCATTCCTGGGGAAAGCAGTTAGTGCACCAGTCAGCACACAGTTATTTCCCTTTACTAGATATTGAAATGAGTTTGCCTTTGAACTCAAAAATTACTTGCGTTTATATTCTCCATTACATTGGCACTGGAAAAATTCTAAAGGAGAGCGCAAGCTTCACGGGTTTAGCAGTGTAAAGAATTAAACTATGCCTTAAGGCAAGCTTTTACAACCTAAGCAACAGACATCTCCTGCCACTCTGGTCTGGTTCAACTGCAAAGAGTTAACACTTCTAAAGGCTGACGGGTTTCTTGTTGTGCCATCTGAAGACAAGAGAGGAAAGACAAAAAAAAACGGTCACAGCCAGTTAGCCACAGCAGACTGAGTTCTCAGGAGCACATCTGCAAATTAAGCATATAGATTCCCCTACATGCCACAAGCCCCCTGTGCTGTCAGAGAAGATTCCTCAAAGTGCTCACATTTGAATCCCAGTAACATAGAAAGCTTTCGGAGGACGCAAAATCATTCTATCAGCCAGGTACGTCTGACTTACTGTTTTGCCCAAAGCAAACTTGCTTGATACACTTAGCAAATGTTTTGAGAAATAGCATATAAAAATTTCCTGTTCTTAATCCTATTTATTGGGCACTTCTAAGTTCTTTGGATGTCAGGATGCAACTTTGATTGTGAAGAATTTGGGAACAGCACTTGCTTTTCAGGGATATGCTCTATTTCCTTTTGCAAACGGAGACCCCACAGATCAGTCGGAGAGAAAGATACACAATACTGGAAAACAAATTTAATTCTGCTGTGTATTACTGTTTTTCTTGCCAAGTTACAAATATCTGTAAACTAATGACAGAATCTGATGGTTAGTGATGAGCATTTACCAATGAAGACTCCATGCAATGCTGCAATCCATTTTTTCTCCGTATCTAATCAGTGCTGCTGAAATACTTCATTTTGTATTTGAAAGGGTGTTTTGGTTTGCATTCATTATTTGGCGGCATTCAGGTTACCATGAAATTATCATGAATATGTTTTTTTTAATGTTGACAAAATAAATATTAATACGGAAGGTCGTACTAAACAACAGTATTGACGGCTCATTGTTCTCCTGTTCCAAGTGCTTTCATTGCCTATCTGGGGAGCAGGCACAGCACACAGATGAACTAACAATTACTACATATGGTCAAAATGAACAGTATGGGGTAAACACACTCTGGGAGCGACTCAGTGCCTTAAGAAGTGACATTTTCGAAACCCTAGACACGCTAGGAACTAGGGCACAGATCCTATGGGAGACCTGCAGCCTTCCACAGCAGAAGCTAGAAGCCAAGAAGGACAGCCAAAGGCATCTGAATTATCACTCAGTGTTTAGGCATCTGAGTCCTACTCTTCTGTAATTCTTACCGAATTATTAATATAGTTTCTGAAATAATCCCCCGCACACAAGATTTTAAATATGTCCCTCTATTTCCATACCAAGAACATTTCAAATCATATTAGCTAGTGCTTTTAGAAGAGCACCTTCTCTCTTAATTTGATCCTCCTCCTTAAACAGATCTCCCAATGAATTTATCTAAATCTGAATTTCTTGTAATATCCTTTTGCAATACAATTATTAACTGAAAAACTCAGCTCAAAATAGTAAGTTTGATTTCAAACTAAAACAGAGAGAATACTTTTTGTCTTCTTTTTAGCTTCTAGCTCAGATCTCTGCAGTTCACTTTTCAAATTCAGGGGTTATAAAATTAATGCTGAGATTCTCACTTATTTGTACAATCCTTGGAGCTTGGTCTTTTAAAAATATACCAAATATGATAAAGCATGACTCAAGTCACCGTAAGTGGTAATTGTTTATTTAACTCCACCCTTCTCTTTTCATCTACCTCTTCTTTTTCTTCTTGTAGTGTCCTTTCCTCTCTATCTTGTGCTGTGCCACAGCTACAGCATTTGTCTGTTTCCCTTCTCTCTGGTACTAATGCCAACTCTACTCCACAGTGAGATGGTTTTAGGCATAAAGCCAAAAAAAAAAAAAAAAATCCCTTTTTTTGGCTTCCTAAAACTGGTCAGGGTCAAAGAAGTGTTGCCCCAAGGGCATCAGTGGAAGGCCAGAAGTGGTGTTGGAAGGCCAGAAGTGGAGGTGAGCACAGGCCAACCACACAGTGTTACCACAATTAACACAGGACAGTCTGAAAAGCCAAAGCTATTCCAGCAAGTGCCTAAGGAGATACTTCTGTCACAGAATCTAGGATAAATATTCTCTGCTTTATGTACTGATGTGCTTGCTTTTGTGAAACACAAGGAACATTAAGAGATGACAAGGAGGAAGTGCTCTTAATTGTGTTTATTTGACCTGTGAGTTTTGTGTGTCTATCAATCTCACTTTTAGTGATTTTCATTCGTCTTTTCTTCACTCTGTTGGATTATTAATACAAACCAGTAGTCACGTAGAACGCTAACTTGCTGATGTGCTCATGGCATCTTCAGAGCAGAAGTTCTATTACTTTTCTAATGACTTTGTAAAAACAAAGAAGCTAAGTAACCACACAGTATGACAGAAGAGACAGAGGAGATACAACCCAGTAAATCCAAATTAGTGCATACTCCTCTAAAAAGACCGTTTTTGAATGGTGGTAAGAAACAAGCCGCAGAGATTTCTTTTCAACATCTTGCCTGGAGGTAAACAACCTGGCAAATCTCTCTCCATGCAAACAAGTACAAAACCTGCTGTATACACCACCATCCTCAGAACAGTTAACTAATTTAATTACATCCTAGCTGAACTCTATCTACAGTGCAGTACTTCTGAAAAGGAATCTAAATTTAAAAAAAAAAAATGTCTTTAGGACAGAGGAATTGGCTACACAGCAAACACTACTTGACTGTGATCCTTCAGTGATTCCACAGCATACAAAACGCCTAGTGTGTGTGTGTGTATATACACATATATACTTATATATATTTATTTAAATAGACTCAGTAGTGGCCACATCTACCCTGTCCATGTGCTGTGGCCCAAGCACATCTGACCAGGCCTACCTGCCTTTGAAAGCACTGAATAGCAGACCCATACTCTAGCTTGTATCCTACGAAGTGGAGCCGGCAGGCAGTACAGGAATGTGGTACAACAGTTCCTGCTGTACATGAGGACGTACGCTGACAACAATTTGAGGTAGCCAGTGCCGTCAGTTCCCGTGATTCCACATGGATCTCACTGCACGCTGCTGTCCTGGAATCCCCAGGTGTTGGCGGCGCACAACTAGAAGAGATGCATCCTTCCTGAAAGAAGAAACCTTATGTTTCTTGCTTTTGCTATTAGAGCAAGACGAAAAGCAGGTACAATGAAAATATGAAACCTGAAGAGATACATATATATATATATATATATATATATATAAAGTTGTAAAGCAGATTTTATTTTTGTTTGTTGGTGTTGCTGTTTGTTTGCTTTGGGGTTTTTTGCTTTCTGTTCCCCAAATATTATACTTAAAAGATGGTTTACAACCTTAAATCACACAGATTTGAGAAGGGCTTCACTGAAAGACTGACTTCAAGGCACACCCGTGCTCTCACCAAAGGCCAACGCCACCGAACGGGTCGGTTGTTTTCCTCCCCTAGTACCTGGGCTCTCCAAAGCTAGCTCAGAGCCACTACCCAACCCGACTGCACAACGCACCTTAGATTTGCGAACAAAAAGCAAAACCCAGCCCTCGCAGCCTGCTCATGAAAGCACACGCTGAGAACCCCCGCTCAGCAAGTCCGGCCGCCCGCTGGCGCCCTGCACAGGCGCCGGATATGCATCCGCGAGCGGGCAGCTTCCACCCCAGCGACTTCCTAACGCCGGCAGACACACACCGGGCATCGCCTGCTCGCCGCCCGCCGCCCCACTCACCCCGCCGCCGGCCCGCCGGCCCCGCCGGTCCCGTTCCTCAGGCCCGGAGCGGCCCCGGGGCCGAGCCGAGCCGGGCCGGGCCTGCTCCAGCGGCCGAGCGAGAACTACAAGCCCCGGCAGCCCGCGCGGCCGTGGCCTCCGCGGCAACGGCCGGACCCGCTGAGGGGCCTCCAAATCTGCGGGGGGCGGCCCGCGGGGCCTTGTCCCTGTCCCTGTCCCTGCCGAAGTGTTCTGCTTTTGAATGCCAGGCCGTGGTTTTTACACAGTTCCACAGAACTCCTACACAGATATCACAGAACCAAAAATGCACATTCCATACCATTTATTCAAGTAAAGTTATAATGCTTTCCTAGAGGGCTTTAACTATGCTTCTTTCATGTCTTTTCTTTTTTTCTCAGATACCAAAATATGACCCAATCAGCAGACGCAATGTCACTGCAGATGGTGTCAGCTGTCAGTAATTCATCCTTGCTTCAGCCAGGCTGTTCGCTGCTGAATTTTGATGGGCATGTCTTCCTTTTTGGGCAGAAAGGATGGCCGAAGAGATCCTGTCCCACTGGTGTTTTCTTCCTTGATATAAAGCAGAATGAGCTCAAAATGAAACCTGTCTTCTTCTCTAAGGATTCCTGTTACCTTCCCCCTCTCCGCTATCCCGCAATTTGCACGTTTAGAGGCAATGAGTCCGATAAGCACCAGTATATCATTCATGGTGGGAAAACACCTAACAATGATCTTTCTGATAAGGTCTACATTATGCGTCTATTAAGCAAAACTAGCAAGAAAACCACGTTTCAATGTGTTGAGAAAGATCTGGGTGGGGATATCCCTGAAGCTAGATACGGACATACAATTAATGTAGTTCATAGCCGGGGAAAAAGCATGAGCGTTATATTTGGAGGTAGATCGTATATTCCTCTCGCACAAAGAACCACTGAAAAATGGAACAGCGTGGTTGACTGCTTGCCATCTGTGTTTCTTGTTGATTTTGAGTTCGGATGCTGTACGTCATACATACTTCCAGAGCTTCAAGATGGACTTTCTTTCCATGTTTCAGTTGCCAGGAATGATACAATCTACATTTTGGGAGGCCATTCACTTCAAAATAACACCCGATCCCCTAGCTTATACAAGCTAAAAGTTGACCTCCCCCTAGGCAGCCCAGCTCTGACCTGCAGTGTCTTGCCAGGGGGAATATCTGTGTCAAGTGCTATTGTGACTCAGACCAGTGATACCGAATTTGTCCTTGTCGGGGGCTACCAGTCTGACAACCAGAAACGGTTGGTCTGTAACACCATAGTTTTGGAAGATAATAAGATAGAGATTGTTGAAAGGGCAAGCCCAGACTGGACACCAGATATTAAACACTGCAGGATGTGGTTTGGCTGTGATATGGGCAAAGGGTCTGTATTGCTGGGCATTCCAGGGGCCAACAAACAGTTAATCTCAGATGCAAACTACTTCTACATTTTGAGATGCAAAGGAGCAGAAGAGGATGAGGAGGAAGAACTGACAGCACAAATTTGCAGTCAGGCATCTACTGAAGACCAAGGAGACTCCACTCCGTTTGAAGATTCAGAAGAGTTTTGTTTTAGTGCTGAAGCCAGTAGCTTTGATGTTGATGACATTGACACTTACAATGAAGATGATGAAGAAGATGAATCAGAAACAGGCTACTGGATCACCTGCTGTGCCAGCTGCAATATTGATATTAACACTTGGGTGCCTTTCTATTCAACAGAACTCAACAAGCCTGCAATGATCCTATGTTCCAATGGTGCTGGCCATTGGGTCCATGCACAATGTATGGATCTGTCAGAGAGCATGCTCCTACATCTCTCAGAAGCAAATGTCAAGTATTTCTGCAACGAGCATGTTGACCTTAATAAAGGGCTACAAACTCCCAAAAAGGCGATGCGTCTGAAAAAGCAACCCATGAAACCACTGCGCAAAAAGAAAAGTATGAATTTAACAACACCAGTGAAAAAGTCCTTTCTTCGGAGATTATTTGAATAGATTTACACCACTGATTTGTATTCAACTGGGATCTTTTATTTGATTCTAATTATCAATTAAAATAATCAATTATCAATGCAATTTAATTTCAAAGCTCATGAATTTATTTTGTTTCTTATGTATATTTTTGCAATATCCAGATAAGAAATTAATCACAGAGGGCATTGTGCAAACATACAGCCAGATAGTGTTAACTTTGTTCTGTATTTTATACTACAACCAAATCCCCAATTACCCCCCCTGAATTTAGTAGAACTGCTTGTAGGATAAGACCTTATCCCATGTACTCAGTAGTGTTAGCATCTGTACATAAATAAATAAATAAAATAGAATTGTCCATTTTAATGTTTTATCTTAGTGAGTAGTTCTAGAAATATTTGGTCTAATTTATAACTGCATTACTCTGATTTTATGTTAAGGTAATGAACTAAAACTAAACTCATTAATCTGGTTTTAAACTGAAGTGATGGCTTAAGTCCCTTGTGTCAGAAATAATGAAATATTAAAACACTGAGGGTCAGTTGTCTTCAGGGACTTCCAAAGTGAAAAGCTTACATATCATAGAACCATAGAATCAAAGAATCATTAAGGTTGGAAAAGACCTCCAAGATCATCTGGCCCAACCATCACCCTACTACCAATGTCACGCACTAAACCATGTCCCTAAGCACCACATCCAACTCCTTGAACACCCCCAGGGATGGTGATTTCACCGCTTCACTGGGCAACCTGTTCCAATGCCTGACTGCTCTTTCTGAGAAGAAACGTCTCTCAATTTCCAACCTAAACCTCCCCTAGCGCAACTTGAGGCCATTCCGGTCACCACCACTCTCTGGGCTCAGCCATCCAGGCAGTTTTTAACCCAGCAGAGCGTGCCTGTCCAAGCCATGGGCTGCTGGCTTCTCCAGGAGAATGCTGTGGGAGACCCTATCAAAGGCCTTGCTTAAGTCTAGGTAGGCTACGTCAACAGGCTTTCCCTCATCCACCAGGCAGGTCACCCAGTCATAGAAGGAGATGAGGATGGTCAGGCAGGTCTTACTTTCATGAACCCATGCTGACTGGGCCTGATCACCCTCCCACACACACAGTTGTCCCACATACATTATGTGATTGCGTTCAAGATGACCTGTTCAATCACCTTTCCTGGCACCAAGGCTGACAGGCCTGTAGCTCCCCAGGTCCTCCTTATGTCCCTTCTTGTAGATGGGCATCACATTAGCAAGTCTCCAGTCATCCAGGACCTCTGTGGATGACCAAGACCCCTGATGGAAAACAGCCCATCAATCACATCCACCAACTCCCTCAGCACCCTCAGGTGGATCCTATCTGGCCCCATGGACTTGTGATACTCCAGGTGGAGCAGCAGGTCTCTAACTGTTTCCACCTTAACTGTGGGAAGTTTCTTCTGCTCCCCCTCTCAAACTTTCAGGTTGGGCCACTGAGTACTCCAAAGATAAGTGGTCTGGCTAGTAAAGACAGATGTAAAGAAGGCATTAAGAAGTTCAGGCTTTTCCTTATCCTCAGCAGTTGTGTTCCCCCCTGCATCCAGTAAAGGATGGAGATTAACATGGAACATTTAATTCTGGATAATACATTTTCTATTTTGAAAGGTACTGAATGTTTATATGTCAATTTTGGCTAGAGTCATGGACTATCACCTCACAGTAAAAAAAAAAAGAAATAACTTCCTTTTTTATACCACTGTGCTCAACAACTGACTTGCGTTTGTAATTTTTAAATATATATCAGCTAATAAAGTTTATAATAAAAATGAGTGTGGTTTTTGTGTTTTTGTTTTTTTTTTCTTTCCCACCTACTCATGGGCTAAACCAAACATTATAAATCCCGAAGTCTATGACAGGACAACATGTGTGCTTGGGAGGTCCATCTGAAGTCTACTAAGGAGTCTGGCTTCACAGCCGCCCCATGACTTCAGAAGAAGTCCCTTCTGATCAACACAATTTTTATTATTTACTTCAGGTACTCCACTAAACTTTCTCTGCTCCCCCAAGGGTGACTATGGAGAGTGTGAAAGTATGAAAGTGCAAGCTGCTCAGAGTGACTCATTAAGCCAGTGGAGCATTGTGAAGGTGGAAACAAATGCAGCTGGCTGCTCAAAGCATGAGGACAAGATTGGATTCAGATTGAAAAGGATGTTGTCAAGGTTGAATAACCCAAGAGTTTACTAACTTTTTTTGTGGATTCTTTTATTGGTTATCTGTAAAGCCTCATCACTCTCGACTATTTTTTATTTTTATTACTGTTCCAAACATCTTTTCAAAAAATCAATATTATCCTCTGAACTTTTGTGAGCCAACATTAATAGCTCAGTATCCACATTCTAGTTCTCATGCTGGACCCCTGCATAAAACAGAAAAGCAACAGGAGCAGCTGTCAGCCACCAGATCAGTACGTGCAGACCCTGAGCAGCCACTCCTTTACAAAGCACCGATGTGTTCCCATCAACACAGATGTGTATGCACAGTATTCCTCTTGACACCTTCACGAGTCAACAGTGGAGGATAGTAAAAGGCAACAAGATAAAATTTCAGTTTCCAACCTATGTATATGCCGATGGAGGTTATAATAGGGGAAGAGCTTAAGAGTGAGAGGTAGATCATCCTGAGACCCCTCTCATCAGTCTGATACTAGTATAAGCCCATAGATTTTAATGCCAGTTTCTGGCTTCCTTTGTCTTGCTCCTTTCTGAGCTCAGAGTACATAATGCTATCTATATGTTTTCCAAAGGAATACATGAAAATTACAGCCATGTGAAGTCCCTTCAAACTGGTGAAATTCAATAAACAACATCCCCTTACATGTCATAGGTCTTATTCAGCATTATTGTCTTTAAAATATACATTCAGCACACGTGACAAACTTCATTTGCATCAAAAACAAAAAAATATTCTCAGCAGAAATTAAAGAACATAAGCACAACACCAACAGATGGACAATACGCACACACAACAAGAAGTCCCTTCACCATTTTACAACAGCAAAGAACTCCTCACAATTATTCCACTCCCTGGCAATGCCCAGTCTGTGTTTTGCCTGTTACCTCTCCCAATTACCGTCAATATCTCAAAGTCCTGAGGCCCAGCATTGAGCGACAAATTTGTTTGGTCTGTGCCTTTTTTAAATGTATGTGTTACTTGGCAAGGAGGGAGAAATTGCTTAGTCAAACCATGTCCCAGCCTCACAGCAAAGGGTAGTACAACAAGCATTAAATCACAGCTTAGAGCTACTGCTGGAAAAGAAAGTAATAAGAAAGGTAATATATAATATTCCTAAGGACTCAAACATACACAGGTATATGATCAACAACCTGTAGTGAAGACACTTGACACAGCATTCAAGATTGCAGAAAATATTTAATTCCCTAATAATTCTGATGATGCTTTTGAGGCATGTGCTTGTTAAGAGTATTGATCGTCTTCAAAATCAGCTGATCAATACAAGATGTTTCTTCTTCATGCAGGGTAGAATTAGAAGATAAAATGAAGCAGATTTGAGTGCTGAAGTAAATCGCTGTTGTATCTGCATCCAACTGACCTATGTGTTTTGTAACCACAACAAGCAGCATCAGGGTTCCCAGTCACATTTTAGTAACACGATGTTGTTATTATCAGCTTTTAAGAGAATAATATATGGGTTTTACTGCTAGTGAAAAGTACTTGGACCCCAAAGCACCTGATTAATCTACAGGAAAGGCACGGAACAAACTTTAGTGGTAGCACTAAAGCATGTGTCATAGTTTGGAGTGACTCATTGCACCAATAGACCACTGAAAAAGGAGTGGAAATAACGCTACTGGAAGCCCAAAGGAAAAGGTTGAATTCAGATTGAAACAGAATCTGTAAAAATATTTCCTGATTCGGTGCAGCGCAGACAGGACTTGCTTACTTCTGTTTTTAATGATAGGTGACTATAGCTCCCTTCACATTTTATTCCTACCCTGTCCCATTTCAAACAAAACTAAACTTCTGAGAATATATTGAGCAACAGCTCCTGAAAATCAAACTCCAGTTTGGTATCAGTATGTGGCATTTGAAAATTGTGACACGAAAGCCCCTCTTTTCTTTAACAGAAGCAAGATAAACATGTTATAAACCTTCAAATTTCTCAAAATATATGTGTACATAGGAAGAAGAGAACACTGGCCACCACCACGTGTGCAGGTCCCCCTTCAGTTGGTAGCTATCCTTGTATTCCCTTGTCCACTGGCTCAAAATGCCCATCTTCACAGGAAGAGATGGGCACTGAAAATACAGTGATTACACCTCTTGGCCTCTCTCTCTCCTGGTGCTGCTAGAAAAGGTGCTGAGTAAATCCTTTCTCTTGTGTCTTTTTGGACTATGGAGAATATTAAGCTTGATGCAGAAGGTAGAGAAGCTGCCACACTCAGGAGCTGAAGCTGGTCAGCCCTGCAAATCGTGCCACATTCAGTCATCTGAAGCTGTGCTCTGAAGAACGATGCTAGGCCTCGTTATTCTTCATCTGATTCTGGTTCTAATGAGAATACATGGAAAGTAAAGTTCAGTCAGTTATTACGGATTTAGGAATAAAGGAATTAAATCATCCTAATTTACCAGGAAGTTGTCTGGGGATTGGGTTTGTTTTTTTACGTTTTCCAATTTTTTCCATCCAACAAATTTTATTCATGGTCAGCTGAATGAACTAAGTTGGTTATATAAAGTCTAGGAATTAGATGTCTAATTACCTGATTGCAGCAGGAAATCAGGTAGCTAATAATGTAAATGCTCAATTTGCTTATCATTAATTCCATCCAGTTGGTTTATGTACGTTTTTTGACCCTGAGATATCATTGCAGGGGAAGTAAGAAAGATTTTCCTAACTGGAGTAAAGGGGAACTAAAAATCACAAACTAAAAGGTAGATTGATACTAATTTTTGCAGCCAAGTCTACATCAGGGAGCCAAAATTGGATGTGAAGGACGCACAGAAGCCAGTAAAGAAGCTTAACGTAGCCGTATGGATGTAACAGTGCAAGGCTGATTTTAAACAAACACTGGGGTGGCATCTGTAAATGAAACAAAAGTAATTTACAGACTAAATGAAACTGGTTTTATTTTTCTCTCAAACAGCTGCCTGTGAAGAAAGGTGCTAAAAGGACTATTGAGATGCACAGAGCAATCTTCATTTATGTTAACTTGGTGACTTCGGAACAGGACTGGGATCCTAGCTGTAGTCTCTGAATATTAGAACTGTCCAAATATGAAACGCATCCAAAATTTGAATGAAAAGCAAGGCTGTTATCATGAAATTAAGTGCACAGGTGAAAACCTGGTAAGAAATCCAAATCCAGAAACTTCAATGTTTACAAGGCCTTTATTTTAAACAGATTTTATGAATAAAGTAACTGCAGTACAATAAGAAAAAGCAAAACAATGAAGCCATGCTGTGAGACTTCACACAGAACTCAGCACAGTCAGAAATTAGGACGCTGTAAATATCCAGAAATTGTGTCCGAACTACCTGACTAGAAATCAACGCTGATTTGCTTAAAGTCAATAGAATTAGTCCTGTGAGGAAAAAATACATGAAACCAGAATCATCACTTCCAACACAGTTCACATCATTTCATAACAAAGCAATTCACAATATGGAGCCCTTGAATAAAACCAAACAAAACAAGATACATAATGTCATTGTATAAAAAAATGCAGTCAATACAATTTCAAAACAAGAAAAGCGTTCACCATGAAGTAATTACTGAAGGATTTGTACTATTAGCATTAAAAAAGAAAATGTGAAGGTTTGAGAGAGTACCATGAATAAAAGTGTCTCCACTTTTCTAAAGCCTCTTCAAAACCAAAATGCTTAACAATAGCCTGAGTAAACAAATGATGCACCTGTCTGAGTCAAAATTTGTTTGCCTTCAGATGCATGCCAGTGTGCAAGCAGCATTGTTATTTTATTCCTGTTTACAAAGCTTCACTTGCAGGTACCTACTCTTTCAGTGCTGTTTGTTTTATTGAGTTCAAAACTCTCAAAGAGAGTCTCTTGATTTACAGGAAACGTCAACAATGGGAAAAAGAAGAAAAGATTAAACTAGATTCAAGTCTAAGGAAAAGGAAAAAGAATAGTAATAGTTGTCTGTGACAACTGTTCTTCCCATACTTGGTGGAATGTGAAATGTGTCTTGATGGCTCAATAAAATCTCACAAAAGAATAATTTTGCATGTCCCTGAATGCCCGTGGCCCAGCCCACGCACAGTTCAGCCTGTTGAGTTCAGCCAGGATCTAAGGCTGGTCTTAAGAAATCATACATATATGGATAACATTTACTCAACCCTTTTGAAGGTAGTGAGACGAATGACTTGCTCTTATATAAGTAGCTTGTAAAAGTGAATTCAGAATTTGAAATTGTCAGCAAAGTCATTGAAATTACATGTGCAAAATGACCAAGGTCTGGCCTGTCTCTCCAGTGGCACATATGCAATGCAAGGAACAGGTCAGGATTTCTTGTGGGTGAAGTTCACTCCTGTGCAAAGGCAGCATGAATATATAAACAACTTAAAGGGGGTGAAAACCACCATGAGCTGAGTCAGGACTGTTAAACCAGGCTCTAGGTTATTCAAGTAGAGGCAAGGATAAAACTTAAGGTAATACAGTTGCCCCAAACAGGCACAGAAGGGAAAAAAATAATAATAATAATAAAAAAGTATTTGCATAATGAAACATAGTAGATGAAAAAATACTAATTTTGTCTGCATTTACATCTGAAGGATGTTCTTTATCGCATACCTTATATTTTTACTCCATGGGAAACAGCAGTACTTGTTGTCTGCATTTATTGGTAAAAAATGATACTTAAGTAAACCTGGCAGTTATGCTCTATGGGAAATACTTGTTTTATTCAAAGAATTGAAAGAAATAATTTAATCTCGAACACTCAGTAAGTGCAGATGTATATGGTAAACCATACAAAAGACTGCAGTTCTTATGACTGCTTAGACAAGAAAATATTTTAAGCAAAAGGCATTATTTCCAGCCCAAAATTTTGACATAGTATTAAGCTATGTTTAAAGATAACATATAAAAACTAAATCCTAAATTACAAAATACTTTAAAAGTTAGGATTTAAAATAATAAAATCTAAAGAAAGGCATAATCAGAATATTATTAATATCTGTACTAGTTACTAACACTTACTCCTACATTTTCATAGTCCATAAACAGTAAATACCAGACCTTCAAAGACGTATTAAATAACATGAGCAAGATACTACTACCGGAACCTCAGACCATCCATTCTTTAAATCTGTTGTATCTCCACACTCACAAACCAACTCCTGCCACATCAAAATAAAAACAAAAAGCAGGTTATTTTAGATCTCTGCTTTGATCATTCATGCATTTATTCTTGTTTCAGAAAGGCTAGGTTTATGGTTAGATTTAGAGGTATCTCAGATACTTCTGAGTATATTTCTTGACCATATCATTAAATGAAATTCATATAATTTTAATATTTTAAAATATTTTTAAGATGTAAGCATGCTTGTATTCAACGGTCAACTCACACACTTGAATTTAAGCTTGCACTTGAACACTTCGCTGAATGAAGGTCTAGACCTGTTCCTTTACAGAGGTGATAGGTCCAGAAATAATTAATTTCCAAATATCAAAGCTTATACAAGTTAACTTTGAAACCCTTTTACCCATGGCTGCTAATGAAAAACTATTTTATCCACAAGGATTACCAGTGAAATCTCATCTGATCTAAGCGGCCTTCAGTCACGTAGCAATGACACTTCAGAAAGGCAAATACCACCAACATAATGCTGCTCCTAATAGAGTATAAGATACGTAGAGGAATGCTAACTAAACACTGTTGTAATGATGTAAAATACACTACACAGTGATTTCAAGGCAGCTCATTGTCTTCTCACTACGCCTTTATGCAAACTATCCTTGAGGTTAGTAAATGTCATTCCCATTTTATATATCTTGAAAATGAGACTGTAAGTGACATATCCCAGATGTGAAAAAGCTCAGCATGGCATACTGTTAGAGCATGTCGCCAGTGGTCAGTGAACTCTTCGAACAGAGAAAATCAGAACACTGACATGTACCTGATCGAGTTAATGCCCATCCCCTGAGAAACCTCTCTGCTGTGTCTTGTAGTCACCTGGTGAAACTGTGGGTATTCATAACGATTTGCTGGTTACTTCAGTAAGGCCAGGAATCCACCCATTAAAATTACACTGATACAAATTATACTATATGCTGAGGTTACCATCGAAATCTAAAATGCCTATCAAGCAACAAGCTGCACAGCAGAGCTTGAGCGTACTTTGAATAGTGAGATAAGCACAAAACACTGCAAATGCTGATTTAGGAGCACAAGAACTGGCTTGCATTTTACAGTAAATGGACTATGAGAAAAATAACTTTAAAATATTATAGTTACCTTTCCTGTATCTTAATATAGTAAATTACTTTGCTGATACCACCACCTGCTTCTAAGCAGTACTACAATCTGAGTGTTAAATAATATTTTTAAACGTTTGAAATCAAAGTTTGCATCTTTAGTCAATATATCATATAAAAATACCTGAACTTTATCCCAGAATAATTACCCAACTGTCTCACTGTCAGAGCTTGACTTATAAAAGCCAAATAACCATCAATAAAATAATCAAACCCTCTTGAAAAGTAAATAGCAAAATAGTTTAAAAAATGCAAACAGAACAAATAGCCTGACACTACTTCAGCAAGTGTCATAACTCTCCAGAATCATATTCATTCCAAAGTATTGCTCTCTATAAAGCCTCATTTACTTTGGCTTTCTCACGTATAAACAACGCTGAGCCCAACATAAACTGGAGATGCTTCTTTGCAATTTGTTTCCACTTCCCTCTCACATAATAACTGATAAATGCACCACTGCATTGCCTCTTTTGGAAGCTCCCAACAGACATGGCATTTTATTAAACTCCACTCAGCACCTTTATATAGAGTATAGAGATGATAGTTTCACACATCCCTGTACCTCTACAGGCCTGAGAAGGAAGCTGTCTCCTCACAGGAAGACACCATCACAAACCCAACACCAAACACACTTTGCATTTAGAGTTCCTCTGAATCGTTGCTTTCCAAAGAGACCTCCGGTGGCAAGGAATTACCTAAACTATCCTCTGGATCGATGGTGAAGCCCTGGCTTCTTAATGTTTTATGAGCATTCATGAACTTCTGCAGGTACTTAGATGTATATAGCCAGTGATGCTTCAAGACATCCTCCATTTCATAGAATTTGGACTGCCTGGCATTCATTTTTCGGAACCTCCTAAACAGTTTGTTACCAGACTCGTTTCCTTCACTTGCCCAGGCACCAATGGACCCATCTCTTTCAATGATTTCAGGAACATGAGCAAGGGTTTTGTGGAAATAATTTGTAATCTTGCCTTCATATCGGTACTTGAACTTTGTAGACAGGAGCTCAGCAAAACGCTGTGAATTGTAGCTGTACTGGCACAGCAATTCTGGGCACTCCTTGGCAGGACATGAAGAACGCCACACTGGTTTCATTTTCAGATAAAGGTCCATTAGTTCTTTCAGGGCTTCATGCCTTTCCTCACACTTTATTAATTCACATACTGCCTCTACTGTCTCTTTGGACATGAGCTTTCTCGCAAAGTTTCCACTCATCCTCATCATAGGTTTTAAGTTCATCTTCTTCCTGAGGTGTTTGTCAAGAGTCAACTGCCATCTCTTCCTCTCCTCTTTAGATACATCAGGATTCTTGTAGACTTCACCAATCTCCATCTGGAAAATCCTGTAGAACTCCGTTGCATTGCCAATGTCACAGTGCAACGCATCTATGGAGGGAACAGTCTCAATAAAAGGTTTGGCTGAAACACCCTTCACTCTGTCACGCAGCTCATCAACAGATTCATGGTAAGGGTTGGACCTCCATATTTCATACCTCTCCAGATTTTCAGTGTGGCTTCTGGTGATGGAGTGGAAGACCAAATTCTGGGACGCCTCCAGGCGGGTCGCGTCACAGAGGGTACAGATATAAGTGGAACCTGAGGCCTCCAGCCCTTCCACTTCCCGTACAAGTTTCTCATCATATCCTGTACCCCGAAAGATGAATTTGAATGTTCTCAGGATGCCTCCCATTTCAAGTAGCAGTTCACTGTTCTTCATAGCCTCTCTTTCTGCTATGAGAGGGCTCAGGATCGCCGTCAGAGTTTCATGATCCGATTCGTCGGCCAGCATAAGGCACAAGGGCTTGCAACATAACTCTGAATTGGGCTTTACTTCTTCAAAGATCCTTATCTTTTCGTTCCCATGGGCTATAGAAATGTTCATTACTGTAAAAGAAAAGCGAACAGCCTTCTCTGGGACAGCAGGCCCATTTCCGTGCTTCTCGCTGACATCTCCCATTCCATCACAGGACTCTTTTACTACCACAGTGAAGGGACCATTCAAATAGTCATCCAGGTTTTTTGCTTTCATGCCCTCCAAGATCTCTTCTTCCATGTCCTTTAAAGCAGAAACCAGGGCTGTATCATACCGAAATCTCTTCGCAATTGTGTCTACTGGGTAGTCATCAATTGAGAGTGGCAATCCTGATAGTCCATCTATAATTCCCACTTCTGTGTTAGTGGAGACACTTTTCAAGGGAGGTTTCCACTCGAATGGATGATAACCTGGTAAGAGAGCTTTCTCAGCAGTGCGAAGAGCATGCAGTGGCTGGAAAATCTGCCTCCCACTGACAGCTTTTACAGTTCTATACATTTTGTGATATTGGCTACAGCTCAAAAACGTGTTGACTCGGATCGCCAGGCAGACAGCAGGGTGAAGTCCAGATCCCCTCCCTTGCATTATAGCCTCCAATTCGTCTGCTTGTTTGTGTTCATTTTTTGCTCTTAAGGCTAGCAGGAACAAAGTCATGCATACAGCCTTTATATCACCACCCTCTTCTTTCTCAGCAAAAGCCTTGACTTGACGTTTCAATTCTCTCAGACGATGTTTCTGAGCTCTCCTGGTCAAAGACAGAAGATGCTGCCTCGGTCGGCCACCTTTATTTATGTGGCTATAGAGCTCTCTATCTTTCATCTCCTTGTGATTGGAGAGGTGCTGGCCATATTTTCCATGCAAGATCTCTTCATCACATTCCTTTACAGGACATCTTATACTCAGGCTATCAAGGATGTTCAGGAACGATCTCACTGGGGTAACCAGATCAGTAGGGAAGCAAGGATACCAGCAGGAGGGGCAATAGCTGCCCATAACTTTGATGCATTTAAGGATGCAAGTTCTGCAGAACAAGTGTCTACATGTTGTTTCCACCGGATCTGCCAAAATATGTTCACAAATCTGGCAAGAAATTGATTTAATGAAATCTACTGGGTAATCAACTGCAAGCAGCTTGGTGCTGAGATGTGTATTCTTGCAGTTGGTGATCTCTTTCATTACATTTTTGTTATTTATCTGTGCTTGGTTCTTTGCAACTCTGTTAACACGAGCACGTTCTGCAATGGTCTTCACACGTTTGCCATGTTGTATGGTGGCTGGCTGGCTTTTTCTTTTGACTCCCCGACTGGTACCGAGGCACACATCACAGTTTGCAGAGTGGGGTTGCCACTTCATTGTGCTGTTCCTAGGAAAATATACTTCACATGGAGTGTTACTGAATTTCCTGTGGATAATACTCCAGCAGTTGTGACAAAATCGAGTGGGGTGGACGGTGTCAACATCCCCTCTCACATCAATCTTAAAAACCTTAGCGATAAGATCTGGCCAAGAGGTTGCTTTTTTCTCTTTCTTTCTCAGAAGAGACAGAGTTTCATTGTCCACTGGCCCATGTACTGGATGACTTCTCTTGTTACAATCAGTTTTAAATGAAATTCCACAGATGCGGCAAAGTTGCTTCAGGTTGTTCTGATGATCTGTGTCGTCTTGTATTTTCATGTCATTGGCATCTTTCCCAAGTGCCTGCCTATTGCCCATTAAGTCCACCTGTGTCAGAATTTTTTCTCCTCTTGGAACTCCTTCATCTTTGTGCAGCATGATGCCTTTGTCTGTAGAAGCTACCTCTTCTGCCTGATCCTTGTTTATGCACTGGCTGTTATCAGAGGATGTTTTTTCAAATTGTCTTACTTTAAACAGCTTGAATTTCCATTCAGAAAATTTTGTATAAGGATGCTGAATCTCTTCAGGCAGGTCCATTTGTGATGCTATCGACATCTCCGGTGTGTCAGAAACCAAATCACCTGAGAAAGAGAAGGAAGATGTAAGATAGCTTACTATGCAAAATGACAAATAATGCCAGTACATAAGCACATGTTTTTTTTTTAATAGAACAACTCTAATCACTTTAACTGAGAAGTCCTTTGAATGTAAGTTACTTTCTCACCCAAGACACCTACTGAACTGAGGGGCCCTGATGTGGATGTCCACTCAGTACCTCAGATATAAGTACCTGACTGTATTTTGTCTTTCATGCTCAGGCATCCACAGTCCATTACAACACCAATGCACACCATGTAGAGCCTAATATCCCAGTCTGCCTTTTTCTTCTTACACCTGACTGGGCTTGCCATAAGTAAAGCTATCAGAGAGCAGAATTGCATTCTGAAAGTGTGATGACTTTTTCACATGAAACTGAACCAGCGTGGCCAATTCAAGACACAATTTTGTCTGTCTCATGCTGTATTATTTAAGTCACCGAGACCACTGCTCTCACACCACTTCTTAGTCCTTGATTCTGAGCTGAAGTGTCTAATGCATGCCCTTCTACACCAGCGGAGCAGCACACACGACTCAGTCCCTATGTAGACTTTATTCAGACCTCAATTTTGTAAGGTACTTTAGTATGTGCATGCTGAATGCGAGTGGCTCCATTAAAGCTGTAGGAGTGTATCCTCTGTCAATGTAAAGCACTATAGTTCCCTGGAATCTAAAGGAGATACGGCAATTTATACTGGCTGCATATTTGCTCTAGATAGAATATTTATACATTTCAAGTTAGTCATCTGTTTAAGTACCCTGCTGAGAACTCTGTTTGTAAGGATTACTGATACTGGAAAGCTGTAAATGTCTGTTCAAATTTGACCCCAATTTTAGCTTTCATAGAGACGCAACCAAAAGTAATATCAATGTGGTTGCCATGGGAATATGGTATTGTATAAAAATAAACACAAGACTTTCACTTCAAACACTGAAACTTTGTGCTACTGCATCAGACTTAGAAAACAAAATCATGTAGAAACAAACACAGAAGTGAGTAACCTGTTTTCCATTACCTGACTATGAGAAGTGCTGAAGGTGAACAAACAGTATAGAGAAGACTAAATCATATTTCCTAATATGATTGGTGTGAGAAAAAAAAAAAAAAAAAAAAAAAAAGAAAGAAAAAAATAGGAAAACTGAATATTAGGACTATATATGTTGAATGAGAAATTACATGGGTATGGCTTTGGTTTCTCTGACTGATTATATCCCCACTTATCAATTCACTTAAATTGCTAGAAATCTCAGTTCTGTGTCTACTTGGAAGGTGTTCCTTCATAAGAAATACATCCAAGGCATGGTCTAAAGTGATGATGCTCAGGGTATTTCTGAGATTATTTCATTTATAACCCTTCAATAAAGCAACATTTCTGCACAACCTTTCAGAGTCAGTTGGGAAAGAACAGCATGCTTTGATAAAGTTCCAGACACAGAATGACAAGTCGGTCTACTCAGCTTTTTCCTTAAGAGCTGTGTTTAAGTTCAGATTTGTAAGTAAGGTTTGTTTCCTTCCCAGCTTCTCTTCACTTCATCCCAGTGAGAACAAGCTGCCCATACCGCTGTCCCCATCTGCCTGTGTTGCTCCGTCTAGCTGCCCGTGTTGCTGAACATCACTGTCTGCACTGCATCCCCTGCTGCCGTCGCCGAGGCAGCCTGGAAACGTGTGCTTGTGCTCTGCTGCCCACAGATCTGCGATGCGCAGCTGTGCCCAGATACATTCACAGCATTGCTACTGTCCCGCTTTCTTGGCTGCATCCTGTGGCAGACTTGGTGAAATCTATCCACTGAGCAATAACCTGCTTGCCCCTGAATAGTCCTGCATTCCTACAGATAGTACGTATGCTCTGTTACCTGCAGAGCTAGGTGCTCTGTGCTGGCCACAGATCCCTTTCTGGCACACAACACCTACACAAATTTGTGCAATTTCACCATCTCCCGCAGCAGCTTCAAAGTCTCAAACCACAAGCCATGCCTCCTCAGGGTGATATCTAACTCATTGTAAAGAAATAACAAGCACTGAATACATTTAGAGCAAAATATTTAATACTTTCTCTCCTCATCTAGCCTTTTGACTAAGTGCCACCATGGTACAATACTGACCTCCCAACCCATGGCCAATGCTATTAATCGCCAACTCAAATGAATCAGACAGGGTTTACTTCTGCTCAAGAAAAGTTCAAACAGTTTCTTGTGGGTTTTGTTGTGGGTTTTTGTTTGTTTGTTTGGGGTTTTGGTTGGTTTGTTGTTGTTTTTTTGTTTTTGCCTCCATTGAACATGCCCCACAATAAATGAAAGACCAACAAGCCCTTTCAGGTCATCTGACCTTCATCTTCTGCAGGAGATAATACCTGCCAGCAGGCTACTCATCAAACACTTTGAACTGCCTGGCTCCCAGGCAGTGGGGTTTTCAGCAGCTCTCTCAGGAGAGCTAGAAATATTCCCAGTGCTGGGAATATTTCCTGATAGATTTGCCTTTGGTCTGTTATTCTAGTTGAGGGTCACAGCAAACAATCATTCTCCTTGCTATTTATCCCACTCAGATTCTTACAGAGTGAACCCCAGCCATGAACCCCAGCCACGGTTATTTAATCAACTCTGACAGCTGTGTTCAGTATCACCTCTTTTTACCTTGAAAAGGGAAAAGAAATCCCTTCCCAGCTCACAATATTTCATACACTTCTGAAGAAGAGCAAGATTATAATACTTCTACTCATGCCAAGGAAGACCTTGCTTTATGAATAGTCTCACTGCACATATAAAATAAAATCGTTGACCTGCACATTAAAACAGGAAAAATGAATCAACACTCGGATGTCCTACAAGCACCTGGGTTGCTGTCATTAGTACTGCCAGCCTACCTTTAGGTCACTGTCAGAGCGCAGAGCTGCGGCTATGTCTGCTCAGTTTGCTCCAAATGTCAAGCTTGCGTGCTCCCTCTCATCGTGCTCTCGCTCCTTCTTTGCCCCTCTGCTTTTTAAAGACGCTGCAGCGCTGTTTATCTCTCTTATCCCTGTCCCTCTGAGCTCCCAGTACCACCCTGCTGCTAACCACACATTACTTCAACTACACACAATACAGAACTCTCAAATCCAGGTGGCACCTGGCAATTTGTGAGGCTTAACCACAAAATTCATAAAAACAAGGTCTTCTTGTGTGAGGCTCCTGGGCTCTGAGATAAGTATGCAGAGCCTCTCTGAGGAGCACCTGCACTGTTTGTTAACACAAAGTTTTGTATTCAGCTTTCTTCTTTCTAGCTTCAGAGCTAGTTTCTTCTCTGTCAGCTATCAGAGAGGAGCCCCTGGTGTCTGGTCACACTACTGTCACGCACCAAAGCTATCTCACTGGGGGCCAGCGGCCTGCTTCCTAGGTCAGACAAGCTTCTGGGGTTTGGGTAAATAGACAACAGTGTCCTTTCTGCTGATACAAGTATCTCACCTTCAGGGATGTTACTCCTCTGGTGACATCTTGAAAAGCCCAGACAGGAGAACAAATCACCGATGTAAAAAACTGTTATATATTCTGAGCGACTTGTACATACTACACCAGGTGTAGGCCTCAAGCGTCCACAAAGAGCGGGCAGTAGAGTGGGACACCCATGCTTAGTTTCCACAGAGCTACTGTCTCAGAAACTATCTCTATGTGAGAAGAAAACCAATTCTACCACACAACAACACCCTGAAAGATTTCGGGCTCCACACATAAGGTTTTGCAACAGATTTTAATGATCCACCAAGCCCTTCCAAAAGTGAATATATACTCACACTCCGGAAGCAGGAGCTTGCAATAGCAGCGCTTGCTACAGGTAAAAAAGGTGGGAGGATTCCCTCCCTATTATCACCTTTAATCTTGTAGAACATCAATTGCTACTGGTTGTAAGATGGTTGTAAGACTTACAAGATGACAAGTCTTAGAGAAGTGTAGTTAGACCTCAGTCAGTCATTTGTACTGTGTGCCACATGAAAGGCCAACACCTCCAGTAGCCAAGTGCAATGATTCATGCCGAAACAAGTGATGTAAGGGCAAAGAAAACAAAGTTTGGGGCCAAACCCTGATAACCTTGCTCAGATACTGACTCACACAAAGTCCCAGTGTGGCAGTCGAAACAACTGAATGTGTCAGGGCAAGGTGGAAGAGAAATCCCAGAGGTTGTTCCCAGGCCAAGGCAGGATAGGACAAGGATGTCCTGACTGGGGTGTTTCTTGACCACGCAGAAGATCATGTGGTTCGGTCCTGAGCCCAGCAATTCTGCTCTCCCTGTTTTTCCAGGACTTCTTAGCAACCTGCTTGTTTTCACTATCCACTCCCTGGCATTTGGAGAGACCTTTTCAAAAAGGTATCAGGTCAGGCTGCGGCGCCAGATATCAATCAACATCACTCGCTGCCGGCACATGCTGGTTTCCTCCCTTATCTTGCAACAGCAGATGCTGCTCACTGACAATATGCATTGTTAGCATTGAGGGATACGGGGCTCGTTGAGAAGTAGTTTAGCAAATCTGTCCCTCTGGGGTGCTTACTCATAACCTCACCTTGGTAGCTGGCTACTGGCCCCATTCCCTGGGAGCCCGAGGTCTGGTGCGAACAGCCCCAGATCATCAGGTCAGCCAGGTGAGCACACGTGAGCGTAGTCAAGCACTTTACTTCCAGTGTACGCAGGAAATCGCCTTGAAAAAATATTGTCTTGTAGGGATACTGCAGGCAAACAAGGCTTTAATTGATCTCAAATTGCTACAGCTTTAGGTGTGTTTTATGTCGGTATGAGCATAATTGCTCAGCAGCTCGAGCTGCACGGATCCAGTGCTGGAAAATGTTTTCCCTGTGCAACTGGCACCGCCACGTGGAGAACAAGATTTCTGCACTGCTTCATGGTGCAATACGGGCATTGATACGTGACTGTGGGCCTAAGCTTGCCATAAACCATAAAGATTGGGCAACTGCACTGAAAAAAGGCATTTCGTTTACATTTGGAATAGAAACTCCAGATCCGTTCCTTAGATTCCTTCCTAACCCAAATAAACCGAGCATCTGACTACCTAACAGATTACTAAAAACTGTGGATTCGGGCCACAGAAAACTACCTGAGGATATCAGTTTTACAAAGCTATGGAATGATAAATTTCATAAATTTCAAAACTATGGAATGATAAATTTCTTAATTTTACAGATATTGAAAGTAATAGTTTGTCCATTCAGCAGTGAAAGATGGCTCTGAAACTTAGCCAGTTGCCCAGCAAAGGGTCCACAAACTTTGTGAAATTACACTTGATATAACTTAATATAACTGCAACACTTAATATAACTGTTTCTTGTCACACTTCGGAGCCCCATACGAGTACCCTGGCTGCTGCAATTTCTTCCTCTCTCCTGTTTGCTCTCTCATGGATCCTGACAGATGTCCTCAGTAATCCTGAGGACAAAAGCAGCGCTCAGAGGGGTGTCTTAGGGGCTGCCGTAAGCCTTTTCTCCAGAGGCAGCATCCTGGCCGCTCAGCACTCGGGGCAGACGGGCAGTTTTGGTGAGGGCAGGAGCCCGCAGCTCCGCCGGGGACCCCTCACGTCACCGCAGAGCCGGGACCCCCAGTGCGTGCCCCTCTGACACAGGCAACAGGAGCGCTCCTTGGGTTGAAAGTCGTGCTAGCCTGGGGTGCTTGCCAAGGAAAGTCACCGAGGCAAACAGCGAAATTCCCCTTCCTCGTGTTTAAGGAAATGAAGCTGCGTTCGCGTTCATGCTGCCCGCTTTTTCACTTCCTTAGAGCCGCCTGCTGTGGCGAGCCGTGTTAGAAGCCGACACCCGCACCGCCCCAGGCCAGCACCGCGTTGTCCGGCGGGCCTGGTGCTGGGCACGGCCGTGCCCGCCGGGACATCGCGGCCCGGTGCCGGAGGGACCCCCCTGCTCGGGGCTCTCCTGCAGCGGGCGTCTCCCTGCCGCGCCGCCCGAGCGGAGGGCTCCCACCGAGGCCTTGCGGAGTCTGGGGGCAGCAGCGCGGCGTCCCCAGGCGGGACAGGTCCCTAAGCACGGCCCCGCACGCTGCACCGGGGGGCACCCACAGCCCTGCTCGTCGCCGCGGCCCAGCTCGGGGAGCAGCGCCGGGCTCGGGGCCCGGAGCCGGCTGCGGGACCCCGCGCCGACAGGCGGCGCTGCCGCGGGGCCGGCGCCTCGCTCGGGCCGGGCGGCCGCCGCCCGGTGCCTCCCAAAGAGAAGGCGGAAGCGGCGCCGGCGGGGAGAGGCCGGCGGGGCCGGCGGTGAGCGGGGGG
>CM021735.1:6280406-6454877 GCA_011075105.1 Heteronetta atricapilla
AATGTAAGTGATACACGTGATTAAAGTCTGACAGCATTCTCTCCAAGCTAAGAGAAACCACCTACAAAGGTTCAGAAAGCCCCCAAAGGTCATCCCATGCCAGTGACTGGAGCAGTGACAGTGCCTGATGAATTTCTCATATTGTTGGTAGGCTGAAGGCACCTCAGACAGAACTTTTTATTTAGTGTTTGGTTTCACATGGAGGAGTAGTAAGCATATGGGTTCTCCAAGGGACTTGGAAGCCTTAATAGGTATGGATATTAGAGGGGGGAAAAAAAGGCTGATAACAAAATGCTTGTAACGTGCTTGCAGGTTTTTACAAGAAACAGGAGCTGGTTTTCGCAGTTGTGAGTCCTGCCTGAATCTGCTGCTGCTTTTTCTTGTCTAGCTATTTGATTGCTTTGAAATGAAAGTGCTTTATAGGTATTAATTAAAATGAACTTACATCATTTTATGTTTTTGCCAGGCTGGGGCCGTGGTGATGATAATTGTAAACCTGGTAATACGAATGCTGCTGAGCATCGTGCTTATCAGTTGTCAGGAGACAACTTGATTGATATTCCTGAGAATAAGCATTGCAAGTATTGCTTCATAAACAAATCACCCAAAGTCACTCTACTGGTCCGTCAGTCTCATGACCCAGAAATCCATACGTACAGAACTGTTCTTAACGAGGCAGGAGGAGAAAAAGCAGAGTTTTGCCTGGAGGCATTGCCCTCTGCTGGCCATGTGTCGGCCAGGCTGAAAGCAGTTCAGTTAGGTTTATGGACTAAGTACAGAAAGGCATTTGGAATAGTTCTCTGTATTGATTTCCTTCTTTATGTGGCTACTTATGAATTTTCTAGCAAAGATCACATAGAACTTAATTCTATTCAATATTTATGGATTAATATTCAAAATTTTATGCTTCATGACAACTGCTACGCTCCCTGTACAGTGTTCCTTCACGTTTGTCAAATGCGCAAAGATGCGATTTCATGTTTCAGTGTAGATAGGGTACCATGCCTAGTCTTATCCCCTCCCTATTACTCAAATTGTTGTGTAGTTTTCCAGGCAATTGGAAGATAGCTTCTGTACCACTAATGGCTTTTGATTTAGAAAAGTTTATAAATTAATCCTGCGGCTCTTAAAGGGTGGAGCTTGAACATCTCTTAAAAATCCAAGCTAAATTCCATTTTACTCTGGGGCTTCACGAGTCAGACTACAGAGCTTTATTGGACATGGTAATTCAAAGTGTAGAAGGTTTTTAATTTAATTGTGAATCATAAGGTACGTTATGCTCGCAGGAGTTTGCTGTTCTGGCCTGCCCGTGCTATCACAGATTAACCTTATCATTTTGTCATGCAGCAGAGTAAATAGCAACATGGCACAGGTTGAAGAAAGGTTTTTACTGAAGAAAGGTTTTGCTATGGTTTAATCCTAAATTTGGAAAAAAGGGGTTGGGACTCCTGCGTCTGCTCTGGTTTGGGGACATGAACGTTTGATCTTTAGAGATGGATCATTCCAGGTTTCTGCGGTATAAATAATGATCAAACATTCTGACCATTACCAGTTAGCCTGGAAAGCACCTTCTTTTCTGTGGCCAAACGATATAAAGCTGTTGCCTTGGAGAGAGGAGAAAGAAAAAAAGGCTTTGGTGGCCCAAGGACGTTGGGTACCCCACATGTGCAAGCCAAAACCACTACCTGACTGCTCAGCGAGTGTGATGGGACTTCCTAGCTCTAGGGAGCGGCGTTTCAGGTGCATTATCAAACAGTGTCCGGGTTTCCTCTGCCAGAGAAACTTCATCCTAGCAAGAGTTAGAATTGCCACGCAGTGCTCCCTTTTAATTTCAGTTGCTCCTCGAAGTGAGGGCTGGTAGGTTGATGTTGTCCCAACAAGTCACAGAATACGCTACCAGCATGTTTATTGCATTCCACTACCCATGTCAAAAAGCTGGATGAATTCTAAAGGCTCTGGTGTAGACAGGGTATTCAAATTAATGTGTACATGTAGTTACACTTGTATTTGACTCAAGAAACTTTGTTCGGCACAGAGGAAAAAGAGCTAACGGGACACCACTGCTAATGGGACAAAAAGCTGGTGTGGTATCGGGGATGTTTGCTAGGTTTTACTTGACTGGTGATCTATTTCCTAACTAAAATGAAAGCAATTTGATGTAAATTTTGGGATGTACATTGGGTTTTAAAGGCCGTCGTTTTCTAACCTGAAATTTTTTTTAAATTCCCCAGGGAAGAAACTTGCATAACTGCCACAGTAGGCTTACAAACTGTCTTCTACATCTTGGTCAGGGGAAAGACCTGCCATCAACATTAACATTTTATTCTTCTCTAATTGGTTTTGTCCTTACACTGCTTTGTTCAGGAAGATTGAGTCTATCTTCTGCTCCTGGAGGGCAAAATGGAACAGAAAATTCCTATTACAGCGTTTACAACTTGTGAAGGAATTGCTTTAAACTGTGATGCAGTAATTGGGCTTTGGTACTGCTCTGAGTAACAGCAGTGTGTGTGGATTTTGATTTGGAAACGTGTGCAAGATCTGGCTCTTAATCGCCTTTTTTAATTTTCACCTCTGTACAGATAGGGAATTTCAGCCATAAAGAGATAATGATACTTGCACTTCTTTTTTGCGAACCCTTTGGTCATAATGCGGACAAAAAGCTCCATGTAGGAGTGGAGAGTATCACTGAACAGGGGGATTTTTGTGCGAGACTGGGATGTTGACTGGTGGCACTGACTCATTCGTTAAAATGACTCTGGGATAGGATTTTTGTTTCCATAGACTGAATATACATATCTGCGCTGTCTGTAGAAACGGTTTAAATGGGCAAAGAGGACAGCGCTCAAATCTGCAGTGTGCAACTGTCAAGAGTCAGGTCCTGTTTTCTTCCTTACAAGAACAGTATTTCAAATTGTAGGTTTTATTTCTAGAAACAGCCCAAGGGAAGAGCAGCTCGCTTTGCAATGAATATGACAGCTGAATTTAAGTAAAGCTGTGATATTTTCCTCCTTGCGACTTCCTGAATTCCTTTGTGACATGGCTAAAGGGATGTGTGTTCCTCTTCCCTTTCTTAGCCTCACTAAATATACCCTTGTGGTATAGAAAAATGCGAGGTCTTCAGACCCAGACTGGCCTGTGGGCTCCAGTGCAATACTCTCCGTGCAATGTCCTGCATACCCACACTCACGCTCCGTTGGCCCAACTTAGTTCCTGGGATTTTTTTTTTATGAAGTGTGGCCTCTGGACTAATCATCCTCTGCAGCAGCTCTTAAATAGGAGACCTGTTGGTGACAGCCTAAAAAAACTTTCTTTCACGGGGCACCTCTCTAAGCATTGATTCTTGTTTCCATTCTAAATACTTGTGTTCAGTTCCGTGGGATTAAACTCGTAATTCTGGGACTGTGCCTCAAGCAACTGCTGGAAAGTTGTTTGGTGTTTTAGTTTGTATTTGCTGTATTCAGGAGCCTTGACTGTAAAGCTTGTTGAGGTAGATGACATACAGGAATAATAAACACGTGGGGACAGAGAGCTGGATAAGAAGTAAGCTTCATCCCTTGGGTGCAGTTCCAGACGGCCGTGCGATGGAATTACTTCAGCACACAGCAGGCATTGCTGCCTGGTGCGGTACAACCCCAGGCTGTCAAACGGTGCTTTGAGACTGCACCGTAATGGTGTTTGGGCAGGAGCGCTACTTTTCAGGTACTTCAGACCCTACTCATTCTGCATCCTTGCTGCCCCCAGATTCTGCAGCACTGATGCAGATCAGTGGTCCTTACAGCCCAGTCCTTAGGCTTCTACCTCCGAGAGGCTTTAAATGACACGATGGTATTGCAGTGAATGCAGCAGGGGAACATCTCCAAAGACCTTTGTCTGCACTTAGTGGGCACCTGGCTTTGCGTGCCTGGCCCTGCAGCCCTCAGCCTGCTCATGCTGCCTTGCACCTCCGAATAATTTAATTGACAACTTGGTGTTGTCAATTAAAGACAATTAACTATAATAGGGTTCTAGGGAAATGTTTGTAACAATTATACAACTGGGGTAGAGGAAAGTTTCTTGAAGTTTCACAATTGGTATTTGTTGTTCAAACCTTTCTTGAAAGTTCCTTCATTCAGTGTAGAGATACCGACAGGCTAGGGATAGCAGTGTTTTTTTATTTCATACCAGTGAATTCAACCTGCTTTGTGAGCTGTATTTTAAAAACAGGCCCTAGTCTGCTTCAGGGAAGTGTGATTTTTATCTTCCGTTCTTACAGTCATGTCACTTGTCCTCCCTCCCAGCTATACTGGAGGAAGAAGAAGAGAGCAAGAAACCTGTTGAGTACTGCTAGTTTGTAGATAGCTTTTTGAGCTGCAGAAATATTAGCCTTATCTCATGTGCAGCTTCTTACTCCTACTGATGGTTTTGAAATGTTACTAACGGTGCCGTGCATTTGAATTTCATTTGCAGTGTGTCACCTGCAAGGTTTGGGTACCCAGGCTTACATTTTATTTGTGGATATGCACCTAAACTGATTTGAAACCTATACTGCAAACCTCTGTATACAGAAAATGTAACGTTTAGTCATTGCAAGGAAAATACAGAGTTGAGCTACTGGTAATGAGTAAAACGTGTATTTTTCCAGCACTTTTCAATGAAACTAGGAATGCTTTAGAAGTAAATAATACTGAAGGGGTAGAGGCATTTTTAGTAAGCACAGCAAGGAGAGAGAATATTCCTCCATTTACAAAAATTGGGTAGATGAAAGAGATTACAGAAAGGTGTTTGTGTTTGTGAACCATGCTGACAGGATGCGGTGCTCTTTCCTTATATCAAAAGATAAGTAAAAAAGATATATAGCAGAGAAACTGGGACAATTCAAAACTGGTGATGGTGAGCAGAACCGAATCTGCGGCACTGTTCCACTGCTTGTGGCCAGAAATAAGCTCTGTTCGTGTCTAGAAGGGAAGGTCTTGGGATATTTTAAATTAACACCTCTTTTTGTCATCTTGCAGAGCGTTTCCGTGTGGTACTTGATCAGCTACTATGAGCTTGCTACAAAGCAATAACAGTTGTGGAGCCCGAGACCTGGAAAGCGGCTGCTGTGCAGCCATGGCCAGCGCCTGCAGCGTAGGAGCGAAAGAAGATAGTGTAAGTGTCAGCAGCGGGACTGGAAACCCTCCAAGTTCATTTACAGAGGAAACACAAGGATACGATGTGGAGTTTGATCCGCCCTTGGAAAGTAAATATGAGTGCCCAATCTGTCTGATGGCTCTTCGGGAAGCAGTGCAGACGCCATGTGGGCACCGTTTCTGCAAAGGCTGCATTGTCAAATCAATAAGGTAAGGAAAAACTTAGGGAAAGTGTTTTTAAGAAGAAAATCACTTGATTGAGTAAATGTTAAATAAATAATAAAACTTAGTAGCCAAATCCTCCAAATAAATCCCATCTTCAGCCTGGGATTAAAATACCTGTCCTTCCCCTGTGATTGTTTCTTTTGATAACTACAGGCAACTGCCAACAATATGATTTCTTGGCACAGATGGGCAATTCATGCTTTCATGCTTGCAATCTGCTTCCTTGGTCTGGAGATGGTAAGGAGGGAATAGTCTGGGGCAAAGAGTTGAGAAAGGAAACTGGTATATGGAGAGGGTAGGAATGAGATGTGAAGGTAAGAATAAGCTGAACTCATGAAACTGAATGGTTGAAAGAGGACACAACATCAGAAAGCATACAGACCGGCATAGCGTGCTTCCCTCAGACCTGGAGTGCAGTCGTCACTGTCCCACACATGCCAGTGAGTACTGGAACACATTGATAGAAAGTTAGATATTATGCTGGTGTTTCTTCTCGACACAAGCCAGGTTGTTTTCTTGTAAATTGCTCCCTTAGCTCAAATGTCACGGTAGTTTGGTGGGAATCTGTTTAACGCTGTATGACCCATCTATGGAGTTGGTTAATTTCCCACCTTACTTTGCACACCTTTGTGTATAAGATAATTAAATCGTCTTTAGCGTTACTTCAGTTTTTTTTTTCCACAGGTACTTATTTTTAGCATGCAAAATGAGCACTACTTTCTTGATTGGTTTTCCATACCATTTATTCATAGTTCCATTTCTTTTTATCCATAGTTCATCATTTGCAGCTCACCAAATATATGGTATGCCAGCAGCGGTATTCTCGGAATACAGAGGGTTTGTGGCTTTTGTGGGCTTCTCTGTAGTTTCTGCATTGTTGTGTCTGATGCTAATGTATTTCTTCATGACATCCCTTTTACATCAAGGAGGAAAGTGTTGGAGCTCAGTACAAGAGGATGAACTTAATTTTGCATTCCTTACTTATTACTGTTATTCCCTACTTGCAAAAGTTCAAGTTACTTTCCTCTAGAGAGCACAAAACTTTGTGTTTGCAGCACAGTTCTTTTTAACATTTAGTTTCATCAGCATTTCTGAGAACAGGATGCAAGTTCCCTATCCAGAAAATGCAGAATACCAAAATCGTTCACCCATGAAAAGTGACTTTCCTGTGTATTCTGCTGAGGAAGCTAAGAGATACTCTGTTCTCTAGTAATCGATCCATGAGATCACCCCAATCCCACAGTGTCTTGCCTCATTCACTGCATTCCTTAAAAAAATAAAGGGTAAGTCAGATCTTACCCAACTGCATCATTCAGTGGCGTTCACATCAGCCAAAAGCATGGAAGAAAGCAAAAATGAAAGTAAACCTTCGGCTCTGATTGTGTGTATCCACCTTCCCAGGCACAAGCACTTGGCTTCACTTTGCAGATTCCAACCTAATTTATTTCAATAGATTATTATACGTAAATTCACGCGTCCTTGTAAGTATCAAATTAGACTTTTGTACTTGCAAAAGCCATTACATTTTGGAATTCCTTACTCTCTCTGAGCTTGCTATGCTTTTTTGGCAATAGTGATTTTTATACTCTTCTTTAATTTGGAAATTTCTGGAAGAAAGAAGAGGTAAGACATCTTTAAACCTTCTCGTGGGAGGATGATGTCTGCAAATCCTGAAGGTAAATTAGTCAGCAGTGAAGTATCGTGAGGATTAGCGATTTCTATTCACTAGGCATTTCAAAGGCAGTCATTCCTATGGTAACTAAACATCAAATTACCAAAAGCTGATGTTTTGTATCCAGTCTTTTAGATCCTACATGGCGGGCTTGTTTTATAACATTTCTGCTGCAGAGCTGCACAGTTGTGGTTATTGGTTAGAATTTCCCATGGTACTTAGTGAGGAACTGCAGCAAGCTTGTGCTCACAATATAACATCTCAGAGCAGGTAGAGAAACTTCCTTCTTAAACCTCAGGCATAGGAAATGGTTTCTCTTCTCTGTTAAATTAACAGACTATTTGCTCTACTCACACTTTTTGGTGTATAAACAGTTCTCATAACCAGAAGTTTTTCCTTCTTGTATACTTACCGCTTTTTACTTAACCTCCAGAGGCAAACTTACAGTTCAAGTGCATACTGAGCACAGATGGCAAGCTTTTTTGATCTTGGAGACGACAGATCATCACTGTGATATTTCAAATGTTTCAGTAGTAGTAAATATTTTCCCTCGCTCCCCGCTGGAATCTGTCTTTGGAGTGCAGTGAGTGCTTGTAAAAGCAGAGCAGAACTTGAATTGCCAGGGCCCTTCTGAAGGGCTGAATTGCACACTTAATTGGGATACGTGGATTGAGCTATTGATCTGGACTATCACTGTAGTCTCCACAGTACGGTATTGATTTGGAGTATGTAGTGTCAACAGTACAGTATTGATGGATGTCATTGAGAAGTTTGTACAGAACAAAAATGAGAATTGAAAGTGATTTTTACATTGTCTAAGTGCTATTTTTTTCATTAAGTGATTGTCACAGCCTTTATGTGGTCAGGAAAAAAGTGCTTTTCCCACTGTCGAGTCTGATTGAACACTGATTGAGGACTTTAGGTGTTGAGTAATTGCTTCTTGTGACTTAAGCAGCAGTTGTAGTTGCCCATGCTGAAGATGCTGTGCCTGCAGCTAGAAAGATTTGTATTTAAAAAAACAAACGGGGCAGGGGGGGTTAAGCACTCTAGCCTTAGATCTTGTAATGGGAGGGACATAATGGGTTTCAATCAGAGTAAGCGTTTGCTTCCCAGCAAGTCCTGTTATCATTTTAAGTGAGGCATCCTGAAGTGCTCTAAAGTGCGATGAGTCATGGGAGTGAAGAAGCTTATCTACCGTAGTAACTACAAATAATAGTTTACAAACGTTGCTGACTACAAAGTTGATAAGCAAATTTGGAAGAACTAAGTTCAGCTAATTAAACTTCACTCTCGTCTTTCTTCTCCTGTCTTAGGTCAAAGCTAACTCAGGGCTTGTAGTAGATACGCAGAACCGTGAGCTGACAAGGGGCAGCAAGGAAAGCTTTGGGTGCTAGCAGTTCATTAGACAGCCCGCATGGCTCCAATTAAAGTACATGCTGACTATTTTGCTTCTAGGCTAAACTGCTCCATTGTTAAAGTCATGGAGCAGTCTTTAAACTAAATTATTCTGGCTTTACTTCTCATACCTATGTTTAAAATGCAAGGGAAATCATAGGAATATTCATTGTACTTCATGGTAGATGATTACTGATTCACAGTTACCGTTGTGGGTGCCACAACTCAACCTGATAAACAATTCCAGCACAGGAAAACCTCCACTGTAAAGTACCTTAGAACAGAGGTGCATAAACTCAGTCCTGTGATAGGAAATGTATAGCACTTCTTTGTCTGTGAATGGATATAAGCAGCCTTTTAAACACAACTCCAATGCTTGTTTAATATCTGTTTAATATCCTACAATGTGTCTTTGCGCTTTCCTTTTTATAATCTCTAGAAAATTACCATTCATTCTTACTTTACCCTTAGACTGCTGGTTATTTAAGCTGGAGATCTAGTGTCATTATTTATAATGAATGTATTGTTGGCTATTATTATAGGTGGTTATCTTCCATGTGTAGAAGTAAAGCTACTGCCTTAGCAGTAGGCGTACTGAACTGCCATTATACTGCATCAAGCAGGGTGTTTGTAACCAAGTTACACCCGTTAAAAAGTGGCTGCCTGTGGATTGTGTGCGAGCTGGGGGAACGCTTCTGAGTTGTGACAAAGACCAGCACGCTGCTCAGGGAGCTATGACACAAAATGGCATACGAGTTTATTTTCTTTTTTCCATTTGTTTAGAAGTATGACTATCAGAGTTGTGGCAAGCTAACTCTTGCGAGCAAAACCTCGGAAAGGAAGTTCATTGTCTCTTTCTAAAGTCTAAACATTACCCCCACTTCCTCTAGCAGCATTGCTAATGAAGGAGGTGCTGAGCAATTATTTCCTTTTCCAACAAAGAGCACAAATTCCCTCCTGTCCTCCTCAGCCCACTAAGTTCTACTTCCCCTCCTGCTTGCAAGCAATGACAATGATCTGACACTTGATCTTTGCACCACAAGTGCTTTCTCACATTTTTCCACCCCACGTATTTTTCCATATTACTGATATTTCCAAGTGAGAAGAAAATAGAATCATAGAACATCCCAAGTGAGGAAGAAGGGACCGAATGTCTAAGAGCCTTTAAAAAACTGTTTTGAAATAGTATTGAAATAATACTTAGTGTTTGAGCTATGTGAAGTACTTACAGAAATAAGACCATAAGTTCTTAGGTTCTCAACATCCTCCTCCAGTTTATTTGCAAAATATCTATCATGCCACTTGGTCAAATAAAAGCTACTGAGCTAGAACAGCTCTACGATCCCAATAGTTCTACCCCAAGTGAAATTATGTACTGTCAATTTTTCTGATTTATATTTCTGATTTACATAACTTCTAGTAATTGTCAAATAAATGCCATTGTTTTCTAGGACTATTTTAATGTATTATTAAATTATTGCCCACTTATGTCTTGCTAATGTAAAAATATTTTAAACCAAAGGCAAAGGAAACTCAATCTCTTTTTCCCTTTTTTCTGTCATTGTAGAGATGCAGGTCACAAATGTCCAGTAGACAATGAAATTCTGCTTGAAAATCAACTTTTTCCTGACAACTTCGCTAAACGGGAAATCCTTTCATTAACGGTTAAGTGTCCCAACAAGGGCTGCTGCATGAAGATGGAGCTGAGGCATTTAGAGGTGAGAATTAGTTCTGAAAATATGGAACCTTGTTTTCATGAACACATAAAAAAATCAGAATAACTTAATATAGACGAGCATACCTGATACCTCTTCACGCTGATTCAGTGTGTTGTTCATTCAACCCTATAGCTGCATGTTTGGCTTTTTTTAATGAGTGTTGTAATTAGGTGATTCTCAAGTGAACATGGTAGCGCATGAAAATTGTACTAACGCAGCTACCTCTTTAGGATCATTCATGTTTATCTTTTGATCAGCTTTATCTGTACTTCACACAAGTTCTCTAAGGTCAGTTTCATAGTCCTTGAAAGCAGCTAGATTTATTAGTCGAAGTAATTGTTTTGGAAAATAACATACCCAGTAATTAGGAAAAAACATAAAGCTGAATTTTACCGGAGAGTGCTCTTAATATGTGAACATGTTCCCTGTGAATCTATGAAGTTCTGATCTTATTAATGGGACACTGCCAGTAAAGTCAGGGTAAGCATCTGAGGTTTTCTTGGAGGAAAGAAGGAAAAATTGCTGTTTGTCTCTCTTGTACTATGCTTTATCTGAAAAACAGGTGAGCAGTTTGAACCTATTTGTAGTATGAGATCCCTCTTTTGTCCACGTACAGGACCACCAGTCGCATTGTGATTTCTCCACCATGGAATGCCCACAGTGCCAAGGAGCCTTTCAGAAGAACCATCTGAAAGAGCACATGACACAGGAGTGTCTGCGGCGTCAAGTCTGTTGTCCCAACTGTGCCACATCTATGGCCTATGAAGATAAAGAGGTACCTAGTCTTCCAGCCTCCCCTTGCATGGGTTTGCTTCTAGATGTGACATCAATTAAAAAAAAATAAATAAAAAAATGTTGGTCTAGAAGAGCTCTTTTAGCTGCACAGGTGAGAAGCTACAAACTCCAGGGTGTTAGCCTAGAACAGGCAAAAGCTGTGCAGAGGCTGTGCTTCTCGGAAACCCTGTGGTGCAAAAAGACTTGTGTAACAACCACTGATTTTTGGCCTAACCACCAGAGAGAGGTGGCATCTACTGGCAAAGTAACATACAAAGCAACATCACACCTTTACAGCTTTTATTCCTGGCAGAAAGGATGTCAGGAGATGCATCTTTTGGGGGATATGTGCTAAAACACGAGACAAGACCTAGGTCACTACTAAAGTTTTCTCCTTGCTATACTTTTTTTAAACTCTGTTTTACAGTTGCATTCACCTAAATGCAAAATTTGAAATGTAGTTTTAAAAACATCTCATTAGAAGTGATTAGCATTCTTTTAAATGACGTAACATTAACATTTTTTCTTCTCTTATTCTCTGTTTGATAACAGCTTCATGACCAAACCTGTCCCCTTGCCAATGTATTTTGTGAATATTGCAACACAATGCTCATCAGACAGCAGGTAAGAGAGTAGCTTTCTGTGCTTGATCTGCGCCAGATGTTTTGTATTTACATTACTGCTTTAATCGCAAATTAAATTTGAAGAAACAGTTTGCTGGCTGATAAATCTCTCCTTGCCTCTCTTTGAAAAAGTTGCATCCACTGCAGGTGTAATATTAATTTAAACACTGCTTCTGCTTGCAGTTGCAGTCTGGTAAGCCACTGCAGGATTTCTAGGTGCAAGTCACATTGTTTGGGTATGCTGCTTCTTGACAGTTGCCATGCCGCATGTTTCTGATCTTGAATGGAAGTTAAAGAACACCAAATAGCAGCTGGTGATTATGGCTGATGTTAGAAGACAAAGTTTTAATTTGTGCAAAGAGGGAGAATATTTGTAACTGGAAAGCCACTACTGGAAAGTAGCTGTAAATAATTCTCTGCTGAACTATAGATGCTGGGTAGAATTCTGCATGTCCATTACTGTTGCAATAATCATTGCTATTTCTTCTATTCAGTAACAACTTACTTCATTGACGGGAAAAAGATAAATGTTACTTAATTTGCAGCCTGTCTGTTTGAATGGAATGGCAACTATGTTAATGACTCAGATTAAAATAATGATCTTGAAAAATCAGAGAAGTACTCTAAGAAGCAGGAGTGAGTTCAGTAATGACAGTGGCAAAAATGTGTCATTAGATCAAATAACGAGTTGCAAAACTGTGAAACAGAGAATGCTAAAATAGCTATTGATTTAGAATTAATGGATGACCTGTGTTAAGCTTGTGCTCTACTGCATCATGATATTTAAACAAGACATTTCGGGTTACATAAGCTGGTATTTTACCTGAGAAACACAGAATTATCTTTTGCTCTGATTAGGGCTGGTAGGATCTTAGCTGAAGCTGTCCAGCTTTTGGGGTGAGGATGGATAGGGAGGCTTCAGAGCAGCGATAATTGGGTCTGGAAAACATGGACCATAAGAAAAACTGAAATAAATGTGGACTTTCTGAAGAAGAAGATAATGAAGAGCGCCACGGTTGTTTATAAGTATATGCAAATAGTGCTGCAGAAGGGCAAGAAATGAGCTGTGATCTAGCTTGAGTATAGGTTAGAAGCAAAAGGCTTACATTCATGTGAGGAAAAACCTGAATGCTTTCCGATGCGTAATGTAAGAAGTATAAGGCAATGAAGTGTTAAAGGACATGCAAGGAGGATACAGAACTTTTATCATTAGCTAACATTTTTGTTCAAAGCTTCCATATTTCTTTGAGAACTGAAACAGGAATAAACTGATCTGGCTTCAGGTACATAATCAGAGTCCATTCAGCCCTATTCTTTTAGGATGTTATAAGAGAATACTCTTAATGGGAAAGTTAATTGCCAATCTGGTTTGTTTTAGATGCCTAACCATTATGACAATGATTGTCCTACTGCCCCAGTACCATGTTTTTATAGTGCCTTTGGGTGTCCTGAAAAGGTAAGCCTTTTATCATAATCATGAGTTGCAGACCTTCTGCATGTTTCTTTTTTTTAATGTCTTTTTCTGTTCTCATCTCATCCACCTGTCCACTGATTTGTGGAGTGTGGTTGTTTTTTTGTTGTTGTTGTTATGTAGTATTTTAATTATAAAGCACTATGTGCTGATGCAGTGCCTTTCAATAGTCCTCAAATTTAGAACCTTCTCAAATTTAGAAAAGTGAATTATTGTCTTGATGGACATACTTTTATTAATCCATGAATGTATTCTCAGCTTTCATACCAATAAAGTAGCTTCTTCTAACATTTCTTGCAAAGTTGTGACCAAGTACAATTATTGCTTTTAGAGTTTGGTAAAGAAAACTTGAGAATGTTTTAAATTTGATTAAATCCAAAATCATTTAATCTAGATACTCTCATTTTCAGTTGTGCAATAACTCTAAAAATTTATCTTTTCATCCTTTCCCCACTGGTTTTCATACACCTTTATTATCTGGTACTGTGGAGCCATTGCAACTAATCAATGAAGGAAATACAGTGCTGATTTAGCACACAGAAAAATACCTGTTCATCGCTAACGCTTTTACACCATGTCAATTTGGAGTCGAACAGTATTTGCCCACTGGCATTTGAACGTATTTTTTCATGTGACATAAGTGATCTTAAATTTGAAGCCCTCCATTGGTAGTGCTACTTTGTCACATCACCTTTCTTTGATTTACATTCCAGTTTTGCTCACGTAGCAGAAGCAACTTGTTTGATTTTCTTCAGAGCCACATTTAGGATGTGATTAGAGATGATGCGTGATATATTTTTAATGCCACGTCTCTTACATTCTAGATGCAGAGGAATGAGCTGGCACGACATATGCAGGAGTTCACTCAGGTTCACATGAGAATGATGGCTCAGACTTTTCAAAATATCAGTGTTACTGCTACAAATCCTGTACCCTTTATCAATGGACTACCATTTGAGCCTGCCCTCTTCTCCCATGTGTCACATGCCCCGTATAATTGTAACCCGGAAGTTGAAAACTTCAAAGAAACTATTCAGCAGTTGGAAGGCCGCCTGGTAAGACAAGATCACCAAATCAGAGAACTCATTGCTAAAATGGAGACTCAGAACATTCACGTGGCAGAACTCAAACGTACTATTCGAAATTTGGAGGGAAAAATTACTGAAATGGAGGCACAGCAATGTAATGGTATTTATATATGGAAGATTGAAAACTTCAGTGGACTTCAGAAAGCACAGAAAGAAGAGAGACCTGTTGTGATGCACAGTCCTGGCTTCTATACTGGAAAACCTGGCTACAAGCTGTGTTTGCGCTTGCATATCCAGTTACCAAATGCTCAGCGTTGTGCTAATTTTATATCTCTGTTTGTCCACACTATGCAAGGAGAATACGACAGCCATCTGCCTTGGCCTTTCCAAGGCACTATACGACTTTCTATTTTGGATCAATCAGAAGGCCCTGAACGGCAGAATCATGAAGAAGTAATGGAAGCCAAGCCAGAGTTGCTAGCCTTCCAGAGACCAACAATTCACCGCAATCCAAAAGGTTTTGGTTATGTGACTTTCATGCACCTGCAGAACTTGGAGCAAAGAACCTTCGTAAAAGATGACACCCTTCTGGTGCGCTGTGAAGTTCTAACGCGGCTAGATTTGAACAGCCTTCGCAGAGAAGGATTTCAAGCTCGCAGTACTGATGGTGCTGTGTAACCTGTAAGTCCTAACCAGAGGAATGGAGCCACTGGTCGTTCTCTTCCCACCGCAGAATACACACATGCTTCATTGTCCAATAGGCTGAATGTGTTAAAAAAAATCATAGTTGCCAACACTGTTGATCTTTACCTGAATTGAACTCTGATGTTGCTACTTTTTTTTTCCTATGAGGTAATGTGTTCAAATACTACTTATTGTTCTCTATGAAAGTAATGAGCAACTTCTGTAGCAAGCTAACTAAATGAAGTGTGGTTAATCAAAACTTAACTGCCTACAAGAAAATCCTACCGAAGTACATAGACATTTGTGTTTGGCCAAGCATACGTCATATCAGAAAAGACCTGTAAATCTTTGAGCCACAGTGCCTTGGAATAGATACTGTAGCAGGGAAAGTGCCTAATTAATAAGGATGAGGGTTTGATTTTTTTTTAATTATTATTTCCACAGAGCTTGGGAAAGCTTTGTTTTGGAGTTCAGACAGTTTCTATATTGGCTTATCTAGAATTTTGACTTGGCTATGCTTCTCTTGAAATCTGAAGTCAGGTTAAGGCTTTGCTGACACTGCCTGGAGTGAGATGCTTTGACTCTTCTCTGCTGAGAAGTTCAAACTTCCTGAAGTTAGCTTCAGGAAGTTGCATGTCGCTTTAAAGTTGATAACAGAATTTTTGAAATGTGTGTGGTAGTGCTGTGAATAAGGTTAAATGACTATGAGTCAAGCTCACTGAAGAAATGTCTGAAAGAGCCCCCCTAATTCTCTCTATTTTGACCAATCTTTTTTATAAATGTGTGATTCAAGCCCAGAACTTGGATCACTGTCAGCAGAGAGGTAAAAGTGTGGCATAAGAATGAGATACCTATGTGCTGATAGGATCTCCTGCTAGCAGTGGATGTTTTTCAGGTTGCAGTTGGATATATGAGCAAAAGTGTATAGTAACTAAACAGCGTCTTGCAGAATTTGTTTTACTGTTGTTGAAACCTGAATTTGTACCAAGTTTAACTTTTGATCTGCATCTGTTTGAGTGATGCCTTGATGTTGTGGGTGATGTATGACCTACATCATTTCCTCTTAATTCTCAGTGGACAGCCGGCCATATCAACATCCAGCTGCTGTGGCCATTTCCTGTCCCATTAGACAATAGGAACTGGGCCACCCTCAACACTTCAGAAAGGAAGAAAAGTCTATTAATTAGTTTGAGGAAAAACTAAAATCCCATTTGCTCTCCAGGAAAAAAAAAAAAAAATCTGGCTTCCTTAGCATCTCTTTAACCAAACACTAAATTCATTATTTCAAGGATTCATGAGCTTCCTCGTGCTGCACGTATTAGTTTTCTATACTGCTTGTTTGTATGCCATATAAATGTTAGTTTTGACCAGTCAAAGCTCAGTAGTTAAGTTCACTGGTGCTAGTAACTTACCATGGTGCTGATAAGGTTCTGAATCTTCTCCTTTTAAAAGGGCGAAGAAGAAAATTTTGTTCACCCTATAACTTAAATATACGCAGCCTGATACAAAAGAAAGAAGCCATACATAAATCCAATGAAATAATACTACAGGATATTGACATGGGGTAATTCTCTGCCTACCGGCATGAGCCTAAAATTTCCAGGACCCAATCTGGTTGTTCATCACATCCAGCTGAACAACATTTAATTTTGAGATATAGCCTACTAATTGAAGAGGGATTGTGTTCAGCAGAGCATTGTCACTACTAAAACCTGAACGTCCTGGCTCATGGTAAACGTGATGGTCAGGACTGACGTGGTGTGTTCTGTGAGTTCAGAGGACAGGTGAACATATATTACTCAAAACCAGGAAAAGATCCGTGCTTTAAAACTTTTAAACCTCTTAAGTAGTTTTTATACTAAATAGCCTCATCCTGGTAGCTGAATTGTTTTGGAGCATCTCCAATTAGAGCAGCGTTGATATTAACCATTCTTAACGAAGATCTTTCATACACCTAACAGTGCATACAGATCCGCTGCATACAGATGACAGTCCCTAACGCTGTATGCTAGTTTTCCAGTCATTTTCAGGCTATGTTCAGTATCTATCTTTTTTTCCAAGATGTTCAGAGATGGTCATTATCCTTTTTCTGGGTGTGTTAGGGGAGAAAGGCTTACAGTTTAAGAGCTTCTTCCTGGCACAGTTCCTTTCTCAGCCCTCGTGTTGTTAACAAAAATGACTTCGGTCTGTGTTCTAAGTGTTTATAACCAAGACCCACTAAGTGCATTAATACTTCCTGTTTTTTTGAAGCTTTGTATTATGAACCCTCAAGTACAACATGCTGAATTTTTGCTTTGAGCCTTATCTGCTACATCTGATAGAGTTCTGCCTTGGGAAGAAACTCAGCTTGGTGGCAGGTTCAGGAGTTTAAATGATTCGGATTAGTATTGTACGATAGCACAACCCAATAGTGAATAGAAAGGCACAACCCAATAGTGAATAGAAAGCTAGTGCATGTATAATTCTGTATCGACCACAGTAATATGAATGCTTTAGTCACTGCTGCTATTCTACTGGTTTTGTATTTTAATATCACCAAGTAGAACTCTGAGTGATGCCAAATTACTGTAATGCCAGAGTTTTACATGAGAAACTTTGAGAGCTAACTTGCTAAATATGAATTTACTTTATTTGAAGTTAAATATTTCTGTAACATAAATGTCAATGAAGTGTTTATTCATATTTCTTTACCTGTCTTCCAAACTGCCATTCACTTTAACTGCAGTTCCCAGAGCTTTCTCTTCCAAGAAAGAATATCATCTTCAGCTAATGGAAGAACTTAGGAGTCTGGATTGGTACCATCTCAATGTATAGTCTTCATGACTATTATCCTTCAAACTTTTCTAAGCAATTCGGTTTCTATGTGGAAATAGGTTTGTGTGAAACAGCATCTTACCCCTTCTGAAAGATTTTTTTTTTTTTTCTGAGAAATCATAATACCATGACGGATAGAGGTATAATTAGGAGAACTCCTTAAATGGAAGCAGAATGGTATGCAGCCTTGATAGTTGGCTCTAAAACAAACGTGAAGAAATACAAGGATTTAATCAGTTTCATGTATAATTTCTTCAGGAATGATGTTCTCTAGGTCCGTCACTCATGATGCTTTGCAGCATTGTTAGATCTCAAGATGTTTAAGTAAGTGGCTTAGCTTCTTTTATCTTCCAAATTTCTGTTGTCTTGAATGTGTTAAGTCAGATACTCTTAGTATATGTATTTGCACAGCTGCTATGGCACATATTTTCCAATTATAATATATTGCAAATGTGTTTTCTTTTTGCCTCTGAATGTCTTCCCCTGCAGGGCAGGGAAAATTATTTTACTGAAAATGTTGCTATGTAATGTATATGTGGGAGCTCAGATAATGTGAGATATATAGACTTGTTTTTTAACTGGTCTCATGATGTGCCTGGTCATGTTTGCTGTCAAGGGATTAAGACTTGCTAATGAAATAAAATCAGGGTGGTGTTTCTGTTCTCATTTCGAGACACTTTCTTATGAACTATATGATGATGGATGCAAAAGATTATTCTGGGGCCAGTGTTAAAGGCTTGTATTGGTTTGCATTTGAACAGAATGAAAGTACTCCTATTCCCTTCGAAGTATCAATAGATTGTTTAATATATTTTGTAATTAATGCACAGCTATATTTCTGACAGGATTTTAAAAAAATAAAATAATTAAACTGTGCAGTGTATCTTGCATCTTTATTCAGATGGAGGGCTGCTTAAAAAGATGAACCGATGAAGGATTTGCATGGTAGTCTCTGTCTTGTGGATTTCAGAATTGGCTGGTTTATAACTGAGAGTGATCGTGTATCACAGAGCGGTCAAACACTAAGACTGAAAAGAGTGTATTTCAAGATTAAAAGATTTCTGTAACTTACAAAGGGTAGTGATAGGTAGTCATTACTAGAAGATACAGCTAGCGCAAGTCATTACTAGAAGACAGAGATCGTGTAATTGATAATAAACTGTTTGTGTGATCATCCTGTAATTTCAGATGCAGCTCTGAAAAATAATTAACATTATCACCTGCACGGCCACATCCTGCTTGCTTGTTATGTTAGGAGCAAAGACAATTTGAAGCTTTGTTGCAAGATGCTCAGAAGTCAAAGGGAGTTTCTCTGTCAGTAAGAGAAATAAATGCTTGTTTTGTGGCAATCTGCTAATTTATTTCACCTGCAGCATTCTTCTGGACTTGTCTTTTTAACAGCAGCTGCAGGTAGGAGAAATTTGATCTCAGACTCCATGCCCTTCAGAGCGTATAATTTTCAAGACTCAAATTCCTCTGAGGAAATTTGGTGGTATTTACTAGAGATAATGTCTAACACAGTGCAGTTCAGTATGATTTATATGTCAGTCTGGATGAAATAAGGATGATGGCTGGTGAATTCTGCCTCTTGCACCTTTGGCTCAAAAGAGAAAGAACAAGAGAGAGAAAGAGGTGGAGAGGGAGAGAACCACACTCATACCACTGAAAGAGGAAATAGCTAGCAGGAAGAATGACCATGACCAAAGGAAACACTTTGCTGTCACCACCCCAGTCTCACCCTCTTGGTTTTCCCACCACTGAGCCTTTGTCAGTTCTACCTGGAAGGACAACGTCAGTCCGTCCTGGACAGAATGGATTCTGGTGCCACCACCCCCATTTACACCATTTGAGTCTTTGTGACCTGGAACACAAAATTCCAGGATCTGTGGTCATATCTTTTTTCCTTTTTTTTCCACTGGCTTTAATACTAAAAATACATGTATATATTAAGCCTCACTTATTTGATAAAAATAAATAGTTACCTGTTTCACAGGAATGTAACAGTTCCTATAAGCTTGTCACGTCTCAGAATGTGTGAAGATTTTTTGCTTACTGCTGTCTCCTCCAGTTAACAAGTAACAATAAAAATAAAAAACTGTCTTTCCTTTTTTTCTTTTCCCCTTGCCTGCAAGGGAAAATGTAGTAATCACTGCCTGAGCCCACCCTCAATAATGTTTATTCCAAGCAGAACCATTATTACCATGGATTCTCCTTTCCTCTAGAAGACTTCACTTTTTCTCCATTTGGGAAAAATACACAGTACTGCCTAAATGAATTTACATTCCTGCTTTGTGATGGATTGGGTGGGAGGCACAGATAAAGACAGCAGATAATACAGCACTGTGAAACTTTTTTTTTTTTCTGAAAACCTGCTCCCGTCTATTTTTGGGGGGCTTGTGACTGAACCCAGTTGTTCCATTCAAAGAAGCACTTGGGACTTGCAACTTTAAAAGGTTTAGGTTGTAGGGTGGTTTTTTCCCCCCTCTCAGATGGAATGGGGAAATTTCTCAAACTGTGAGAGGAGGAGGCAGTGAAAGAGGAAAATCATTTCCCTGGTAGCTTTATTCTCAACTCCAACGCATGAGCTACCTTTTCCTTTCAGTTTGGGCTCTGACTCATCTGAGCCAATGCTGAGCCCATGAAGGTTCCTGAGATCAGTGATTGTGTTTTAGTGGAGGAGGACAGCTGGAGCTGCTGCTTTCCTGCTCTTTTGTCACGACCAGATCTTAACTGCAGCTGAGAGTGAGCTGCTCGCTAATGTGACCGTGGATAATTGTTTAGGTTGGCACTCAGCCCTCTCCTCAGCCATTCTTCAAGAGCTGCAGCACAGGAAAGCCCTGGTATACTCAAATTCCTAAAGATCCTTGAGACTGGTTGATAGTTTTTTTCTGAGCTACCAGCTGGTTTGACCTAGCTCAGCCAGAGCTGGCAGATGCAGGCCTGTAATTAAATGAATTAATAGGCCATACATACATTTTCTGGTGGCCTTTTTTGAGAGCCTTACTTAAAAATGAAAGGTCAAAGGCTGCAGGAAGGCAAGGTTTAATTGGAACAGTGTTTTAGCAGTTGGGTAGCGACAATTTTGGAAAAAAAAAAAATCCTGCATTCTCACTTTATTAAAAGTAGAAGTGCTAGCTCGCTAAATATCTTGTGATGAACTGTCCAGATTTTTTTTATTTCCTTATCCCTCCATACAGAAACCAATTTCCATGCAACTTGCTATTTAATATGCTTTAAAAAATAATAAGGCAACAAGAGAAACCTTACCTCATCTCAGTTGATTTGCAGAGAAGGGTGTTTTTTTGCAGAGTCCTTGCAGTTCTGCTGCAGACTCGTGTTGGTTCCTTCTTGGTTTTCCTTTCTGCTTTCAGAAGAAAACATCCCTCTCTGTGACTGCCAGCACCAGCTCCATAGCAGTGGGTGTGAGGGCACCAGGGTGCCTAGAATTCGTTCTGTCCTTAAACATGAAGTCAGTGAGTGTGACTTGTCAAGCCCTAGAACACTGTGCTATGGCTTAGACTTTTAATTTCCATTTGGGTATTCAGTCATGCATGCATTGTATTGTTTCATCTAAGATTTACCTTTGTTGATGCTTTTAAGAAAGGGGTAGTACCAGCTACATGAATCGTGACTTTGCTAGCATTGCATCAAGGAACCAAGCTACTGCTAAGGAATAGTGGCACACACAACTTCTCCCAGTTTCCGTATTACTCCAGGTGTGATAAATTTCACGTAACATGACGTTCAGACTTACTTCAGTAAGTGCCTCCGGTATGATTCACCTCCTAGAAACAGCTCCTTGGGCTAAAACTGTGGATTCTTCATGCCAATACTCTTCGTATAGGCATACGCCTGTTTTCATACATCCTTCCAGTTCAAAAAAAAAAAAAAGTGAATCAATATTTAAAATTTTACTCAAGACAGTACAAGAAAATAGTGCCTTTGACAGGGAAGATTTAGCTGCTCTTGAACAGGTTTTAAAAATCAAATTGGGTTCTGTCTTTCCTTACGGATGAGCTGATTTGGGACAGAAAGACCAGAACCATTTCAGACCACAATAGAAGCAAGCATGTGAATGCAAAGGAGCCATACCATAACTTGTGTCTGTTTCTGATCCTAACAATATTCTCAGTCCAGCAGTAGGCACAGATGGTCCCCAGGTCTGTCCCTCTGAGCCAGATCTGTGTCCCCCACACCATCTCCCATCCCTACCTGAATCAGAAACGGTAAAACAGGGCTAAGTCTTCTTGATTCTTTTCCAGCATCTGCAGTGAAGTGCTTCACTGGAATTATGGAGTCAGACTGCTGGAGGGTAACAAAATGTATTTCAAAGATCCTGTGCCTGAATTTTCTCTATTAAGTCGTCATCATTGGACAAGGCTTGTTGCTCCTTGAAAATATAGCTGATCTGGCAGGATGTAGCCTGCAAAACCATAAGCATGCAAACTACACCCATCCCGCTGTCCCTGCAGACAGCATGACAAACAAATTCTAACAAATTCAGAGCTGGGGGTCTTCCAACACACCAAAACATCAATAGATCCAGTTGATGCTGAGTAGAAAACACACATTACCAGTAAAGTATCCTGCCCTCAGTGCATCTTGACCACCATAATTCACACTGAATATCTATCTCTTCAGAAGACTGCAGGCCTAATTTAAAAACACCTAAAACTTCCCTGACAAAAGAGATCCTTTTCTTGGAAGTCATTTCCAGAATAGAAAGGGCTTGGTCATTCTCTAATTTGTCACAATTTCTCTAACTAGCCCAGAAAGATGGTATGGATAGATTTCCCCTCTCATATAGGCCTCAAGGTCTGAGATGTGGAGTATTTTATTTTGGTCTCAGTTGCAACAGCTTTTCACAGCCTGGGGCCCATCATGCCAAATCTTTCTCATCAGCTGAGAGCTGATGATATAATTTTGCACTGAAGGTACAACTGTCAGCCCTTTTGGCCTGCCTCAGCTCCTGGCGCTGATCGACTTGAGCTGGTGCTACAAGGCCGCATGCCCGGCGTGTCACCACAGCGCTGCCGGCCTGCCCCGCAGGCACGCACGGCTCCCCTCGGCCTGCCGGCCGCCATCACACCCCACCTCCTGACAGGACAAGCTGGCGCCCAGCAGGGAGATTTTTATTTTTGCCTGGGCAGAATGTCTTTACCACATTGAGTTTTTCCACAGACAAAATCGCACTGTTGTTTTTTTAACCCCCATCCCCTCCAACAAGCAGCGTCTCTTTGGGCTGTGGAAAAAAAAGCCAGGAGGCCAGGCCCCTTTCCTGTCCCGTGTGATCCAGCAGCAGCGAGGTGCAGGCACCACCATGCTTCTGCTGTCACAAACATGTGCAAAACTCATCCCCAGAACTGGATCTCCTGCACGGCCGGAGCCTGGGGCTGTGGGGGAGTGTTCGTTCTCCCAGATTTTCAGCTGATGAATTTCCTAACTCATTTCCTCATCTAGTTTCCCAGATGCTGTTTCTCAAAGCAGGCCCCAAGGCCACAGCTCATCCCTGAGCTGTGGTGGGAGGCACAGGAAGGGACAGCTCTGGGTGAGCAATTCTGACACGAAGCGAGGCAGGAACAGGGGTTTCCCCTCTGTTGTGTGGCCTTCAGCCTGCAGAGCTACCTGTGCCTGCTGCTGAGCTCCACCAATTGCCCTTCACCCGGTCTGTTACAGTTGGTTTACCCCTCCGTTTCCTTCTTCCCTTCAAGGCCATGAGGTACCATTGTGTACCCTGCACCCTGAATCCCTGAGAGGGCCAATGGATAATTTCCTCTCACAACAGTGTCCCCCTGCTGTCCAGTGACCTAAATAATAGGCCTCTCCCATCCAAGCCTTTCATAGTACATTTCTCACTGGCAGCTTTCTAACAGCGTTGCAGGTTTTGCTATCAATTACCTGTGTCTGAAGCAAACCGAGCTGCCAGCACTAGTGGCAGGACCAGGAAGGTGAGGGACAGGAGGCAATTTGCAAGGACGTACTGACTATGGGCACGGCTGTGGCTAACCCAAAAATGTCATCTCCTGCATATCACCTCGCTTTTGCCTCAGACTGCTTGTGGCATTGAGCACTGGGAAGCTTGTCCTGTGGTTGCTCTCCTCCCCAAGAACAGCCACCCCACAGCCCCGGCAGGCAGGAGCACCTGCTGCTGCACGCACCCTCGCACCTCTTGAACATGGAGCTGAGACTTCATGACCACCACCAAGCCAGAGGTGTGGGCAGAGGGCTGCTGCTGCCCTCTGAAGGCATCACTCTCTGCAGGTGAGCCAGCTGATGACAACTGGTTGGGGAAAAAAAGGAGAGACAAGAGAGGGCAGATCTTAAACAATTTCTGCTCCACACTGTACACCAGGAGCAGAGGAGGATGGCAATAACGATGTGGGCAGCTTAAGCATTATGGAAAGACAAAGGAATAAACTTATGAAGATGGGCTTTTCTGTTTCTCTGGGGGCCTTGTTCAGGCCAGTTTGAGCACTTCAATAAACTAGGAGGGAACAAAGGGGAAGGTGAGAGGCGGGATACTGCAGGGGATGGGATTTTGGGTAACAGCAAAGTTTGGGGTGGGAAGGAATCGGGCAGCAGCACTGTGTGACTCACTGTCATCCCAGTGCATTGCTGCCAGCTCAATAGCCTCTGGGGAAGCCACAACATAATTATTTATTGCAATACAGCCTCAAAACCTCATGTCTGTGTTTGCACAACCCCTGCAGCATGCCACAAGCAGAGCTACTGGGGACTTTACCTCCCACTGTCACAGTCCCAGCAGCCCTGGCTGGTCTCTGCTCAGGACCTGGCCATCCATCTCTGCCCCTCCAGTCTGCCCCCAGGTTTCAGAAAGACACCTTGCGTTTAAGGGCCACAGGAGAGACTGATAGCCAGCACCAGGCTGGACAGCATGGAGGAGCTCCATCTCCTATGAGCTATCAAAAAATGTGTTGCTCAGCATGTGATAGCTGCCCCCTGCTATCTTCTGAGAAGAAACTGAGGACAGGGGAAAATCACAAGGAATCCCCCTCCTCTCTCCTCTCCCAAGCACTCACGCAAGTTTGTAAAGGGGAGTCATTTTGAATCCCCAAGATTAAAAGTCCCAGATGCTCATTTGAGCTCCGTTCCCATCCTCCCATCCCCACCAAGGCAAAAACCAGGATTAGAGCAGGGTATTTCTTGTAAACACAGTGCATATACCAAATAAAGTGCACTTTTTGAACACAAACACACACACTTCCCCCCCATCTTCATTCATGACCTGGACCTTCCTCATTCAACCTGGTAACACCCAGGAGTACTCAGACCCCAGTCTGTTTATGCGGGAGCTTTCCAGGTACATGTGCCATCAGTGCCTCCTTCACACGTGCCTCCTTCAGAACAGCCTCTCCCACCTTTTCATTTGCAACCACACAGCAGAGAAATGATAATTCATTGAGCAGAGATGAACCTGAAGAAAGGCAGCAGATAGCTCTTGTAATAGTGAAACTGCCCCTTTGAGACACACAAGAGTGAAGGGAGGACTTCTTGTTTCTACTCCAAGAACCATCAATATATGTTAGTCAATAGCTGTTTAGTTTGAAGTGGATTAAAAATCCACAGTGGAAAAAGAGGGATTGCTTACCAATAATGGTTATAAATCATTCTAACAGTCGTACAGTGAAGAGGATGTATGGCACTGATCTTGTGGTTTCTCACTGACATTTAATATACACAAACTTCATTACTTTCCAGCTAGTCCTGCTGCATCACTGACTTTAGCCCTGAGCATCTCATAATCAGCCTGTCTACTCTTTGAGGAGCCCAAGCAATCCTCACAGAACTCATGTTCTCAGGTTTAAAGAAACAAAAAAAAAAAAAAAAAAAAAAGATTTTTTTAAAATGATAATAGCAACTGCAGCAAACTTTTGGGTGTGAGCCAATGCAGCTGTCTTCATAAATATTTAGCTCAGAAAGAATGATTCTGTGACTCCAATCAATTTTCCAATGTAACAGAGGTTGTTGCTGTACATAATTATTCCACAAGAATTATGAACTAGCTCTTGGCACAGGTGGGAGTTAGCTCTGAAGCCTAATGACAGACACTTGAAAGAGCAGCTCCCTGAATATTGCTACAATTTACAGCTACTGCAAAGCTGCTCCGTACTGTGGTATAAGTTCAGGGTAGATGAGACCCTTAAGACATTGTTTTGTTTTGGTCTTTTTAAGAGGTTTGCTTTCCTTTTGCTGATTGAAAAGTCTGATGACCAAACAGTAATTAGGCTTCTACATCACCTTGTGCTATGTCAGTTCTCTGTGAAAAATTAATCTAGCCCTCTATTTCCTTTGCCTGAATGTGTTTCTTCTTCCTTGCCCTCTCCCAGTACCTCCTCCCGTATGTGGAGGTAACTCCTGCACACACACACCCATATTCGTGGCCCAGAGAGGGTGTTGGCTATATGCATCTAGAAACTGACAACAATTTTCAATTCACTTATTTCTTCACTGTAATTGCTATTTCTTTTCATCATTTGGACTTAAAAATCACAGCCCAAACTAGTCACACATCCTGAGATACCACTTCTGTGCTTGGCACAGCTCTTGCCAGACCTGGAGAAGTGCATCCCCTGGAGGGGTTTAACTTACATACCAGCAAGAAGTAACCTCCTGACACAAAAATTACACAGCACACTTTCTTAGCTGGGAACAGCGACTGGATGCAGCTCACACAGGTGCTCAAGGTATTTTTGGGTATATTCTATAGGCAAGGAAGGACCGGCGGCCACTTTAAATAAAGAGCACAATTCACAACGACATTCCTATGGAGACTGGTGTTTCTGAGAGACAAGGCAGCCAGCTGTGGGCTGAGCCCCCAGCCTTGGTACAAGGCACACACCTCTCTCACGACAGGGTGGTTTGCCACAAAGGGCAGGCTCATGGGAACGTGTATGTTCCCATCTTCCCCCACACCTTGTTGAAGACAAGCTGCTCACCAAAACACATAAAGGGATTCATGAGTCTGTGGGGAAGAGGCTGGCTCGTGGCTCACCTGCTCTGCATTTCCCAGCTCTAGGTGGGCACTGGGGCTTGTTTGTAAAGGAAATGGCAGCCTGTGGCTCAGACGTTGCTGCCCAAACAGCTGGGGGCTGAAGAAGCTCTGCTTGATGGCAATAAACCATGCTGTTTGTATGTCAGGCACGTAGGGGGAGAGGCTGGTTCTACTGGGAACAGCCTTCTGCTGAGGTCCTCTCACTAGGCATATGACAGAGTTGTATGGACATAGAGAATTAATCACTTACCTTAGAAAAAGAAGGCAGCAGGGTCTAACACTGACATAAGGAAGATTCAGTGAGGTGGGAAGTAACTTAATCTAGATGAATATCTAATTAGAAGGTAACACACAGGCTTTTGTAAGTGGTGAGAGAAATCCCTTCTTCCCATCCTGACAGCTTATTCAGGAGGTTTTCTAAAGTGGACGAACACAGGATAGCAAAGATCGGCCCTGCACCCTTGATGTGGCAGTGCAACATGGTGAGCTGAGAGGAGGTGCAATGCCAGACCAGACACCCATATGCAAAATGAAAGTTTTTCTCGCGGTGCACTCACCCAGGGGCAGTCTCTGCTCTTTGCTTCCAAGGGCTTGGCCTCAGCAGGCTGCGAGCATCCTGAGCAGAGTGCAGGACACCGAACTGCCCCTCAGTCTTCCCCAGTGGTCCTTTGGTGCCAGCCTCCTACCACCATCACGGCAGCCTTTCCAAAGGCTTCCAGGTGCACCCAGTCTGCTGGTAGGTGCCGGCAGAGGCTTGTGCCTCCCACATGCCTGTAGAAGTAGTGCTCAGGACCAGACCCTCAGTGTTGTTTACAGAACAAGTTTTGTTTACTTCAGTTTACAAAGGAAAGCCACCAGCTTTAATTTTACCTAAAAATCAAAACAACTGGGGAAGTGCATGATTCAGAGTGGCTCGGTGCAAATTTTTGCAAAATAACAGGTACAAAATCAATATAACTCAAATTATACATACACGTAAAATAAAAGAAATTCAAGTTAAAACCAGGACTGGATTCCTATTAGACCTAGAGATGATCCAAGAGTATGTCAGGAAATAAATAAATCATTCTTATTTTCATCATAAAAGAGGGCGCTACTCACTTATCCAAATGGTTTGGGTATTTACAGAAGGGGAATGAGAGGAGAAATAAAGAGAAGACAAGCATTTGTAGGAATGAACTGAAATGCTGTGAGGATACCACTTTCCCACATGCCCCACCACAGCTAAGAGAAGGCTCCAAGTAGCCAAATGAATTCCTCTTGAGCAGGACGCCACCACCTGCCCTGTGCTGGAAGGACCATGCAAGGTGACACCAGCATGTTCTGCGGGGTTTGCTGACACCACGGATGTTCTGCAGTTCCACTACAACTCGCAGCCATCCTGGGGCAGACAGCATCAAGTAAGTTGGCCTGATCAATCTGATTTAGGAATACAAAGTCAATTTCACCTAGAATACCGCAAAGGAAAGACTGCTTACAGCCATGTATGTCTTCTGCCTCCCCAAAATGTGTGTGCTCCTCCTAGGAGGCAGGCAGCTCGGCTGTATCTCTGTCCTTCAGCACACGGGCACAGCTGGCAACCGGAAGGCTGCATTTCCACAAGGGCCAGTAGCGAGGGTGCCGTGGGTGACCGCAAGAAAACGCAGGCCCTTCCAAGTATCTCAAGGCTTGCAAACCACAGGAAACAAAGCAACACCCTTATTTATCAGCACAAGCTGATGCTCAGCGACGATTTGCTATTTCAGATGCGTTGTTACAAAATAATCATCCGCTTGCATTTTGCTGCACGTGCTCCTAAGGCCAGTTCTTGACAGGTCTGAGCTGTTATCTCAGTGCAGCAAAGGGTGCTCAATGCCCAACAGCAGCAGGGCAAACTCTGTAACTGATGTCATGGCGTGCGAAAAAGAAACGTCCTGAAGGCTCTCATCCTAACCTTCTGTTTCCTTGTCGGGATAGATTTATTTGCAGTCAGTACCACAGGGACTGGATTCTAGTGGCGGTGGTGTTATACCCATATTTTTTAATGGGATTTGACATTTAGGGCAGCATTTCAGTTCACCTCTAAGCCTGTAATTACACTTGCAAATTTGCTTAGCAAGACATCAGCAGAGCATCCCAGGGGACTGCTCAAACAGATTGGTTCTGTTCCCATAGAAGCAGCATTTGAGTGCCCAGTGGTGCTACACAGCAGGCACTGCGGGCTGCAGCGCCTGGCACACACAGACACTGGCAAGCTGGACCCACTCCTGATCTTCAGAATAAAAACAGAAACAAAGACTGCAAACAGCCCTCGCTTTACCTTAAGAGAAACACTGCACTGAACCAGATACCACTGGAGGTCAGAAGCACTTCACAAATGTACTACAGAGACCAGGCTCCTTTCTGCACCCAGCTGGTTGTCTTTGGTCTCACAAAATCTGCACGTGCAGGGAGTAGCAGCGCAGCCCAAGGATGAAATCCTGTATGTCACCTCCTGGTCTGGAATCGGGATGGCCCAGCCTGGAGAAAGTTCTGTTGTCTCTCACAACAGAAGTGCAGGCACTGCTGAGCATTGCCTTTCTGAAGGGATCCATTTAGGTTTCTCCTTTTATTGCAGCCCTACCGCTGCCAAAATTTGGAGAGAAAATTAATGCCAAGTGTCAGGATGCTCAGGACTGTATTTTGTCCCTAATTTACACCTCCCTCCTTTGCACCCAATTTACACCACCACCCCGCAGAGATATTACTGGAACTAAATAAAGTACATTTGAAGTGCTCGTCTGAGATGCCGCGTATATTCACTTCTGTTCAGGAACGGAGGGGTGGGGAAATCTGGTTTCTTCAGATTTGGACTTGAAATCCACACCCAAGGGATGCAAGCAAAGGATCTCCTTCTCTCACAAGCCATCTGAGCAGACCTTTCTGCAAGACACAAGTGGTTTCACCCCTGAGTTCAACTTAAAAAGAAAAAAATGCAGTCCTCAGCCATTCCCACTCCAGTGCCAGAAGCGGCCAGAACATTTAGCACAGGGCTTTCTACTGCAGGAACAAAGAGCAAATGAGTAGCATGAAACCAGGAAAGACAGAGAAAAGCAGAAAGAGACTAATTTATATCATACCAAGAAAACAGAAGGAAACCTGAGGCCAGAAGGTTTGGGCTAGAACAGAAGGAAACCTTATGTAAAGTAGACTGCAATGTTCAACTTTGCAGCCCTCAGTGCTCGTTCGGGAGCAGGCTGGTACCTCTATCAGCAACGATCACAAACAGGAAAGAAAAACAAATCTAGTATTCTCAAAGAGACATTAGGTCCCACAAGGCCATTTCAAAGCCTGGAGCAAAACGTGAGTTTTCCTCTTTTCCCAGCGGGGACGACAAGACAGTTAGTCCAGCTTAGTGCATACAGTTCTCCTCTCCTCAGTGAGGCTTCTTCTAGCTGACCGACGTGCAGTTCAGCTCTGCAGAGTCCTGCCTACCTGCGGCCATGACTCCCTCTGGCCCGTCAGCAATACTGGGCTCGCTGGAGCACTGCCTGTGGCTGAAGCTGGGCTGCAGGAGGAGGCATTTGTCATTACTGTCTGACTCCTCGATCACCATTCCCGTGTGCATCATGGAGGCCATCGCCAGGAGCTGAATATCCGAATGAGCATTGGCAACGGTGTGGCGCCGGATGCTGCCACATTTCTCCAGATAAGCCTCCCCCTCCTGCTCTGTCAGCGGCGTCAGGGCCATCTCGCTGGGCTGCCGACTCGTCACCAGGTGAGAGGAATAATTCAGTGCACCAGCCTTAGGACGGGATCTGGAGTACCGCCTCTCTGGAAGAGAAGGAAGCAGGAACAATCAGTAGGACACAGGCAAAGCCTTTGAACTGCAAGGCTGGCCACAGGGAACAGAGAGGGCTCAGCTTGCAGCCACGCTGAGTTTCCCATCCTAGTGCCACTGTTCAGATGCTCTGCAGTTCATCCTGCCAGGGGTTTGGAAAGGAGATCTGCCTCTCCTGCAGTAAGGAAACACCTCCCACTCCACTGCCAGGCAGCAGAGCTGCTGCCTGCAAGAGAAGCAAGACAAAAAGCAATGGGTGCAGCAAAGAAGTCTTCTTCAGCTTCCTGATTGTCCTCTTATGTGCAGAGCGGGTGGGGACAGAGCAGAAGCTCTCTCGTGCAAGTTCTCTAAAATCAGTGGCATTTAAGTGCCACAAGTTCCCAGAGAAACACTTGGTGAAGACCTGACTTGCCATCCTTTTATCTGGAAGATTTCTCTCAGGAGTTGCCATCAGCTGGTGTCAATATGACGTTCCCGATGCCTACATAGCACTGCCTCTCTGGCTGTTTGGAAAGGCTGTGCTGGTAGCACCATCCCACTGTATTTTTTTAATGATCATGCAAGGAAAAGAACGTTTCATCCACTTCTGGAACACGCCTACATTTGGGGCTAGACACTGCAAACACCTAACACAGTGCACAGCACAAGGCTTGGGGGACAGACCATTCAGTGGGACAAGCGAGTCTCTTGGTTTAAAACTTGAGCCCCAGGCATGGGGTTCTCAGCCCCGCTTCATGAGCACCATTTCAGTTCTGACACCGAAAATTTTAAGAAAAGCTGGCACCTGGGTTTTTGCCTCGGGTCCCCTGGCAGGTTTAATCAGACAGCATCACTTCTCACCTCCTGTCTTCCACCGCCACGCAGCATCGCTGTGTGGTGTTAAACACCTCATGTGATCTGTCCCCAGGGCGGCTGACAAAGCTATTCCCAGCCCGCGTGTGTATCTCGCCAACTTCCTTGAAGCACAGGGTCTCATTTCCTCAAGTCAGAAGCCTGTCAGACTACGTACAATACTTCCCCCAAGACTGCAAAGCACAAGAGACAGTAACAAAATTCAAAGCAAAGCGCTCATCGCTGAAGGTTATGAAACAGCTTTGGAAGCTTGCATCAGTATGAAAGGCAGAAAACAAACCTGATAACATTACAGGAATGGATGAGCAGCCAAAACCCCACCACTGGCAGCCAGGCAATGCCAACACTTCACCCCGCTGCTCTCAGTAATGGGTTCATTAAGATGGTTCATTCTGCACTTAGGAGTACGCACAGACAAGGTTTTTAGCACTGGCATTGCCAAACCCCACGCACAGCACTCGTGTTCTGCTGCTGCCTGGGCCCAGGTCACAAAAAGTTGCTCTGACATAGACAAGACTCAGGTAACGTAGGAGTCATTGGCTGGTTCTCCAGCTTCCTCGGTACTTTTTAGGGCTGTTTCATTTCTAACTGCTGTGAATTAAGTCAGGTACTGATGCCAGAAGACAGCAGGCAGCGGTGGGGGCATTTATTTCCTTGTAACATCACTGATCCAGGCTGAGACCCTTAAATGCACTTAGGTGCCCATCTCATGTCTTGGTTAGGAGCTCAGCCACTTTTAAGACCTGCTCAGCTCTGAGACTGAGAGGATGAAGGGAGGCCAGTAGCTTCCTGAGGTTGCGTTCATCACAATGCCCCATTCCACAAATTAACATTTACTTTATGTCTGTCCTGCCTTGGCTTCAGCTATGCAGAGGTTTTCTTGGCTAGCGAGAGAGGCCTGAGGAGATGAAGCTGAAATGAGCCATGCACAAAGCTGCCAATTCTCCAGACTCCATCAGTGAAGGTTTTGCAGGCAAAAGCAAAATCTTTGCTCTTCTCTGTTTCTAAACAGCACATTTAAAAAGGAAAACATGCTTCATTTAAACAGAGACAGCTTGCAGCACTTCCCAAAAAGCTGGGATACACAGGGAAAAGAAAAATCATGGTTGTGGCCTGATGTTCACCTAATAAATAAAAATATTCCCGTGAGAAAAAAATGCCAGCTTGTGTATAAACTTTTAGTGCTGATGAAACAGCCAAGCCTGATGACCTGAGAGATTAAAGTCCACTGAGACAAAGCACAGAGAAGGAAGCAATAATGTTTAATTACTCCTGCCCAGCCTGACTACCCTGCCTGCACGTGAGCTGGAAAATTGGTCCCGACATCCTTTTCTGGTACATCCCTGGCTTCTGTGGCAAAATGGTCAACAAGTGTCCCTTGTTACATCACCTACTGCAGCAGTTTGCACTCCAGCCAGCTGCTCTGTATTCATCAGTTCAGAGGCTTGTGCACCACGTGTGTACTTGTGCACATGTGAGCATCCATGCACACACACACACCTTGCGGAGCAGACTGTACAGAGCTGATGCCTGAGTCGGTGCCTCAAAAGCTGCCATCATTCAGCTCTTGAAATCTAACAGGCATCTGGATCAGCAGATTGCAAAAACCTGCCCGTATTGAAGGGAACACGGACGGTAGAGCAGAAGACGCCACTCTTCCCCCAGACCTATATCAGCACAGGAACAGCCGTACTGTGCTGCCTGCTGCGTGCAAAAATAAAGCAAAGGTCCCGAGCTCCATGACACTGAAGGAACCACCACGACCCAGATACACCACAAGGGCAGAGAAGGCACACAGCAGCTGAGCTTGCAAAACCACCCATGAATCAGGATGAATGTGCATCCACGTGTGGTATTGTCTCCCCACAACAGCAAAGATATTTTTAATGCATTAAGCAATGCCTTCCAGTGCCAAATATAAGGTCTGCAATCAACAGACTCTTGAGGAAAAAATATCCACAGATGCTTTTTGTGCAACAAAGGTAAAATCCTTTATGGTGAGAGTCAGATAAAAATTAAGCTAACCTCTGAATATACATTTATGGTTTTACGTTTCCCCCTTTAATTGTTTGATAGAGCAATCACAGTTCCCTGTAAAATTTAAAACAGCCTGCAACTCTTGCACAACCTCCAGCTATGAACCGATGGCCGAGAAGCATCAGACTGTGTGATACCTTCCAGCTTTGTTTTCTGCAAGCCACCTGTCCTTTATCTCTCTTCTTATCTCATTATGCAGCAAGGCACTGCCTCACCTCTGCAATACTATGTATGCATCGTACCAAGTCACCGTAAGAGCTGTAATGCACAGAACTCCATTCAGGTAGACAAGGTCTAAAAGGAAAAGAAGCACAAAGCAGCTGAGTGCTGACATAAAGCACACTGGTCCTGTCCTAGGAGCTTTCTTATTCAAAATCTTCCTCAGAGTAGTCCTCTGGAGAGAAAAGCATCTCAGGTTATTGCTCCTAAACCCCATGGCCCAGAGCTATACTCCAGCGTGCTCCGTGACTAAGTTCAACCACAACCACATCATGGTGCAGAAGACAAAGGAGCTGGCAGACAGTCTGGCAGACTCAAACATTAATTCTTGGGTTCCCACAGCCTTCTAGAGGAAAGGAAGTCATCTCGCCTCTCAGGGACTGTTATGCACCTTGCCAATGGCCACAAAAGATGTTCTCCTAAGGGAACTGTCATGTAGTTTTTCAGGGATTTTTTGCAGGCAAACTCAAGTCAGCAGTAATGTTAGGTTTAATACATAGGAGAAATAGGGTGAATGTTTTATCTTCTTCCCCATTTGTACTTTAAACATTCTTTCTTAGACAACTGGATCCATCCAGCGTACTCCACCCTTACAATGCAGGTTGTGGCTTATTTACGTGGAAGAAACAAGACGGTGGGTAACAGGAGAGTACCACAGCACAGCAAAAGGAACATAAACCAACTGAAGCAACTACACCCCAATGCTTCTGCCAATGCAGTGGTAACAGAGCTCAGAGGTAAAACAGGGCACAGTTCAACCTGTCTTTGGTATCTGGGTTGGGTTTAGGGATACAACTCTCTTCCCCACACTCCATCTTGACTTTGTAATTTGTTACTTTAACTGGGGAGGCTGCCTTCTTCAAATGCCCTCTGCGAGCTGCTCTGTTCCCTTTCACACCTATTCCTGCTGCACTCCTCTCGCGGTTTAAATCAAGTTTAACATACTGCAGCCTTGAAGGCCGAAGCCTTGTGTCTGTTTGCAGCCATGACAAGATACCTTCCTCATTCACATTTCCCAACACCCGTGCATCTTGAAGGCTGCAGTCCAGACGACAGTTTGGACTCCACAGCATCCAATGAGAACACAAGCACACCCGACTCCCAGCTGCGTGTTTCACAAGAGCTGCTACAGAGCCACTGTATGGCAAGGAACCTACTGGGATTCTCATCATTACTGACTGCCCAGTGGTAGAATAAACTCGTTCTGAGAAAGTATAAAGTGACAGAAAGAGAGAAAGAGGAAGAGAAAGAAATTTGATGAGAAACGGCAGTTATTAAAAGAAATGACCACCACAGGAGAATTTTGAAAACAAGAAGATTATCTGCAGAAAGGTGTTGCTCTTTTGTCAGTGCTGTGTAACGCAAACACAAGTTTTTTCTTTGCTTCTGCTCAGCACAGGGTGGAGCAGGGGCAAAGGGCCACCCTGAAAATATACACAAATACATCAGAGCTAAAATCAAAGCAAGTGTAATGATTTTGAGGCACATAAACTTTACAAGGCCAGTTCATGTGAATTTTTGTTTCATGACACTAGTGCTTTGTTCAGCTGGCAGAAATCCAGGATGGCTAGGAACTTCAGCACAAATCAGGCAGCTACACTTCACACTGTCCCAGCAGCATGCAGGCATCCATAAGCAGCCAAACAAATTTGTTCAACATTTATGGAGGTTTGTGGTCTAGATCTAGCCTCAGATCAGGTCTGCAACTCAGTGCTGAAGAATCTAACCAAGTTAAAAAGATAAAAGATATCTTTGCATAAAAGATATTTATTTGCCCAACAACTACAAGAGCTGACACAGATCATCTGAGTCCTGACAAGTCCTTCTACCATATGACCATCCTTTACCCTGTGCTAGTGAGGCATAGTACAAAACAGGGTGCATCTCTTCAGCTAACTTAGGGCTGTCATGAGTGTATCCAAGCTTATAAAGTGCCGCAAAACATTAGGGGTACTGGACCTTTCTTCACTTGCTCCATTTAAATCTTCATGGTTACCAAAACAGCATTGCCATAACTATTTCTTAGCTGCTCGATCTTTCTTGCTCACCATAATTGTGAGCAGAGCTCCTGGATCATGTCTAAAGCTTTCCACAGTAAGCACCCCCCTTTCTGAAGTGCAGTGCCAGTTCTCTCTCCTAGCCCCATCTATCCACAATTTAAATACAGATTTTCTTTTTAAAGAGTCCTCAGATTGAAAAAAGACTCCATGAAAAAAAAAAAAAAAAAAAAAAGAAATACAAGAGTAATCTCTCAGGATGAGTAAACAAGAATTCAGCTGGCTGTGAAGGGTGGTGGGTGCAGCAGTGAATGCGGGAGCTGAGGCAGTCAATGCAGGTTAGCAAGCAGGAACAGAGAGCTGGCAGACAAGGAATGGGTGCAATCTCTCACTAGCAAGACAGGGTGAGGGCAGCACATCAGGCATGGACCAGAGACAGCAGTTTTAATATCCCAACTGCCTTCAGAAAGAGGGGAGATTTTGCATGTGTGGGCAGTGGTGGGGCCTCAGAAACATATTAATCAGGACCTTCTTGGGAGTGCTTTAACCTTTGCTTTCTCTCATGTAGTCTTGCACTGCCTCCTTTCCTAGCACAGATGTGCACTGCCTCACATTAGCTGACATATGTACCCCAATAAGAGTGTTTGAAAGAGCTTGTGTATGGTACACACATCTTACCAAGCAAGCAAGTGCCACCAGAGTAGCTGTTATCCTCGCACAAACCCAAGTACGGTGACACCACCTGCTTGACCAGTTCTTCCAGCTGTAGGTAGCCCTCACTAGGGCCAGTGGGCTCGTGGACACTCTGAAATTCAAACATGAAAAGCCAATGTTACCCTTACGCGACTTGGAGTAAGACTCACTGGGTCATTACAAAGCTGACAAACCAAGAGAGCTAGGGCACAAAGAGGCATTCAGAGAAGCTGGTGGATGACGATGTGGAAATCTGTGGGACTGTTCCTGGCCAGGGAGACAAGGTGCAAGGAAAATGCAAACACAAAAGAGCAGAGCCTGTCCCTCTCACAGAAATATCCTTACCCATTTCCAGGAAAGTTCAGGGCATTAGCTATTCAAATTCAGCTCTCATTTCTGTTTACCTTTCCCAAATAAGCACACAATTTCCCATTCATTACACCCTCTGCCTTCCCCATTCTCCCTTCCAAGATTTGTTTCAGCTAGGTGAGAACAAGAATTGCTACTGGAGTAAGATGAAGAAAACGAGAGGCTCTCCACCTGCAGAATTAACAGCATCTGGACAATGGAAGCCGGCAGCTTTGTCTGGACCAGAGGAAGAATTTCTTCCAACTTCACTTTTAGCAACACCAAGTCTCTGAAGCCAAGAAGAGCAATCTGACGGATAGTCAACTCCTGACCCTGAAAAAGACAGGAGGCAAAAACCCAAGAGTTAGTAAAGGGCCATGGGAGCACCACACCAACGTATGCATGCACACAGACAGAAAGGGCCTATCCTGCCCATTGCTGCTGTGGTGAAGCCCCCCAGCTGCTCAGCATGAGGACTTTTGGCACTCTTTGGTAGCTTCCCACTCAGTCTCTGTCCCACATAAATTCTGAAAGGAGTAACACCTCATCTGAGGTGCCACTAGGTCTGGAGTGAAGCCAAAAAAGGACCTGTATTTCACCAAAAGACTGCATATTCATGAAACCCAACTGACAGCAAATCTGGTCACAAACATCTGAAGACAGATGCAGCTGGTGCTTTTGACACTTGGACCTGAGAAACCGCAAAAGATTTGGTAGAAAGAGGTTGGTACAGAATATTCCTTAACCAAGCCTACCTCTGCTCTGTGTTGGATCCTCTTTCTGTTCAACATCTGCACTTTAGACCTCGTTGATAAGACAAAAATTCAGAATGCAGTCCACTGCAGATGTTAGGATTTAGGCTAGAATGAAGCTAATTGGACTGCTTGTACCAACAAATTTTTTTAAAAAAGAAAATGGACAGATAATGAAAGCAACAGATTTAATTTCCACCACAAGATGTTCTGTGGCCTCTAGCATCAACAACACAAGTGAGCAGGGTTAACAGATGAAGCTGTTGTAGTTTTTCTTAGCACACTTAGATGTTGTTGGACTCCATTGGTCATTCTGGTGTTTGTCTTTCCTTCTGTAAGACTTAACATACATATGACTTCCTCTTGCCCCACTTAACACCGAAATTTTCCTCCCAGCCCTGCCCAGTACTTTCCAGCCTGAAGAGTTTTCCTAGTTCTCTCCAGCCTGTTAATCTCTGCCCTGCGCTCCTTTTTGGAGCCAGTTTATAGTCTCCATAACACAACCATCGAGGCAAATATTTAGCTGGAAGGAATTAACACCAGTTAATCATTAATTCATAATGGGTTTAATGTCATAATTAACAGCATCATCAATATGTAAATATGACCTAAAGCAAGTGGTCTGGCAGGCAGCTTGGCCACACTTTGCTGTTTAAACCATTGCTGCATGTTTGGAATCATCAAGGTGTAGAAAAGACTGGTTCATATCTCTGAACTGTATTTCAGCAGCTGCACACTTTATTTATATCATGCAGTTTAGTCCCATTAAGTTCATATCCCATTTCAGAATGCAAACATCATGCTGTGCCAAGCAAAACAAGACTTGCTATTCTTTTTCCACACCAGGTAGTTACATCAACAGCTGAAACTATATAAAAGTCAGTGACCTGTTTACACAGCTTCCCTCCGTACAGCAATTTGACCAACTTGGCTGCTTAAAGGTCATATTTCTGCAACAGCTCTGAGCCTCAGGTTTAAACTGAGCTGAGATAGGAAGTTACTTCTAGTTACTACCATTGGTAACAGACTCACAAGTTTGGCTGACTTACTTTCATTCTGAATGGAGAGTTGCTGGGATCACAGAAGACACACCAAAATGCTTACATTGGCGTTGGCATTTACAGCGAAGGAGTCACAGGTGATGGGGAACCAACAATGCAAAGGCTTCCTCAGCTACCAGAGTAGCTCGTGGAGAATTGCAGCTTGGTGAAAGGGATTTGCTAGATGACCTCTTTTTACATTTGGTGATGCACCAGATAAATGGGCAGTTTAAAATAAACTAAATAAACAGTTTCTTATTTGTAGGAAAAGGCCAACCTTGTTACCAGGGCACTGCTCTGGACTAAGAGCAATCATGATTTGGTTTCTCGTGACACCAGCAATTCCCTTTGTTGTAGCCTAAGGCACCGTACTTTGAGTCAGATTCTTAGATGTATTTATTTAGGGTGTTGAAATCCATACATTTGTGCAGGACTTAAATGCTTGCAAAGCTTTAAATATGTGGTCTGTAACCTTTCAGTTCCTCATTTAGAAAATAACAATACACCCTTAACTTCGCAGCTTCTATAAAATAGGTTGGCCACAGATTTTGTGACAACACAGATGCAGTAAGAAAGTTAAGATTTCAAAGAATCTCAGCATCCCATAGTCATGGCTTCATCACCACCACCACCACGCTACTTCCAAAAGCTGCACCAACTGTGCAGTAGTTTTTGTTCAGATCCTCATTAGAGACATTTAATAGCACTGGAGGAGATTTTTCTGATAAGCGGAAGAATTATTAGCATCTGCAGACATCACACACAGTTAGCTCAGCTGTTTCTACAGTGCACGGATAGCTGCAGTGCAGACAAACCCCTACATAAATAGATCAGGTCACTCTATGACTGGGAGTTAGTTGCAAAAGGAGAAAAAAAAATGGAGGATATTATAATTGTGCAGTCTAAGCTGCCAAACACCTACCTTTAAGCATCTGCAGCAAGGAAAGAATAAAAATAAGCACAGTGAAAAGGTTAGTGTCTGTCTTTACAGAAGTCCTTTGCTCTTTTAGGAAATGCCAGTTTTAATAGGATTAGAGAAAAAGGGCAACCTTTGAGCTTTACCTGCTGCCTTTCAAACAATACAAGGGGAAAATAATATTATAAATGAATTTTTAAAAAGGCTCCAGAAAGCACATCTCATGGAACAGGCAAAAGTCAGGAGCAGGCAGTTAGCATTTCTCAGAATGTCAGTCTACTCATGAAATACATTTCTGCTTCCCCTCTGATGGGACAGAAGATCAAAATAGACTGGGGAGGTATTCAGACTGCTTGTATGGAAACCCTGACCAAAACTACAGGAAAAACTGATACAGCTCAACAATTCCAATGGACTAATCAGCTGTAAAATATCCAGTGTAAATGGGTCTTACATAAAGTTGTTCACTTGCCCTCTACCCAGAAGTTTACTTTCCCCTGTGTTAAAAAAAAAAAAAAAGGCACAGCTTGGATATAAGCCCTCTGAAAGTAGTTTGGACAAGCCAGACACATTGGTTTCTGTTCTAGTATTCAGATTTCTTTCTCTGAAGACAAGTTTTCAGTGTTGTCATGCACACCAACAGAGCTCCAGAGATTTAAAAATGGAACAACTTACTAATTGTAAATGGTCCAGAGCGACAATCTAGACAAAGAACAGCCCGATAATTTCAGTGTACAAGCTTAGCTAAGAACAGAGAGTGGACAGACAAATGGGAATAAACTCAGCTCAGAAGGCTGGGCTTGCTTGGTTGATTTTAGCAGTCTTTCTCAGATAACCAATGTTGACTTGTGCAAACTCTGCTTTCTCCCAGATGTAGTTTAAAGATTTTGAGACCTGTATAGCCACCAGACAAACAGTACTGCTGAAACAGAAGAGAAGTTTTGATGCACTGTTAGGGGACATCGTAGTTACATTGCTTCACCTGAAGACTGAATTTTAATTGAGGTTACCTGGACAGGGTAGAATATTGCCTGGAGCGTTGGAAGAGTCTCTGTAAAGTAGTGATCCCAAATTTCAGACAGGATATCAATGCGATCCTCACCTACACAAACAGAGATTGGGAGCAAGAAAGAGTCTTAGTAATAAGGTCACCAAAAACAATTTGAATGTTCCCACTACTCTGTGTGTCCCCAGGTAAGAGAGACAAACCCACCCTTCCTGTTCCCAGTTTCCTCCCAGAAAGTGGACATAACCCAGCTAAACTCTGCCTTCACTGACAGAGACACCAGGCTGCAACATGGGTTGCTCTGTCACTTATTGCAAAGAGGACAGCTCTAAGCAAACGTGAGACCAGTTCCAACAGAAGTGTGAAGACTGACTACAAGAGGAGGCTTTACCTCCTCAGCAAAGGACTGGGTAGACTCGCTGTTCTAAATTAGCTAATTACTAAACCAGCACAGGAGCACGGCTGCATGCTAACAGCTGCGTATGAAAGCCAGCATTAGCTGTCCTGCAGCAACCAAGTCAGAGCATTTATAAGAGCTGACCCCTCTCCACCATCTCAGCAGCCTCAAGCACAGACACAGAAGTCATGAACTCCTGCAGGCTGTTCACCCACAGCTCTGACAAGCCACAAAGCCACCGTGCTCCTCTCAGGACTTCTCCTCTCAAACGTGGCAATTTGGAAGGTTCCCAAGTGAAATCCACTTGTGGTTACCCCTCATGTGAATCCGGCTCCAACAAACATCCCCAAACGTAAGTGGATATTTAAAGTGAAGGCAGACTGAGTTATGCAACTCATGACTCCCATAATAAGAATACAACTGTGGTCAAAAGCCTATTATTAACAAAAAATGCTTTACTGAATATAATAGTTTGAATAGACGTTTTAAAATATTCTCTTAGGCTTGACTTACAGAGCTGTATGTTTCTCAGCATTTAGGCCCCCAAAAACTCTGAGCTTTTTAGGGGATTTTTCCAACCCCATAGGACAAAGTTTTGCAATGTTTTTTCAAGTTTTAGATAAAACCCCCAGAAATTCCAGGTGCAAATACAAACCCACATTTAGTAACATAAGTTTTCTGACAAAGTCATTTTCCAGGACACCTTTCACAGAGCCTTAGATGGAGCTCACAAATAGTCTAGACTCAAGGAGCAGCAAGGGAAGCAGCTGCTCAAGGCAGCTGTGGAATCTCAGCCTCAAGCTTACATGAGGAACTGGAACACACATAAAACTGCAACACAATGGAGCTTTATCGCTACGTGCTGAAGTGTTTTCCCCACCTGGAGACTTCCATGTGGGCTTTCAGTGTGCTTGACAATGGGTCACGTTGTGTACAACACAGCCCGAGGGCAGAGACAGCAGGACCAGGTTCTGCAGATGTTTCCTTTTGAGCAGAGACCTCACTGACTGCAGGAGGGCTAAGAGGGAAGCATCTCTCAGATACGACACCAGCTTCATAACTGGAGCTCCAGGCACACCAGCACCTACCCAACACCCCTGTAACAGCTACCCACTGCCAGAAACTGCCTACCATAAATGAAAAAGACAACAGTAAACGGATGAATTGAATTCTTAAACTTCTCCCTCTTCTGTCTCCTCCCCACGACTGTAATGCTTTGGTATGTGGAGCTAGAAATGAAATGGCATAGACTACTTTTCCTTCTGAGGGGGAACAGAGAATGGTTTATTTCTTCAAGAAATCATAATCCTACAGGCATTGAAAGAGGTTCTGACAGACTGTATCACGAAAAACTGTATTAAAATAAGAGAATGAGATTTGAAAAACAGACACAGTGAAGCATTGCCATGCCCTGCAGCAGGAACATGATTCCATCATTGAGTACTGGGACGGGAGAAATTTTCCAGGAAGACAGCACAAGCTGAGAAGTGTGTACAAGTTCTTGTTGCTGAGACCACAAGACCTGGAACAAGCCTACGTGCTGTGAAAGAAAGGTGACAAGAGTCGTCATCTGCAGAGATGCCAGCTTGCACAGGTAAAGTGGCTCCAGTGTCACTTCAAACTGGGGACAAAAAGGAGGCATAGGAAGGGAGTTTTGCTGTCTGCCTGGGAAATCTTACCCTACCCAATCTACCTGAGCTGCAGCAAGCTACTTCTGGGCTGCTCTCAGCTTATTGCAGGCTGGAACTCATTTTTCTTCATGCTAAAGCAGAAATTAGAATAATTTTATATGAATACACGTAAAACAAAACCTGCGATAAGCTGCATGGTGCCTTTTCTGAGGAGCTGGCACCAGCAGGACAGGCACCCATGTTCATGAAAATGTACAAATCTGCTTTTCTTCCCTTCATTACAGAGTCTGTGCCAAGAATTCTGCATACACCAAGCAGGAGGCTGGCAACTGCACAGCTCCATCAGGGTCCAGTCCCACAGCCTGCTGGCCAAACGGAGAACTCACTCGATGAAGAACAGTGCGGAGGAATCCAGCACCAATAATGACACGAGATTATAAGCGTCTATTGGCATTTAATGACCCAGATACAGCAGGCTGACGATCAGTGAGGGATCTTCCCTACAGGCTACAAAACTGGGTCAAATCAGACGGCAGCCTGGTTTTGAATAAAGCCGTGCTCTGAGCAGCGCTCTCTGCTTGAGCAAGCCATTAATAACATGACTAACACTCCCACAGCCACCCCCGAGAGTCGCTGCTCCAAGCTGGCCTTGGTCCATGGGCTCTGTGGTAGCAAGTGTCTGTGCCCCAGTGGTTTGAACAGAACTTCATCTATGGTTGGCTTCTTTACTGAAGGATTTTGTTCCCATCCAAGTGACTGTTTTTTCTTTACATTTACACAAGGCCTGTTGGTTCAGCTCTCAAAAGCATAATGACACAGTATTGCTGTAACCAAAATCATGCTTCCAAGAGTGCAAACAGCCAGACTGCAGAGCTGCGAATCACATTGAGAAATAACAGGCAGAAGGCTCTCAGCACAGTTTTGCAACAGGATACATGTCCAGACTAGAACTACTTTGAGCTCAGGTTCAAATGCCACTCAGGACCCACAGTCCTGCTCTTGTGGTGAAGCCATGGCTGATGTGGCTTCAGCCACATGGTTTTTCAAACAGCCCACCATCCATAAGCAGCACAGACTGCAGTGCAACCTGGCCCCCAAGAGGTTGTGTGACCGTCTCAGACAGTACCAGAAAGGGCTGCAGGCATTTCAGCCATGCAAATCATCTCCTCTGGCCAAACATCAAAGCGCGACTCAGAAGGGCACTCCAAGAGCCCACTCCAAAATGGATTTCTTTCTATACTTGCCTTCACACAGCTTAACCTTCTCCTCTATAAACTGCAAGCCTTTCGCAAGGAGCTGGTTCTGCCAAAAGAGAAGAGAGAGACACGCATTTGCCTTTTCCAAGATTTAAAATAAACATGCAAGACTATGTGTTTTCTTCAGATGTTACCCACTTTACATGCAGTTATCCAAGGATTCGTCATGCCACATTAGTTCTTGCTCCCAGCACCGTCACCAGACCTGATCTCACTGTGAGTTTTGCACACTGTTTGCCAAAAGCAGGGAGGAAGACCCTGTCCTGGGTCATGGGGAGGGAGTCAAAAAAATAAAATGGTTCTTAACCTAAGAGTGCAGCCCCGTTAGCTACATCTCAGCCATATGACAGAGGTGATCAAAAGGCCAAAAGCTACCATAAAGTCCCAGTTTCTTCTTCCTTTCCACTAGCTCAGTGCTTGCCCACACAGTAAGCCAATTCAGCTCCCATACCTTTCTGTCTTTCCCTACCTATTCCCTTCCTATGATGCTTTTTTCTTTCCTTTTTTCTTTTCTTTTTTCCTATATTGAGCAGTTGAATCATCTCAGGGCACAGTGTCAAGCTGCAGAAGAAAGAGGCAGGAGCTACAGTCTTTCTAGATAGTCTTAACTACCATGAATCAGTCAGAACAATATTAACTAATTAATATCTGTAATTCTGGACATCTAAATATCTGACAGGCATTCAGATCCTATTTCCCCAAATGGAAAACTGGTGCAAAAAAATGATACCCACCTTTTTGTTCTCCCAAAAGCATTAGGAAAATCAGTTATTCTGAAATGCTTTGAGAATCCTAGAGAAAGGAGCTGCGGAAGGGTAACATGCTGTTACTGCATCCCAGAAGATTCAGTCCCACCACAGAGATCATACTGATAGAAAATAAAGCCTTTGAAAGGATTCAATATCAGGGTAGCACACAATATTCAGAGATCTCTTGCTCCCTCGTATTCATCCTCCAGCTTTTATTCTTAATGGCTGACTTGGTCAAAGTTGCACCTCTCAACCCCCTTATCAGCCTAGAAGCAAGGCACATCTGTTTTCCGTCCCCATGGACACTGCCTTTACAATATTCTGCCACAGTGCTGCAGCCTCCTGACAGCTGCCATATGACAGACCTGCCCTTGTGCAGCTGCTCTGGGCGTTAGAGCTGCTTCCCATTGTAACCATGCACCAGCCTGGGTCGGTCATGATAAACGCAAGCAGGTCACAGCACCAGTCAAGCCCAAGCAAAGCGAGCAGCACGCCTCTGCATCCTCCCTACAACAAGAAACTACACTAAACTGGGAGACTGCTGAAGGGGGAAAAATAATTTTAAAAAAAAAAGTTCTATGATATTCTCTGCTTGTATTTCACTTTCCAGAACAACCAAAAAACTTTCCACTTACAAGTCCTACTTGTTAGTATCGGGTATCATTGAAATGTGTGGAAAAGGAAGGGCTCTTCTTTCAGTAATATGTCTAATCAAAAGTCTTTTGCAAGAAGATTGAGACTAAGGGACTGAAGAGACACCCCCATACGTCCTAGCAGTAAAATATCTCCGGATGCACTGTACTGGTTGGGAATCCCCTTATGTGAATCCAGAGCGCAGTCATGACACAGGGAGGAATGACCACCCGTTCTACCAGTGGTAAACTCTGCTAGTAGCAGTGCTGGTTAAACATCATACAGTGCATCCAAGAGGGAAGCAGTTAATGGTCATGCTTGTTTTAAGCTAATTTGGTCCTGCTAGCAAGAGTCCTCTTTTTTCGGAATTCAAAACCAAAAATATTTAGAACATTCTTATTCCCAAAGTAACGTAGAATTTAGGTTCCTTTTAAATTAGTTACACAACAAAACCAGAGCACTTTAGGGTCATCACACAGGATGAAGCTGTATTTGAAGTGCCCATCCAAGTCACAAGACTTTGACCTTCCCTAGCGCTGGCACAAGTGTAAAAGCAATCCTATCCGTGCAGTACAGGCAAACTACTCAAAATTTCCACAGTCTCCTATCCACCAACACCAGTGATTCCAGCACAGGAATCAGAGCTGACCTGAACAGTCCTGTCTGGCACGGGAACACGCTGAAATTGCCATTCTGCACACAGGCGACTACACGGAGACAGGAGCCCAAAGGACTTTTGCACGCGACCTTCTGAACCTGCTCACAAATAGTGTACAAATGACTCTCATTAACCGCAGTTAAAACGCAGTGGCTGCCAACAGAGCACTCTGGTAATGCTACAGACAGCAAAGCAGCTGCTTCCAAGTCTCAGACCATGCATGGTTTCCAGCTGAGGAGGGTAGGCTCTGGTCTCTAGTGCCACGTCCACACAGAGGTGCCCACCTGCCCAGCAGAAACTTCTGAAAATAAATAAATAAAAGCGCACTTTTCTGGACTTTCAATATCTGCAGATTGAAACTCTTTGTGTTTTTTTTTTCCCTGCAGATGCCTGTTTTCTGATTTAGTCATCATCACCGAGGTGACAACAGGCTGCCAAAGGAAACTGCGGGGAGCAAGAGGAACTTGTCGGTGAGAAACGTTTCATCTGGGCAGTGGCTGGGAGCCTTGACTAAGGCTCACTCTTGGGCTGGGGTGAGCATCAGGGTCGAGAGAAAGGGAAAGCCCAAGTTCCCACCAGAGGAGGGAGCAGGGGGCTGCCAAAGGATGGGGCAAGCTGCAGAGAGAAGGTGGCTGGGAGAAGTTTGCCTCATGGGCGGTGACACCAGCAGCAGGGGCATGAAGATGTTGACACAGGGAAAACAACTGCAGCGCTTCCAAACATTGCGTCAGCTAAAGGAAGGTAACTATTTTGCACATTTTCTCTAGCAGAAATAAGGGCTTTGGAGAGAGAGGCAAAAATTGTTGGGCTCTCCGTTCAAATTTTAGATTTCTTTGGCAGAACTAATTGATTACATGTGTTGGGCTCTGGACACAAACACACACAAAAAAAACCTTAGAAGACTTTCCAGGAAAAAAAAGAAAAAAAAAGAAAAAATGTGAAAAAGGAGGGAGGAAGAAATCTGGAATGAAAAAAATTATGGGGAAAAAAAGAAAAAATGAGAGCCACTTACATTGTAAACGTTTTTCTGCCTGAACAATAAGGTAATGCTAGGAGTGATATTGCATCTTAATTCTTCCAAATGCTTTCTGTTTATTAATAAAATATTTCAAGCCTTTATTTTCCAACCTACAGCTCTAGGTAATTACAGATCTTATATACTGCAGGGAAAATTTACAGTTATTCCTTAATAATGTGGCATTTTAAACTATTAGATGATGAAAAGGTATATATATAAATATATATGAGGATGTCACGCTTATTTTCCTGTGTGCGTTTGAAGAAATATGAATGCCTTCTCTATTTGCACCAGAACATTAGGTTTCAATTTACATACTCTTTCTGAGTACCGTAGGCACAATTTTCCAGCTACTTTGGTTATAAGTTTGTGTTACTGATGCTTTCTACTTTCAGAGTCATTTTTGTGTTTTACAGCTCTGCCAGCAGATACATCTATACATCTTCAGGGGCAGCACGGTTTTATCAATTAAAAATAGATACATTCATCGTTATCCCGATACAAATAATTTATAATGGTTTTAATAAAATGTCTCTCATTTTTTCCATGTGCTAAATGTGTTGCATAATGTCATTCTTAGGGTTTCTATGAAAAAGTTGAGTTCCACAGCATACAGTTACTGCACATGTTTCTATCACCCCCTCTAATTTTCCTTTTTCCTATGGAACAGAGAAACTTTTTTTTTTTTTTTAATGACATCAACGACCAAAAAAAAATCATTTCCCTCCTCCCCATCTGAAAATTTTCTGGAAATGTTATTTCTTTGCCTTTTCTACTGAAGCCACTGGCTTAATAATAGATTCAGTCCAAACGTTACCCCCTTGGATCAAGCAAGACAGGTTTCTTCATGAAGCCATCCTACACGGCTTGCTGACTAATCAATACAATTCAATAAACGCAGGCCTGCACCAGCCTTTGTCTAGGTTACGTGTCTCATTACTGCTTTATCCCTGGTTGCCAGAGGCAATATAGGGGCACAGAGCTGACAAGAAAAATAAATGTTACATTTACAAGCAGGACAGGGTTAAGACTTCCACCAAGCAAGCTTGAAGGATGCATTTATCAGAAAAAGTTCAGCTGCCACCTCCCGTCTCGGTGCAATTACAGGCTAACTAAGCAGTTATTCCCTCCCTTCCCAAAGCAGCATTCCCCGGCTCCCCACCACGAAGCCCCAGCCCTGCCGCGTGCTCATTCTGGGGCCCGCAGACCCGCCGTTGCTCCCGCTGCAGCGCCTGCCCTGCAAAGAAAAGCCCTGAGCTGCCCCCCCCGAGGAAGCGCAGCTGATGGTACATTTGGAGCGAGGTGCTTTGCAGCCACTAAGAGTGAACTGGTGAAATCTTACAGGTTGAAAGCGGCCTGTTTTCACCAACTGCAGAAAACCACAAGAGCCGTTTCAGGTCCACCACTCGTAAATGTGGCTACAACAAAGCCTTTATGCAGAGCCAGCAGGATCGGTTCTGGGCAGCGGTCCTGCCACTAGCGTGCCTTGCTCTGCTGTGGGCGGCGTACTCGAGCAGAAGGTGGTCGGTCAGAATCAGCTGAGTAGGGTTTGACAAGAGCTCCACAGAAAACGTCAAGGAAGCTTAACCTGTCACAGGAGATGGCACATCTTGGCTGAGCACCACGAGTAGGAAGTTTAGCGAGGCAAAGCAGGACTCTCCCAAATCAACAAAATATTACTATTTCCCAATAAGCCACCACACCTGGGGGAAAAGGGTTTACTTGAGCGCCCCTTTAATTACAGATAAATTCTATTTTCCTTTCAGTCTCCAAGCTGAAGATGGCCAGTATGACTTCTAAAAGCCACAATAATATTAAGAAATTAATACTAATTCGTTAATCAGCAACAAAAGCTGAGAACAGAAGTACGCTGGTCCAGAGCAAACTCAAAATAATTGACCTGATCTTGCTGGAAAAAAAAAAAAAAAAAATTATCATCTAAACATTTCACCATTTCTGAAATGCAAACTCCCCCTTTGAACTAATCGGGTCTATGTAATCTAGTGTTAAACTACACTTCTAGAGGCTCTACAGGCACACAGCCACTCTTTCTTGGATGCTCTGGCATTAATTTGAGAAAAAAGCATCATCCAAACTTATTTGCCTGGTATTTTCTAACCAGTTATTGCCAGTAGCACACAAGCACATACCATGTTTTTTAGTGTTTAAGAAAAGCAAATCTCTGTGAGCTGCAGAATTTCATGCCTGGAGCATGCCCCCGTTTTGTCCTTTCTAGAAAGAGGAGAAAATGATGATAGGAATAGGGAGGTCATTTTGATCCTACACAGGGAATAAAGTGCAAGAGAAAAATGATATAATGTCCTAAAAAAGATAGCCTAGAGATAGACGTGCTCAACATACAGATCAAAAAAGAAACCCCACTTAAAAAGAGAAAGTGAAGCAGAGGGAGTAAGAAGCAGAGCAGACCATGCAGACGAGTGGGCAGCACCACTGCAACCTAGACCACAACGTCTCCGCTCTGGCAGCGGCTACAGGAAAATCCCACACCTGTGCCCACGCAGCTGGGGCGCCGCGAGCACGGCTCCGCACAGAGCCCCGCTGCAGGACAGCCCCGTGTGCAGCCCCGCAGGAAGTTTCGTGTGGTAACACCCAGTGAGTGAATCGTGCGTGTCCACGGAGCAGAGGTGCACGAGGCCTGAAGGCAGGTGCATTTCCTGCCAGTGGCACACAGGATCGGGTCCTCTGCTGGGTTCACGGTAAGGGGGCGAGCTGCTAACAAAGCTGGACAGTCGCTACGGAGCCTCTGGAGCTGCTCCATGTGAGTTCCATCCTAGAAAAGCGCCAAGCGAAGCAGAAGCCATTAGCAGAGCTGCCTGAACAGGGGTTCCCAGCCAGCAAGCAGAGAAAGACAATAGCAAAGAGCAGCCTGACCCAACAGCCCCTTTGCAGGCGCATGGCTGAGCTCCGCAAACTGTGCCAGGCTGAAGGTCCCTCCTTCCTCCAGGGGCTCCAGCCGCCGGCGCTCTCCGGACAAGCACCGAGCAGCCACAGTCACTTCAACACCCGCACAACTTCCCTCACCTTGCCACGAAACAGGCAGAAGTAGGAGCCTGGCGCCAGAAAGAGAAATGTCACACATGCCAGCTTTCTGTTTGACTGGGCGAGACAGAGGGACACACGATGTCTGCTGCTGCTAGCACGACTTTAAAAAGCAGGCTTTCAAGGGAGAAAAAACATCAAGAGACACTGGCCGGGCTAGAGTCCTGGGAAGGGATGAAGCAGGGAGTTAAGGAAGGGGCCACCTGGCACAGGAGCCAGAGGAGCTCCTTGCTGACTGCCCGGGAAGCCCTGCCAGCCGCGCGTCTAACGGCGCTAAGGCGTGGGACAGAAAATCAATTTTGGCTCCGGTCAGGGCTTGCGCCGTGGCTGTTGCCACTTGCTTTCGCAGTTATCCACTGCGATCTTGTTATTCTGACTTTGACACCCCAGTGACATGAGTCTTGTACACTGTGGTTAATATGGTTTTGCATGTAAACAGAAAGCCAGGCCTAACTCTGAGTCAAGACTTGTTGCCTCCTGGGGCCCTCCACTGCAACAGGCTGGAAATTATGTAACAGCTTCACTTCTGTTTCTGAGATGCCAGAGCTCTCATTGAAGCAAATGAGCAAACACATCCAACTCGCCTCCTTCGGCTGCCCACTCGGGCTATGGATCGCCGGGCTCCTGGCCCACATGTGCAGCCCCTGGCAGGGACGGGGTCCCTCTGCTTCGGGAGGAGACAGCTTGGAGTTAACGTGCACAAACCAGGCAGTTCTGCTAAAGCAGTTAGCTGTGAAATGGCTAACATTTCCATTTTCCTCTGTGAGTTTCAAGATTAACAAACCCCAGAGAGCGAAAAGAAACAGTTGATCCTCTCCAAAGGTGCTGGTTCGGGCTGCGTGCACAATCAGGAAGATAATGCATTAATTTACCAATGCCCGCTAATTTTATATTTCAGAAACCTTCTTCACAACCACGAGGGCCAGACCGGAGGAAAACGAAGGGAGCCTACCTGGCCCCAGCCCCCAGCACACCACGTTGCTCCAAATCCCTGCCACTTTCCACGGGAGTCCTCCCTGCTGTGGCTCAGTGTGCTGGCCCACCAGCAGCTAACCCCGCCGCGGGAGCAGATGGTGCCCTGCTGGGTTACTGAGCAGGGCAGAGAGGAGAGGGTGCAAAGCGCTCCTTGGCAGCGGCAGGAAACCGCTGCATCAGGTCACGGGCAAATGCAGTACTGGAAAGCCGGGAGCGTGGGAGCACTGCGTTAAGGCAGATCTGCAACAAATACCGAGTGTGCTGAGCCCCAGCTATCTGGCATTTACACTTGGATTCTGATCCAAGGATATGGCTTGTATATCTAACAGGGTTGCTAAAGCAGCAGATTTATAAACACAAATCTCCTCGAGAATGAAACATCTGAGTTTCCACCAGAACTCTTGTAGGAATTACATTTCTCTTTCAAATACAAACCAGACTCTGGTAAGATGAAGGTTTGGTCACAGAGAACGACTTCTGAAACCCCATCAGATTCCTAAATATTCCTTTAGCAACTTCAGGAGCTAAAAACTGGCAATTTCCACGAGCACTGGCGAAAACGGCTTGTGAGCAATCAGTTCAAATTGATCCCCAAAGCAGCTCTGTCTCACTAAAAAAAAAAAAAAAAAAAAAAAAACCTTTGCTCCACTTTAGTCTTAAATATCAATGGTTAGGGGAAAAAAAGAAAAAAAAGTGTTTCTATGGGTATAAAATAATCATTATGTAAGAGCCAAGACTCTAAAACAATGGAAAATGCATTGTACAAAGATGAGTGGCTTCCATTACAAGTGCTGTGGCATAAGAAATGGAAAACATTTAAGTCGTTTTGTCGTATCCAAATATTACACAATCCAATTAGATATTTGAATTGCTGCTGGCATATTTAAAACTGCCTGGTTACACGTGAGAACAGATCCTTCAGGGTTCATTTCAACCTAAGAGAAGAGTAAATTTGGATCTCAGGTCAGCTTCTCGACAGGCTTTATGAGATGTAGGAAGAAGTTCCTGCCGAAAGATGCACTTCCACTCCTCTCCCCACCCTGGTCACCTGCTCCCATCACCTCCCTCATGTCAGAGAGAGCCAAAATGAGGTAGCTGACCCACCAGAAAAAAAAAAAAAATACATACTTTTTCCCCCCTTTTTCTTTGTTTTCAGCCAAATAAACAGGCTGATTCAACTCTGCTCATTTGCTGGAGGAATATATCTTTAAACCAGCTGGCATCAACAGTGAAACAGAATCCACAGACAAATGAAATAGTTTTGTCAGCTCTTCTTTGGCACATGAATAGTCTTTCTCCATTCCGCAGCCCTAGGATTTTTGAGTTAAGACATTCAGGAGGGAATGGTAACTTTTACCACTGGCACATGCTGTCAGTGTAGAATCAGAAATGTGCCTGCATCTGAGCTCAGGGCAGGGAAAAAAGCTCATTTCCTACAATAGCCTTTATCTTACATTGTTTGTCTCATGTCTTGCCAGTGCTGAGAGTTTTGCTTCAGGCTAAGTCAGACGGATGCCAAGTTACTTCTTTGAAAGTTGAGTTTAAAAAATCCCCCCCAAAATAAGTGTTAGTCCCAGTGACTTCAGTGGGAGAACAGCAGCTGCAGCTGAACTACTACATATACGCTGAGGTATTTGCACAAGTGTGAGCAGACAGACTGACAGGAAAACAAATTCAGAACAGACTGCAGCCAAACCCTTGCACTGCAAGCTCTCTAAGGCAAAGGCCACTGCAACAGCGTAGTGCTGAGTACATACACTGTGGTTGTGGCCTTCCAATGAAGTAATCCAGCCCTGCCATTGGGGTGAAAGAGCACTTTTTTACTCCTGCTTTTGCAGGAAACTGTGCTGCTGATAAGCTCCTTCTCCCAGGACAAGCTCAGGTGCCTTCTGCTTGCTAACAGCAACACAAAGCATGTCCAGCAGCAAGGCCCCCAGCAGCAAGCAGTCTCTTCAGTCCTTAGGTCTACAACTAAGAGATCTAAGGAGCATCTGCTAATGCACTGGCTCTGGCACGATCAAAACAGGCTGGAGATCTATAAGCTGAAGGAAGAGAACAACGCATCCAAACCCCAGCGCTCAGAGCCGTCCAGTCCCCAGGCATCCTGGGCCCATCTCGCACAGCAACACAATGCAGCTGCATCTGGTCAGGGCTGGAAGCCACCCAGACCTTCTCCAGTATGCATCGAATCTTCAAAACCAGATAACAGTCGTGCGTCAGCACCTTGCATCCCTCAGGAACACGCACGGCGCTGTGCTCTGCTCAGTCTTAAAGACGCTCAAAGCTGTCTCTGGAAACTTTCTGCTGATTCCAGACCTCCACGCCTTGCCTGACACCACAGTACCTCAGTGCCTGATGAAGCATTTTCAGATTTCAAGTTGCCACGTATATTTAGCTGCAAAATTTCAACTGTATTCAAGCTAGCTGGAGCAACAGCAGCTTTCCACTTCAGCCTGCTGTACTATAGGCTTGTACCACGGGCTCACCGCCTTTCTGCTGTGCTCCCGTTCTAGGAAATGTCCCACCAGAAGCTGCCTCTTTCCAGTAAATGACTTGTGCAGATAGGGCCTAAAGAAGTGAAACGTAACTACCCCCAGGGCAGGAGTTTGCTTCTCACTTGACAGCACAGTGTGGGGGGATTTTTTTACATCAAGTAATCTAATACTGATAGGAAACAACACAAGTCTTTTTTTTCCCCTTTCTAAACTACTGGCACGCTACGCAGCAGTGTCAGCCACTTCAGAAAGTACTGAAATTCTCTCTCTCTTACTCAAAGGAATAAAACTGACACAAAAATCCCTCCTGTTTTCAGAAGCCTCCTTCTTCTTTTTTTAAAATCAACTGAATAAGTGCAATTCTGAAAGCCATCAGCATTCTCTCAAAATCATCTTACACACGCTTTCATGTGGTTGCACGTGAACTTCTGTCTATCTGGACAGTATCAGGAAAAGGCACTGACAGATTTGGGATCAATTAGGTCTTCCTCATCCTTCATCTTTTGCTTTTTCACAGATTGCATTTATATTTATAGGACTAAAAGGCAAACAGTAACCAGGTTGATTTCCTGCTGATAGGGACTTCCTTCCCTGCCACCCCAAAACAGAAAGCCGTTATCTTTTCTCTTCCCCTTTGCTGGCCCCTGTTTCAGAAAACTTACTCCAGAATTCTCTACACTACAGAAATAGAGCAAAAGAAACTAGGAATAGGCATTCCATCTTAAAAAAAAAAAAAAAAAAAAAAAAAGGTGAATTCCTTCTTGACCGCAGCAGGCTGTTAGCAGCCTTTCTTTAGTGCAAAGGAATAATATTCCTAATTTAGCATATGCACCCATAAATACAGTTACCCTCAGGGCTACATGGACCATGTTAAAAAAAATCAGGAACTCCAGGACCTTCTGCGGAAAAGCAGAAATGAAATTTGTAGGCTACATGCTTGTAATAAGGAGTTCTGAATGCTAAAAAGCTGCAGAGACCAAATCTTAAAGTAAGCAAGCAAATCACGTAACACTACCTGAAAGTAATCAGTGATGAAGGATCCCAGTTCACTCTTCAGCAGCCGTCTGTAGACAGAAGGAACACATCCATGAAGTAACAGCCATTGCTGGTCATTTCCAACAGGTTTATCCCCACTTTACTACCAGTCATGCCAAAGACACACGAATATACACGAATGTGTCATTTTGGCCACATTTAGATTTCTTTTACATCTAAGAATATATTCTACTAATGCTAACAAAAGCTCTTGTAAAATTATGAAGGAATGAAATTGTGTCCCTGAAGACTTCTATTTATAAGCCATACACTTGGAACAAGCAAAAAAAACACTGACACCCCTGAATCCACAAAAAGCCAGGACGATAACTTCAAGTTTTCATTTGGTTTGAAATTCAGCATTTCTTCTGATTTTTCTTTAAACAAGGCAACCTTTCATTTCACTGAAAATAGCACATCTCCCCTATGTAATAGTTCCTTTTCTCTTGGAAGGTGGGCAGATAAGGAGAGGAGCAACAAAGTAAACAATGCAAGCAGAAGTTGTGGCTTCCCCATCACTACTGTGATAAAAACATATTTTTAAAAAGGCACAATTTTCAAGAAAAGAGTTCTCGAAATGTAACAAAAATGTTTTAAATACATGCAAGCAGAAGGCACTCCTAACAAATATTTCTGATTAAAAACTGTTGGATTTTTAGTCAGGCTACGGATAAAGGTTTTTAATTCCTATATATATTTATAGTTCAAAATTCTGCTATGAATAACAGGTTTGTTTTAAATCAAAAGAAGCATTTAAAAAAAACTCACAAAGTTCAGAGCATGTCAACTTTCAGCTTTCAGTAACTGTGATGGTAAAATCTGCAGCAGTAAATTCTGCCTAAAATGTAAAAGGTGCTCAACGCTTCCCTCTGCAAAACATTGTGTTTTCTGCTGCTTTAGGAGTTTCACTTTTCACCAAAGTGAAGTATTACCAAGAGTGCTTAAAAATAGTATTTGAGTCAGGGACCATCCAGTCCTCAGCGGGGATCTTACTAACAAACTACAGCTCTTTTTTCTAACCTTTTGTGAAAGTAGCTCCTGACAGTGACCTTCCTCCTCAAACATTTTGCAAAACTTCTTTATTATTCAGTAAACATACCTCTACTCTCAGATCAGTTATATTCACCCCACCCATCTCAAAGCGCATTTCTACGTCTACGAGATGGATAAACCAGATAAATCTTTGAGGGCCTGTTTGTGAGACTCTCTTCTACTGGCTTCAGCAGACTCCTGAGGGCTTTTGATCAGCTAATTCACAGGAGTTTGGCTCCCTCAGGTAGATCATCTGCACCTGCAACCAGAGGCTTGTGCTCCAGAGAAAAGTTGGGGGAGTCTCCCCCTAGCCATGGCAAGGTCACCCCTTTGTTCCTGACATGAAAATGTCCTGATGGCATTTCTGACATTTCCTCTTGCTGCCACAACTAGCTTTCAGAGCAGTGGAGGGGAAAAAAAAAAAAAAAAAAAAAGAAGTATCCAGTGAGATGATATCAAATCACAGCAAGATAAAAAAGATAAAAACTTTGTGGCAGCAATCCAGCGCAAAATGTTACCACCTGCTCATCTCTGGGCATGTCATTATGACTTTAAAACTCTCCTGTGTTCCACTGTCAAGCAATTAAGCACTGTGCAGAGTCTGTGACTATTAAGGTACTGCATTTGCTAACTTCCACTAATGATCTGAGGAGAGGAATACAAAGGAGGACAAAGCAGCAGCTCAATCTAATGGCACAAAAGAGCAGGCTGACAGCTTTGGCTCCTTGCCCAGTGTCAGGCTAGCAGTTCACCTTGCAGGCCCAGCAGTGACATTTAGTTGGGAGCTATATCAAGAACCGCAGGTGCGAAGCTGCAGATGTGTGCACAAACACATGCAGATGCACGTCCTTTGCTCCTCAGTGCGGGACTAATAAGCTACTTGCATGTTTATGCAGCCTATTTAGAGAATGACATTTTGAGACGTAAACAGCGCTCAGAGCACCTGTAGGAACATCAATCATGTATTTCAAGGTGAGTGCTTCCAAGTGATGCCTGGGAGTGCCTGTGTGTGGAAAACCCTATTTCCCATCCCACCACCAGAAGTGCTTGCAAAGCACACACATTTCCCAAAGAACTTCCTGCTCTTCACCCAGCTCTTGACAGTGCAGGCTGACTTCAGTGACCAACACAGACACAGCAAGGTCCAACCACAGGGACCAAGCCCAGGCAGCGAGCTATTTCTCTCTCAGGCATATCTCCTCCCCACAAGGCTGGGAAGGAGCACCTGCTTGCACCAGGGTGGGAAAGCAGGCTGCAGCCACCGCAGCGAGCAGCAGCCTGGGAGACGAGCCACAAAACCCAAAGCCAGTCCCCATGTCTGCCAGTGGGCTGTGGGTTAGGGTGTTTCCAAAGCCTTATGACATTTGTTTTTCCTTTCACATATAGAAATCTTCATCCCATGGAGAATTAAGACTGCTGCAAGTACTTAAATCTAACTTGAGGACTTTTGCTTTGAACACACTTCAATACTGCTAAGGGCACAAGACACTGCACTTACTCAACCGTCAAAAGGGATCTTATAAAGCTTTCACCTTTGGGACCAGGTCAAGTAGGACAGAGTCTCATGCCCTGCAAGCTGCATTTATGCTGGAAGTAGGGAAAGGGGTAGTTTGCTGCTGAGTAAGTGCTTGGCCCTAATAGACATTTAAACTTTAACTTGGCACACAGCTAAAACGCAATAGGGATAGGGCAAGCATACAAATGTGGAAGTTGAGACCTATACGACAACATTCATGATGGATGAGCATGGATGTAGTGGGAAAGAGACAGGAAGGACGGACTACACTCATGACCTCTGTCAATATTCCTCTGAGCACCACTTGGAACCAGCACAAGAATAGATTGTTCTTTATCTGCTCTATAATCCTGTCTATTGCTAACAAAAGTTTCCAAATAATCAGAATGAAACCACAGATAACCACAAGAGCTGCCTAAAATAAAAAAATGATACTTTTATCATCAGTATTAGAAACTGTTTGTTAGAATTCTAGTTTTTTAATCTTTAGGGCTCGTATTTTCAGGTCTTGCTCTGCAATCATCAAATGAAGATTAAGCTTTTATATGAAATGCTGTGTTTTACTTTCTTTTAAATGCCTCATGGTTCTGAGAAATTTGGCTTTAGAGAAAAATAAAATAATAAAAAAAACTTGCTACTACCATTATGAATGTCCTGATAAATGTGGGGGAAAAAAACAGCTGGAACAGGAAAACTCCCTAGGAAGGGACAAGACCCTTACAATCCAAGTCAATACATACCCTCTACTTGACAAAGCTACACATCCACATAAGCTAGAGAAACAACACCCAAAAGCCCCATGCTGTTCACACCACCCAATGGCAAAAAAGAGGGAAGATAGCTCAAAACTCTCAAGCTGTGCCTAACTTTTCTCCCACCCCTGTTCCTCCCAGCAATGTCCTCTAACTACAGTTCTGTAAGGAAACAAAACCAAGCAAATACTGAACAAGCAGCAACAAAAATCCATTTTCCATACATTTCAGCAACCTACCTGATATTTTCATTGAGGGTGTACAGTTCATTGTTCTGCAAGCCTCCCCCTTTGAACACATTTATCACTGCTGTTTGAACGCTGCCAAAAAAGAAATGAGACAGTACCACATCCATAAATAATAGCCGCCACTATGATTTAACACAGAGAGCAACGTGAGCTAGCCGCCAAAAGCTGAGTGGTTATAACGGGGTGGAGAGGTTAATTGCACTTAAATACTTCCACTTCTTCTCCCCTGGAAATCATCACTCTTATTTATCTACATCTTTCACAGGAGACAGAGCAGAAACAACCTTTAACTGTGCCTTGAGTAAGCAAGGGAAAGTCATTATAGGGACACCATTCACAAAGAACATGTTCACACAAAATATGTCTTTAAAAATGACCATTTAGTGGATCTCTGCTAGGTGCTGCTGGCTGGTGGCTATGAGAAGACACAGACTTTTGGCAATATCTGCCAAACACATCACATTGCATTATCCAGCAATGCTGGCAGGACTAGCTGAGCCACCCGGCCTGCAGCATTTGGCAGGATCCTGGCTGTGTTGGAGCACATTCTGCAGCCAGCATCACTTCAGTCACACACAACTTTAAGCCCTGCTAATGCCTGTAAGGTGTGGCAACAGCTGTTGGAGGATCTTCTAACTAATACGTTTCTGATCGGTGCAAAGGAAGCGATGAAGTGACAGTATACAGGACGGTTTGCCAGGTCTAAAAGCTTGCCACACCCAACAAGAGGAGGTGTCATTCCCTTGATTGGCATTCCCTTTTGTGAGCAGGTTACGGCACTTGTATGCTTCACGGACCTCAGGTCACTATCCTGGCACAAGACTGCTTGGTGTGTTTGCTGGGCTTCTGTGCAACATTGTTAAGCTGAATTAGGTCAGAAAGAGAAAGGGCTCTGCAGAGCACAGAGCTGCTGCAAAGCAGCAGAGGGAAAGGTAAGAACATCCAACTTTGGTAACAGCAGGCCATCAGATCAGCTGAGGATATCTCATGCTTCACCCTACACATCATTTTTCCAGTGGCCATTGCTGCGTGACATGCACTGCAGACAGGACTGGACTGTCAGTATGAAATGTTGATAGAAGTAGAAGCCACAAGCTTAGTACCTGCCCGGAAGAACTGGACCGTAATAAAAGCTTCATCACATGCAAGTAAATTCCTCCTTTGCATTAAGAAACTGACCTCTGTTACAATAATAACAATGTGTTTGCCTAAAAGGTAACGAAAATAAAAGTAACTGTTAACACGGGGCAATTCTGTTTTACTTCAAGACAATACCTCCGAAAAACACTGGCCAAAACCAAGGCTGGCTAAAAACTACTAGGTCTAACTTGTCACCTCCTCTGAGGTTTTAAATGCTGTCAAAGCTTGGGCGTGCCGAAAACTCAGGCATGCTTATAAACAAATAAGCTTGGCCATAAATGTTCTGAAGTACAAAGACCAGCCAGGCACAGTCACTACGGAGGGGCTGCTGCACAGGAAGGGCTTGTCCAGAGCGGGGGCTGCTCACCTGTTCCATGCCGAGTTGGAGCTGAGCTGCAGAGCCTGCCGGGCTGCCTGGAAACGTGGCAGGTCACTGAGGACTGGGGAACTCATGAAGCGAGGTCGTGGCCTTCTGAACGAACCCATCTTGTGGAACTGGAGAGCAAAGGATGGAGCTATGGTGAACCCCCCAGTCATAGGGTCAGGTGGAGTGCAGCAGGGCTGTCAGGAAGTCTCTCCTCTTGAAGGTCCAAGTGTGAATCTCACTGGCATCAACAAGTCATCAAATCCAAGGACTCAGCCTGCAACTAAAGCAAATAATCAGCCTCAGACTAGCAGTTCTCCACCACGTCAGGTTGTGACATGGAGTTGCACCGCAAGAATTGAATCAGTCCTGCAAAGTGAAGAGAAAGGAAAAGAGCAAGACATAAAAGGGAGGAGTGAAAATATCCTAACCCCACTAACAGCAAACTTGGGCAAATCTTCAAGAGCTCTTCAACAGCAACTTCCTTTCCCTTCTTGCCCCTTAAAAAACAACCCAACACAGCCAGCCAGAAAAACAAGCGTGGTTTCTATTCCCACTTTTATTAGCAGAGGTGCCTAAACTCCTCAGCCAGAGGCACTTTACAAATATGTTTAAATACAATCAGCCATTCGGCCAGTATAAAACTAGAGAAACTGGAGAGAAAGAAATCTATGTCATCAGAAAGAAGAAAGGGACAAAATATGAATGACAGAAGAAAAGATGAAAAGACAAACGAAAAGATGAAAAGACAAACGCTATGGTTTTTGAGAAGGGTTGTGCAAGGGAATAAAACCCACTCATTTTCAGTCCTTTACCAAAAGATACAGCAAGGAGCTTCTGTGAAAGAGCTCTGACAACCAGATATTTTGAGGGTAAGCAGGACTGTTTTGTTTGTTTAGTTCTCTATAAAACAAGAAGTAGTTGCTGGCCAAATACGAAATACCCGTACTTTCCCCTCTGATCATCATCTCCATATAGATGAATACGTAGCCCCAAGTAAACCACAGAAACAGAATAAGTTAGAATGAACTTGGATAAAAACCACACAAAAACTCTGGCAAAGCTTCTGCATTTCAAAATCTTCCCACTTCAGACGAATACAAGCAGTAGATGCAGCTGGCAGTTTGAAGAGCAAAGATGTGGGAGAAAAGAGAGAGACAGAAAAGGAAAAAAACTTGTGTAACTGAACTGCACATGGAAGATGTAAAGCAAAATCTTCTCTTTCCCACTACATCTTTAGCACAGGGGGGAAAGGAGATATGATCAGCTAAAAACATGTTGTGTATCTGCATAGTGCTTCTAATTTAGCTCGTGCTCAGCTTCAGGATTATTATTTTTTCACTCCACAAACTGTAATTAACCGTTTTACATGTAAAAGAACAGCTTTCTTCCCACGTGGCCAGGCCAGCCCCATGCTGTGCTGAACTCACCTCACCACCTCTGCCTCCACATCACCTCGTTGGTTCTGATCACCCTCTGTGGAGCCCGAGCAAAGCCCTCAGCCTGGCCACAGCCACCACAGGCCCCGCCACCGAGGATGTTACAGGAGAAAACAGAGAGCAAACGCCTCACTTGTTAGGCACTGGAATGTGAGGTACTGTTGTTCTTGGTGCTATTCAAGAAATAAATACACCTGTTATCCCCCACAAGCTGACTACGGTTTGGGTAGATCTTTAGACAACTCTTCACTGTCTCACAAGATGACAAAGCCCAGACAGACTTTCATGAAGAAAACAGAGCCCTGACAGGTGTTGCTTGAAAGGACAGCGAGCTGCAGACTTGGTGGCTGCTCTCTTCCAATTAGAAAGGCAAACAACAGCAACAACAAACCCACCACAACGCTTACAAACTAAGAACAAATATAAAATAACACAACCAAATCAGCACTGCCTTCTGTGTGCATTTTGAAATAATATTCAGTTCTTTGCACATTGCCCACACACTTTCAATCTGCCAGCAATGTCTCTATTGGCAATTCTAACCACATCAGAAATTGTCAGAGGAAAAAAGCTACAGCACCTTGGAGAGCCGAGGGCAGACTTCTCTCATAACACACCAAGAGGTGTCTGGGAGGCAAAGAGTCAGTGTAATGGTTGCTTCTGTTGCAAAACAAGTAATTGTGTCAGGATCTGTCATCTTGAAGTCCCAAAGCTGACAACGTGAAGAGCTGAAAGAGTGGCAGCTGACTTCTCCCAGCAGTGCAGTAAAATTTCTATTTCAATCATTTTTTATACAGGGAAAACAGTGTGTATATTTTCAGAGCTATTTGTTACTTCATATATATATATATATATACAACAATATATATTTGTTACTTTAGACCAGGCATAGACATTTAACAGGGCTAGAAAGCAGTGGTTAAGATGCCTGTGTTATCCCTCAGTCCTCCTCTCACTACTCCAGAGGCCGTAACTGCATACAGGCACCCTTATCCCCAGCAACGAAAGCGTTTTATAAAGCTGCATTTCTATTAATTTCAGTTAGACTAAGTTGCAAGGGGAAAGTTTAAATTCAGAGGTGTAAATCAGGAGAGCAGACCTCGTGCCCTAACATACAGATATTTAAATTCTGCGCAGGAAATTCTTTGGCGCATTCTGTGCGGAGGTGAAACAATGCCATCACGAAGGTCTCTCCTGAGCTCGGTCTGTGGATTTACGACGCTGATTCCACAAGAGCAGAACACAGGGCCCCCCGACAAATTTCCTGAACACTTCTTACCAAGGGAACATGCTCGCCTCTGCTCACGGAAACGTACACGTTGTTTTCCTTAACCTCTGCTAAAGTCACCCGGACAGATAATAACAAGCTCTTGTCTGTGAGGAGCAGATAAGACGTCCCTCTTCCCCATTTTTCTCCCAGCCTTACAGTCTGCAATCCCGTGTTACTGTCAAGTCAGCTTTATTTCAGTTTCTCATCAGGAATTTAAGAAAAAAACCTTCAGCATTAGGCCAGATCCAAAGTTTGAAATTAATTTCTTCAGGATTCAAAGATACAAATCTCTCCTATCTTACCTAAAATGGCAACTGCTAGATAGCAGGCACAGTAAACTGTTCCTCTGGATGCCAGCTAGTCAACGGTATCCAAATACAACTGACAGTCCTGTTACCAGAACTGAAATGCCAACTTCTTCTGTGAGAACTGTCCTCTCCCCATGCCCACAGCCTGCTTGAAATATTTTCAGAACTTCTTAAAGCCAGAGGTACGAGAGTGTTTACTAGAAAACAGACTTTTGGCACAACGTGTTTGCATTTGGCAGATCCCTGGCATCTGAACGTACAACAAAGCCCCCGAACCAGACCCCAACCTCATGCAGTTTCTCTGCAATCGCTGCAGAAGTACTCCATCGCCCACACTTCCATCAGACCTGATCTTCCTTTCTCAGCAACCAGTTTCCACTCAAAGTTTTCCCAAGAACAAGGCACCCTTGTAAATGCTGCTTCATTTCTGCAGGAAAGTTCCATTAGCAGTTTGTTGGTAACGTCCCTGTTGTGCACTTGAGAGTGTGTTGGGGTTTTTTCTTCCTTTTTGCTGAGAGAAAACTTGCCTTGTGGCAAGTGAAGCATTAATGCAGGTTAGTAAGAAGCTGTTGTGGTATTTGGGCTATTTCATCTAGTGGGAATGAACACTATTAGGCAAAGTGCTAAGTACATCAAGGAAAAAATTTCCTCTCCAGTTTGCCCTGAAAACTCTCAAAGAATTATGCAAAAATATTCAGAAACAGTTATTGTTCTCCTAGAGGCCTTCAGTCCAAACTCCCTCACATCTCCTCTTCCCAAGATTAAAGTGGTTTAGAAGATTATAAAATAAAACCTGCATCTAATAATCACGCTCCTTCTATTTATCTACCACAGAACTAGAAAAAGCTTCAGAGATGCAATTACTAAAGAAGAAAAAGAGAGAAGGGAGACACCAGGGAGACACCGCAGTGAGAAAGGAGACACCAGGATGCCAGTTGTTGCAGGCACCAAGCAGCACTACCTCTCACCACTGATTATAAAAGACACAAAAACACGGAGACAAAAGTGCAGCCACTGTGTAAGAGACACAGATGTGCCAAGATAATTTCTCACTGCCACGTGCCCCAGCTGCTTCAGGTGGCATCGGGGCATTTCAAACTGCTTGCCAGCTGATAAAGGATTCCCCGCTCTCCTCCTCTCTCTTAATAATCCTGAATGTCTTTTTTGGCAAGGAGTTTGTTGTAAATTGGAGAAAGATGTACTGCTCTTCCTTCTCTTCCAGCTGTCCTACCCCTGGTCTCTTTTTCACTTATCTGTGATTGTCAGCTCAAAACTCAGCTATCAATACCCGCTTGATCTCTAACAAGGCAGATGTCAACTGTGTAAAACCCAGGTCTTGGAGTGAGCAAATAATTCAGAGCTGGATGTCAGTGCTCAAAACTGAGGGAGAGAGCAGGACTGTGAGGCAATCTGACAACAATGTAATTTTATCCACTTTAAATTCATCACATCTGAGTAAACACTTTGAGAATTAATTTGAATCTTTCAATGCAGGAATCAAACAAGGAGACAAATCTTTTTCCAACACACACACTCACACACAGAGATAGAGACATATATAAAAACATTAGTCATCAAACTAGGAACTTTTGTAATTTGTTTCCTGCTAGCCATGAAAACAAACAGAGAAACCATTATAAAAAGATTTAATGAAAAGACTTTTTCTTTTCAACAGACCAAAACACCAGTGTCTGTCTGGAGGAAAAGCAAGATCAGGCAATACACCTATTTCTGTCTCTAACCAAAAAAGAATAACCCAAGGAACAGGCTGGCAGTGCTTCCTGCAAATTACAAATCTTCTTGGTAATCCTGGGCCAAAGAACCAAAAGCCCCTGGTAACCACGACTTAAAGGAACAGGCCATTTCAAATTTCCCTTGATGCCTTCTCTGCAGGTCTTGGAGCAACAGCCGCTGATGGAAGTGATGGGGCAGCAAGAACGACAACTCTTTTTCTTCTTAGAGGGTAACTTGCACCAATGCTACTTCACGTTCACGCCAAAAAGCCACAGGCCTAAACCAGATGGCAAGGGAGGGAAGGGGAGAGGGGGGAAATCACATTCTAATTCATCCAAAATAAGCATTTCCCAGATCTCCTGAAATACCGCAACAAAGAATGAGGGGTTATCCAGGTATAAGTGATGTCGTGCCATTTGAACTTTTTTAATGGTAGAAAACTCACCCCCTTCATGAAGAAAGATAGAGGTTTGCCCATTTTCTTCTCCTTCATACGCTTTGTGCAATTGTGACATTGATGGACTATGAGTCTGGATACTGAAACATGTGCCAGAATTTTTTGTAATGACTTTGGGCATGGAAGAAGCATAATCTTAAGAAATATCTGCCCATATTAGACCTACAGATCCATAATGAACAGTTTCACCCCACCTCAGACACAAAAACACACAGAAGACCATCTAGATTCTCATTAGCTGCTTCTCCCTCCAGCCTGGTAAATCTCTAACAAACTATGTGATTGGCAAAATCCTTTTTTCAGTTCAACTGGCAAGTTCTCAAGACAACACTGTTTCTGAAAAAAATCCCTCATTTATTTGTTACACAGCCATAGTGAGAAGTGGAAAAACAGGGCACAACCTGTAACTTCAAGGCTTTGAATTCATCCCAACTACACACACATGCATCAACTTAGAAACTGAGAACTAAGAAAACAGACAGCATTTGCTACCGTTAAATTTGCAACACATTTGGTTCCTCTTACAGCTCCCAGTTGCTCAGATTCTTAATTTAAAATAAAAATAAAAATAAAAAAGTCTTGCTTTTCAGAAAAAGAGAAGAAGATCAAATCGAGATTTACTCCATAATAATAACTTTCCTTCTGGACAGCATTGATCAGAAGATGTGTCTTATATATGTCAGAGGTTACGGAGAGTCTGAAAAATTGTTAGAAGGCAGGCTGGGTCCCAGTCTCAAGGCATGTTCTTTCCTATGTCCTCATCATGCGTTTAAGCCTTTGGAAACCTGATTCATGAAAATTTTAGTGCTTAACCCACAGCCGAGCTGCTGTCCCGCAGGGAGCACTGGTCGGTTCCTCAAGCTCTCGGAGCAAGCTCCACGCTAGCTGGCAAAGGCAGGACCCCAGCCAGCCAAAGCGCACTACCTGCAGCCCCGCTGCCCGCCTCCCGGCCTCGCAGCCCCCGCTGGCCCCAGTGCGTGCAGTGCCAAGTGCCGCGGGGATGCCTGCCCGCCCCACGCCCTGCCATGGGAAAGCCCCGAGGCGGCCCAGGCAGGCTCAGCCCCGGGTGGATGGGCCACTCAGCCCTGCAAAACGCTCCTTTCATCAAGAGCTCTAGGAGGATTATTAATAAGGAGAGTAAAAATCATTATCTCCATTTTCTGGCTGAGGAAATGAAGCTGCAAAGCCAGTGAAATGACTCACCCAGGTCTTCCACCTCCCAAGCCACGATCCTATTCACCAGAAAAACATATACCTCTAAGCTCCTTTAATGAAACTTTTCAAAGGATTCCACACGGTTGTAAAGAACAGGGAATCACCTGATCTACCTCTTCTTTCCGCAGCTGGCTCTATACCAAAAGGTGTCAATTTTTAATTTATTTTTTTTTTCTGCTGGGCCACCCACCATGAAGGCAGCAATTTGGTGCCCTATAAAGAGTCTGGAGGTGTTCTACTGTGCTCACCTATCCTTAATTAAACCTGATAGATTTTAAGTATGGAAATAAAGTACGTTAAAAAAAAAAAAAAAATGTGGCAACTGCAGGATATGGGAACACACCCTTCCCAATAGTTTGTTGACCCTCTGGTATGTACCCATATAGCCACAATTTTATTGCTACTCTTTAACCACCCAACACAAGATCTCTATTTCCCTATCCTCCTATTACACACCCACCTCTCACAAATGAACCCAGGGTCCCTACCTCCTTTTGCGTATTTCTTTCCTCCAAAGGGAGCCACATCAAGCCGTTTTTCATTATACATCCCAAACAATTCCCTAACAGAAAGACCTCTCTAACTTGGCTTTGGTACCAGAGCCATGTAGCATTTGAAAAGAAACTCCGTGGTTTCCACTTAGTTGTGCTTTGAGTTCTTGAGGTTAAAGCAAACCTGAAACTCAGAGTGAAACTCTGGTTAGAGTGAGAGGAAATCTATGAGAAGAGGAGGGGAAAAACCTTTGCTTAGAGCCCACCACAGACTGAGAAGCTTCTCTGTAATTTGGAGATCACTGCAGCCCCTTTGGAGTGATGGCCTGTTAGAAATAAGACAAATTCAAATCTATACAAATGATAGTACAATTTCTTATAAAAATATACATAGAGACAGGACTGGTACAGAACAAGCCAGTATAACGTGAACTAAAGAGATCAAGTCACAGGAAAGAACTTACAGAAAAAGAAGCATTTTATAACATAGGAGTAGCATCTAAGACAACAAAGTTACTTAAGTCTCTATCACAGGTTTTCTGTATTATCTTAGAAACTGTACTTAATTCTTTGAACTCACATTCAGAAACAGAGAAAATTGTTAAGGCTGTTAAAAGGCTCCATACATTCATAAAATGCTTTGAAATACTTGGGTGGAAAATAGAAAAGAACACCTCATCAGAATCACTTAGCTGATCAGCGTGAAGTTAGATCCAAATATGAATTAGATGCATGAACAAGTGACTTAACCTGGTTGAAAACTATTGCACTCCCCATGGAAGTAACAACCACGCCAAAGACCTAGCTAAGGAAGGCAAGAAGCAGAAATGTAGCAATTTCAGAATGATAAAACTGATGGACTGAATTGGGACTGAAAAAATACACTCATGTCTTTGGTTAAATAAGGACCACATCCACAAGAGAGGAGGAAGGGATAAGAGGGAACAAATGGAGATGTATCACTGTTTGCTGATCAGCTGAAAGCTTATCTGAATCCCTCTGCAGAGCTTCACCCATAACAATGTAGCCAGCTTCCAACAGAAGAGTTAGCTTCACCACTGTTTTTTCTCCAATTCTATACTATATATACTACTCATACTATTACACTCTAAAAAAACATAACCAATTTAATAGGAAAATAGTACTCCAAGTTGCTCAGACCCAAAGTTGTCTACAAGTTCAATGGCCTATTTTATTCCTAGGCCTAGAAGCCTTAAACTCTGCTGATTACCAAAATGACTTTTAATGAGCACAGCTATGCTGGAACAAGCAACAGCAAGAAAACATTTATATCAGGAAAAAAGGATGACACATGCATAAATAGTTATTTCCTTCCACTGTTGGGAATAGCATTTGGTAGATGCCCTAGTGAGTGCATCCCTCCTGGAGCACAGCAGGCCAGGAATGTATCACTTGAATGACAACAGTATGAGCAAGCTAGCAGGCTTTTTGCTGTAGAAAAGGCTTTAAGATTGAATTGACAAATGTGTTTTCAAACCTAGAAATTAACTTTTAGCAGCTTCAACCTGTTTCCAATAACTCCCCAGTAGCATCTGCTGCAAAAATCAGGAAATACTTGTATTAACTATTTCAAACAAACTACAAAGTACATTGGCAGTCTGTAGAGACCATAGTGGTTTTGCTTACCATATGGAGGAGCTTTGGGCTGTTGTGGGAATGAAAAATGTAGCTGTTCAACAAATAAATTGTTCATATTCACCAGTTACATGAGCAGCAGAACTAAACCAGGCCTGATCTCCCACATCACGCTCCCTCCTGGGTTTCACATGTGCAGGAGGGATAACTCTCCCTGGAGCCCTTCCTTCAGCACAGGCTCTAAAAACGCTTTCACAAAGCTCAGAGAAATATTATCCTTTTAGACTTTTCCTTCTTTGGTCAAATGCAGTGAAATTCACTAATTTATAAAGTTACGAGAGGGGAACAGACAAAGGAGAGCCACAGCAATATTTTCCTAAAGATACCAGGCAGAAGGTCACTCATTTTGAAAAGATGAGGCAGAGGGGAGAATACAGGTTCTCAGGAGAAGCAAAAAGTTGCATCAGTCTAAATGTAATGGCATGTTTAATTTTCTAGGAATGTTAATCAGGAAGCTGGCAAGATACACCTCTTTAAGACCAAACAAAACATCAGCAACTGCAATTACTTTAGGAACTGTCTATGCTGCAAGTAGGATGACAATCTATCTTCCCCGTGCTTTCTTGCACTTCATAGTTTCTTTTCTGTTTGTTTGTTTGTTTGTTTTCAGAGTTTCAACTGCTGTTATTAGAAGCAGAAGTACACCCCATATTTTTAACCTGAGGACAACAAAACACAGCAGTTAAGTAGCCTGATTTTACATTACAGCCCACCCTCACAGCCAGGTCTTGTATCACAGGGTTTTTGCTAAAATCTTCAGCACAATCTTCCTTCCTCTGAGTTACACTTAGCCCTATCTCACGGAGTAAGAATGGGTTGTTACGCCCTACTGAATAAGCCCTGGAACCCAGGACATACTTAGTCAATGTATATTTATGCTTGAATTCACATCAGCAGAAACGGTGGATACAAAAGGCCATGCATTACCAAGAGAGAGAGAGAGAGAGAGAGAGAGAGATGGGAGGAAAAGAAGAACACAAAAACTACAGATGCCTAGAAAACGAGTTTTAAAATTTACCCTTCTAGAGCATATTTGCCTGCTATATCTAAGCCTTTGATGATCTATTCAAGTCCCATCCCTCCATTCTTTCCAGAAGAATGGAAACTACATCTATTTATTTCTCAGATAGAATGTTAACTATCTGTCTCACCTATTCTGTGTCTTTCATTGCTGGAAATTTAAGCTGTTCAAATTCTTCCAGAAGGAACTGAGGAGTTGGTTGATGCTACCTGTGCTCCAGCTGAGCTTTAAAAGTGAACCTTGGAAGTCTTATCAGAGTCTGAGCTGACATCAAACAGTCCATAAACATACTGCATGAAAATCATTACAGAGAATTTTATCTTGAAGGCTGAAGACAAATGTGATACACAGGTAAACTGTCACCTTAAGTCTGCTGTAAAACTACCAGGAGGAAACACTACTAAGCTGACATAGAAAAAAGGATTTCAATACGGGTTTGTGTGCTTGAACTCCCCTGCCCACCTTCGGCACTGCAGTGCCATCAGTGCAACGTACCATACCTGACTGGACAGCTATTTCAGTCAGAGATTCAGAACAGCCCCATAATAGGCAAACAAAGAATAATCCACCTCTATAAAAGTTTCTCCCACGGTTTACCTGCTGCTTCACAAAATGCAGCTGATTTTTGATCCAAGCCCAAGCGTTTTCCTTCCTCCACTACGTTATCAACGTCCATGGCACTAAAATCTTAGCAACAATGCCATATGTTCACTACGGACTGTGTATCGTGAGCATACCTTGTCTCAGATTACTGTGAAATTTTCATTTACGTGGGCTGTTAAGTCTGCTTTTTCTCATGTTTTGGAACACAAAATAATTGTATTTACATCCTTCAGTTTAGTACTTTGGTGGCACTTTTAAGATGGTGAATCTCCTCTATGTTACAGCTGAACGAAGAGTCGCAGACCTGCTGCGGGAATCCATGTGTGCTCTGCACCCTATGTGACAAATCAATCAATCGTAGCGGTCTCTCCTGGCTGTGAGACGTATAAATAGCATTAATAAAAGAAATTGAATCTAAAGAGCAAAAAATGAAAGCGAAGTGCTTTTGCATCGCATTTCTCTACTTACCAACACAGCAATGGCATTAGATTTGGGTTACTGCCACAGATCGTATTCTCAAACCTAACATCTTTCACATGGCTGCAAAATAGCTGGCATATCTTACTGTACATATTTTCAGCTCTAGGTCATTTTTTGTTGCCAAAGCACTAACAAAGTTCTTCACAGGGGTCAGAGGACAGGACTTTACCCCTAGCTAGGTGGCTTCCAAGTTTAAAGAAAGCCGGTTTATCAGGACAGCACAGCATCTTGTCTCCCATGGTCTGCCTGCACCATTAGGGACTACTGCACAGTCGGACTGTAGCTTCTGTTTTAAAAAAACACAACAAAACAAAACTACATAGCCCACACATCTGCTTCTGTATCTAGGACATGCTGTCTCACCATGAAGTAAGAGCTATGGGTGTATGCTTCAAATATGCATGCACACAGAGCTATATGAAAGATGTAAACAGCTTTTGCGCTCTGATCCAGGTACCTTCGAGTTCTGCATAACTGAAACCTCTCATACCACAGAATTGCAGCATCGCCTATAAATACGTTCAGCACTTGTTGCTGACAAACAAAAAGTCCCTCCGCTCGAGACAGCCTGCTTACATGAACAAATCATCATATGACTGGAAAAGGCAGAAAAAAATAGCTCTGCTTTGGACTATTCTTTCAGCAAGGACAGCCAGGAGCGGCGTCGGCTGGGGTCACTGCTGGCAGGACCCTTGGCTGCAGCTGACATCCCGCGGCAGAGGGGACAGGGGACGGGTTTGACAGCCGAAGGAACAAAAAGTAGATTTCGTCCACAAAAACGGACAGCCCTGGGCACAGAAGCTCTCGGTGCTTCTCAAGGAAATGCGGGTGGCATCACCACCAGGGAGAGGCCCGAGGGAAGGGAGAAAAGGATGGAGTTATGCTTCGCTTTTTTTAACAGGCAGCCCGCTGCTCACGGCTTTTGTCTTCTCCTGCAGCGCCTACGTGTTAATTCAATCTATTTAGAAAAAGAGGGGAGGGAAAAAATCTCTTTCCCTTCACCCCCGGTTTCAGAATTATTGTGTCTCCCGGGGGGAAGGCTGCGACTGAGACATTCGGTTTGGAAATGACTCACTCGGCAGCACCATGGAGCCGGAGGGGCTATTTTTAATATTTTTAAATGGAGAACTTGCCCCGGCGGCACGGCTGGGCTCGGCCCGGCCGCCTCCCGCGGGTCCCCCCGGCACGAACCCCCCTTGTGGTCGCGCTCTTCCCGCTCCCCGCTCCGCAGGGACCCCGGGGGCGTCCCCCGCACTCACCCCGCCGCTCTGCGGGGCGGGCGGCAGCGAAGGGCGCTACTCCGTGCTGCTCCGCGCTGCTCCGCGCTGCTGCTCCCCGCTGCTCCCCGCTGCTGCTGCTCCGCACCCCTCCGCGCCCGCCGCGGGCTGAAGGACGCGCTGCGATCTTCGCCGCGATCTGGCGAAATTTGCCACCAACCGGCCAGGATTTTTACACTTCCTGGCTCCCGGCCAGACCTGTTTTTTTTTTTTTTTTTTTTTACGATCTGCCTTCTGCTGGCTCCTCCCCGCCCAGACAAAAGGCGGCCGGGCCGAGCCGGGTCGGTCACCACCAAGGGGCTGCGGCATTGGCTCCCTCCCCCCCCCGCTTCCCGACCCCAGAGTTTGGATTCCTCAGCCCTCGAAGGAAAGAAATCGGGGAGGGAAGGGCCGGGGGAGCTGGGGGCCCGTGCCGGGCCCGGCGGGGCACACCGAGGGGCCGAGGGATGCTGCAGCCGCCGGCCGGGAGCTTGGCCCCGCAGCGAGCCGCATCTGCTCCCTGCGGGCTGAAACTTTGGCGGCGAGGGCGAAGTGGCCGAGCCCTCTGGAGCTTGCTGGGGGTTCGCCTTACCTTTGGGGGATCCTCCTGCAGCCCTGTGCAGTGCGTGCCGCTCAGCCATCGCCGTCTGCAGCAGGTATCGCTCAGGAAGCCGCTGAAAAGTTCACGAGATTAAAGAAAAGACACGAGTAGGAGCAAGCAGCAAGCAGTTGCATCGAATGCATAACTCGGGCAGTCACAGCGACTTTTGGAGGAAATCCTTAGGTTAAGGTTTGAAGTGCTTGAAGGAGGCAGACCAAATCTGTAAGACAGTGTCATTTGCTCCAAGTGCTTAAGAAGGTTATGTGAATTAGTGCGCAGTGTTGCTGATGCCTGGCAACCTGAAGCACAGTTTTTGAAATCAGTTTTATGCCTTCAAATCATGATTTTACAACAGGGCTGGGTCTGGTCTGAACACCAGAAAAGCTGGTGCTACTCTGGAAGCACTGGGTTAAACCACCAGCCCATGCTGGGAGCCTCTGATGCTCTGAGTTGTTCTGGAAGTAGACATAGGGAGCTCAGATGACACCACTCGCCACACGTCCTTGTAGGAGTGGCGTTCTCATGAGGCTGTTCCTCCTTTTCCACCTCCAGATGTGTAAAACAAAGAGTCACTAAGGCACTGTGAACTGGATGTACTGCCCACTGGTACTGCCAGAGTTGCACAAATAGGATGTATTCTTATGAACATGAAAACTTGGAACTTGCCTATACGAGCCCATACAAAAACATGCTTCCAGTCCCAGAGTGATGAGGCACATGATGACAGCTGGTATCTATCCAGCATTTTAAGTTTTAGTGCATCTGTTAATCTACCAGCAATTAAAAGCACAAGTTGTTGTTCATACTGCATCTGGTTTTCAAGCCAACAATCACTAATTTTTCAGAGACAGCACTGCAGAAGTGGAGTTTGAGTGGTAGTCTCCTATCTGTGGCTCGTGATAGGGCTGTGAAGTGATGGCTGCTCTGAGACTGGAAAAGCAAGGGTGTGGTTTATCACAGCTGAACTGTTCTCCATGGGCCAGCAAAGATCCTAAAGAATTTACACATGAAGCAAAAGGTGACCTCACATACCTGGCCAGTGGTGTGCTCCATCTGAGAGAAACACTGCAAGAAAAAACAGGCAAGTTGTGTGAGAAATAAACATTCAGGTAAAAGCAGTGTAGACCCTGGGACAGATCTCAGATTCTGACATTACGTGAGCATAGTAAAATCTCTGTGTTTATTTGTTGGTTTTGGTTGGTTGGTTTGGTTTCGTTGTGTTTTTTTTAGGGAAAAAAATACAAGCCAGCACCTTTCCCCAGGTTTAAACTCACATGGCTATGAATCAATACTTGAAAACACATTTCAGGTGTGGGACGGACACCTGAACATGCAGAGGTCTGAGACCCCACGTTTAGGAGGGGAAAGCTGTTCACCAGACCCCTGAGGCTCTAGCTTCAAGACTACCACCAGGAGACATCATTGCCACAGACTTACTGTGACTATCCTGTTGTATGGCTGGACTTCCACTTGTGGGAGAAGACTGATAAAAGAGCTGAAAAGATCCCTGCCACCACAACAGGAAGAAGGTGGGAGCCACTTTAGTTTACTCTTTAGGAAGCAGCGAGGCCTCTATGTAAAGGAGACAGCCATTGTCACTTATGCAGGAGCATACGTACTGGGTAGACGTTAATACACAGCAAGGACAGACAAGAAAGATAATTAGAAATGTTAGCACAGAAGAGAAAGATAAAATACTTACTTAAACTGGGATTCATCTTACCCAACTTTATCTACCTAAGATTATACAAAACCTCTTGTAATCTACTTGTCTGGGCTCCTTTAGTGGGGAAAGAGGCATGTCCAGAGGTAATTCACCTCACATAGGTCAGACAGCTACGCTAGGTTAAGAAGAACTGCCCTCTGGAAACGTCTCTCTGCTCAGCTGATTATGAAAGGTGCTGCCCAAACCAACACACCTAACTTCTAAAGTTAGCTAACTCCTGCCCTAAAGCTTACCTGAGTGGGACAGAGTTGCAATGGAAGGGATCTGATGAGAAAAGAGCTGTCTGCTAGATTGACAGGTGAGGAAAATGACCTTCAGTAGCTCAATTTTTTCTTTTAGCTTTGGCGAGACCAAAAAGAAAAGAATATGGTTTCTAAACAAAGGTCCTTGCTCCCCACAGATAAATGATAATTTACAAATGTCTGTTCTTAGCATTGGAGCCAAGAAGTGGTGTGAATGAACTGCTGTTCGCTTTGTGTGCAAGGAATTTTCCCTTCTTTGGCCTTGCTCAAGTCTACAGCATCATCCTAAAGAACTGAAAAGCAAGCAAACTGACAACATCAAAGATGTTGCTACTAACATTCAGATTGAACGGATATGTGAAAAATAGCTACAGCCTTAATTTTGGTTTTTGACACTCTGCCTTGACACCACACATCCTCTCTGCAGCACACTTGACAGCAAGACAGCCTAGAGCACACACACGTCCTGCTCTCACACAGTTTGGTGTTCAATAAGAGCCAAACCACAAAAGCTGTGACTAACAGATGTGACCTTTAATTGGCTTGCTTTATAATGCACTTGATGATGGGAAGAATCCACAGCATATAGCCATTGCTTTGTGTGTGTGATCTGACAGGTCTTCAAGGTGATCTGCTTCCCAGAAGTGAGTTCTGGGGAAAAAACACAGTGTGGTCTATCAGGGCAATGAGGAGAGTCATAACATCTGAAGAACATTCCTAATTCTGGCACTAATTTTCAAGGGTCTGAGGGCTGCAGCTGAACCAGGTTAAGTGGTTGCCATCATTCAGTTTGCTCTCATTCTAGCCATCAGAGATCTCTTTCCCTTTCCATCTGCTGGGACAGCACGCATTTGCTCTAACTGTCAAATGAGCAAGTGAGACAGAGAGCACGCAAGCAAGCAATAAAAATTGACTTCCACTGAAGATGGTTTTGATAGAAGAGGGTTTGGGATTAGCTACACTTGAGGTTAACTTGCAGATTCTAGCAAGGAGTGTGGGGCAGATGGCTGGGGATACGCTGGGAACAACAACCTCCCATCCCAGCTCAGTCACTGTGAGGACAACGAGTTTAGCAGTGCTGGAGTGACATTGTGGAAATTGTTTAACAATTTGTCTCACCTTTCTCTTTGAGCAGCAGAGAGGAAATTCCATGTACCAGAGATGCCATGAAGCTCAAAGAACTCATGCAAAAAGATCATTTTTTTTTCTTTAGTTCTTTCTTAATTTTTATGGTTTCAAACTTGGAGAGGCAAAGGGAGGGAAACATCTCCAAGGCATGGGGTTGAGAGTACATTATTCTACTAATTTTACAATTCAAAGCTCTGGCACAAATGAGATTCAGGAAACAGTACGTAATTCCACAGAAGAAAATAAAATGCATCTCTATTACATCTGGAGAGAAATAGTTCAAATCACAACTGTTTATTGGGAAGGAGGATTCTCAGAAGCTGTAACACCGAAAGTGACCTAAAATAGCAGGACAGCAGACAGTAAATTAGGCATGCCTGTAATATGAGATGATGGGTGGATGGGGGGGGTGAACAGAAATAACAAAAAAAAAAAAAAAAAAAATGGGCAGTATGCTTCATAAACAGAAACTGTAAGAAAGGCCTATTTTAGTGGTATTATACTATAATCCCCCAGAATATTGCATTCAGTTCTGAACATCTCATCAGAAGGGCATTTACAAATATAAAGGAACACATTTTTAGAAAGCAGAAGTGATAAGGACTGATTTACAGACATTGTCATATGAGCTGAAAGAGCTAAACACATCTGGTTGTGCTGTGCACGAGGTATAGGACACAATGCTACAAAAATCAGGAATGGGATAAGGCACCGTGGGAGTTTGCAGAAGTAAGATCACTGTTATTGTGAAGAAGGAGAAAACAGGATGAAATGAGACACCAAAGATTAGGATAAGTACTGTTACAATGGCTTGGCTATAAGATCCACTACCTGGTGGAGTAGTTGTTCAGGAACACTTCTTCTTGTGGTATTTTAAATAAGCACAATGCTAGTGTTTATGCCTTGGCTTACCAAGCACAGTGGGCTAGTTGATCTTTTACAGAGGAATTTTCCATCTCCAATTTCTGTGTTTCTAAAGCTTACTCTTCCGTAGAGTGCTGTTTGTCACGTCAGTGGCAAACCTCCGACGGAGAAGACAAACAAACCAGCCCTCGGGGAGAGAAGATCTAAATGAAGAAAAGAACTAAAGCATGTTTGTGTGTGATGCTTTACAGTCATACCACGAATCACAGTCAGGCAAAAAGGGTGGCAACAAGCCTTCTTTATACTGACCTCTGTTAGAAATCATAATACAAATTTCCAACGGGGACGAGCAAGCAGAACAAACCCTTCTTTCCATCCTCCTGCTTTAATTTTTCCCATCCCACTCCCAACTTTGTCCCTTTAGCATCTCCATCTCTCTCTTGGCTTTCATCCCCAAAATTAGTTAACTAAATGTTTAAAATAATTACTTAGAATCCTACACATCCATCCTAAATCCTCTGAAATCTAGTTCCTATACCCTACCTCATTCATTGCTTCATCATTTTGTCTTCCTGAAGGAGGGTCTTTTGTTTTGGTCACTTCTCCTTCATCTTCTCTGCAGGTAATTTCACATGGCAAAAAAAATATATATATATATATTTACCAGTGCATGGCTGTATTCTCTACTCCAGTCCTAGCTCTTCTTTTTCAAGTTTATAATATTGTATATATATATATAAGATATGACCCTTCTGCCTCTTCATTTCAGACCTTTCCTCTCTAGATTCTCATATTTGAGCAATGCCTACATTTTCCAGATACTTGGTGTGGTTTCTTTCAAATAATGTCCTTGTTTATTCACAGAGCAATACACCTCAGCCTGACTTGTCACTTCGTATCAAAATTACTGTGATACCTCCTCCTTCAGCTTTCAAAAATAATATGGGTCTTCACTCATACCCACGCAGAGTACTGCTACAAATATCATTGCCCTAGCCTCTCACTTTGAGTGTGAGAGGCTTTTACTTTCCATCTCTCTCTTGGACAGTTCTCTACTTATCACCACAGCTCTCAGCCCCTGCCAAAGAAAGTCACCGCTATTCTGCACACTCTCTCCTTCCTCTGCCTTCTGACAAAGCTGGCAAGGAGGAACCAAGCTTGTAACAGTGTCTCTGCCTGCCTCACTGAGAACTCTTTGTGGAGGTCTCATACCTCACTTTTACCCAGTCCAAATCAACCATTTTCTTGTAAAATTAGTCAGAGCTGGTGAGCGATACCAGCCTAAGAGCACAGGAGAGCTGCGATCCTTGGCATGTGCCCTTACAGCAAGGAAGACCCCAGAAAGCAGCAACACAAGTTTCTCTGCTGCTAGCACTGCTTTCTTGTAAGCCTGCTTTATGGGGCCACTTTCAGGTCACTCAGGACCTGCCAGTTGTGACAGTGTAGAGGTCACTGCAGCAAGTAATTTTGGCAAGGTGGCCAATGGCTCGGGTACCAGCTGTGAAGAGTTCAGATATGTCATGTATCAGCTGTCTGCTGGCAGCAGCTTGAGGTTATATTCTCTTTCAGAGCTGCACACCCAAAAGACAGACTATGCACGTGGTATAAGGCATGTGGTATAAGGCATCTTTCTTATGGCAAAACAAGTGAATCACTACGTGTTAGATGACTCTTACTGGTGAACAAATGCCAAATCACACAGTTCTAGTAACAAGAGGCTTCTAAGACGCCTTCCTGTATTCATCCCTGCCTTGCTGTGATTCATCTCTTGGTTTTTGGTTTGTCTTTTTTTTTATTTCCCACATCTTGCTTGCTGACCATGCTGCACTCTGTGGGTATAAAATGGCTGAGACAGAAGCATTCCGATGTGGTGAAAGCCACTTACTGCGGGTAGATCTCTCAGTCAGAAACACAGATTTTCTTCCTTAAAATGTCAAAATGCATTCAGCACCACTGCTGTGCTTTTATGTAGCTCTGAGAGCCAGCTAAGTCAATGATTCTGTGTGCACACAGCAGAAGGACACATTCACCTCCTGAGCTGGCTGGCACAAGGAGCAGTTTAGTCAGAGGCCAAGAAGAAATCATGTGTTGCATCAGAAGTGATCGTAGTGGCTCTGATGTTTGTATTTTAGCCTTCCCACAAGCGGTGGGATGATGGGCAGACATGCCTTTTCCACTCTGAGCAGGTTTCTCATCTGTTGTCACGTGGCATGTGCTGCTGAACTAGCACAGTCACTGACAAATCATCCCCACCTCCCAGGGATGACCGGAACTTGCTTGATAATGGGAGGAACTACAAATCCCAGCCAGGTGCCACAGTCTGAATTTACTGGTTTTCAGTTCAGTGCTTATTTACTCTTCTGCTCTTGACTCCCATTGCAAATGCCAGGTCCTTTCTTCCAGTACTACTTGAGCTAAGCTGGACAATGCCTTTAGTAACTAAAGGATCTTACTTTGTCTGTCCAGGGAGGGGGTCATGCTGTGCGGGAGCAGGTTGTGGTGGGACACAAAAGGGAAGAAGAAAACCCTTAGCGACTCAAAGAGAAAGGGACTATCAGAGTTGATGTGTTGTAACTCTGCAACTATACCTCTTTTTCTTGACTGGTTTAATTCTTATGTATATAGATACTCTAGAGTGGCATAGAAGTGATGAGTGAGGCCATATTGTAAGTTAAAACAGAGAGGCTGAGAAGGCTTGGTGCACCAAGGGAGGGATTTGAATGATGGACCGCATTTGAATACATGGAGTAAGATGCAAATACCTAGAATATACATGGTTTGTGAAAACTATAGGGATGGTCAAGTGAAAGATAGCTCCAAGGAGTGTTCCTCCATGTTATCAGACACCTCTGATCCCAAATTATCTATTGTTATGAGAGAGCGCTTTCGTAGCAAAAAGCTATAAACTATTCCAGTGTAGCTGAGATGGGTAGTATCTGTAGGGGAGAAAGAATATAATGTGACAAAAGAGTGACTTCACTTAAATGAAGGTGCAGACTATGTATCAATCTTCTGCGTATGAGAACTCTGTAAGCTAGCAGGGCCTGTGTGCTTGTGGAACCCAGCTTGTGATTGCGAGGATGAATGTATTGAACTAGAGGAGCCCATATGCACGTATTCGTACTGCTTATGAGCAGTGCTGTACGGTGGCCAAATGGCTGTGTGTACAGACATGCTCTCCTGCAGAGAGCTTACTTGGGTGTTTGAGTGCCAGCTGTGGAATTTGTCTAGGACTGTACATTTGTGTAGATGAGAGTCGTATCCTAACCGTGCCAATAAGAAGCTGGGCAATGCGGTTTGTCACATCTCCAATTCTCAGAATTTTTCTCAGTCTCTCAGGTTTTTGATTTATTTTCAAAAACTCTCCACAGAGGCTGTTCTTTATGTGAAACTTAGCCTTGTGCCAGGCAAGACTGGAATTTCAGCTATTCGTAAAGGAAATCCAAGTCTGTGTGTGTGTGTGTGTGCAGTGCCAATTCACTAGAACAGACATAAGGCCAACACTCAGGCTTTGCAACCAAAAAAATACAACAAATAAAACGGCCTCCCTTCCCCACCATTTACACACCTTGTTGAAATGTGTGAAATCCAAATGGCAAAAACAGTTCAATTAGACAGTAATTCACTCTGGATTATCACTCACCAGTGCCCAGCGTACTATGCCCTGAGCACGTGTCTTCTCTCATACCCTCTTTCTGCAACACCAAGTGCATCTGCTGAGATCACAGCTAAGGAAAGGCATGGTCCTGAACTGTGGAAAAAATACCTGTAATGAGACATCAGTAACGCAATGCCTGGGCTAGTGCTACATTACATCGCAGGTCAGTAGGTCTATCAAGTAGGGCACATATGTAAAGGGCAACAGACTGATGTTCACCTGCACCTGGGAATGTGCCTAGTGAAGAGATACTGTGTCAGGCTTTATCTAATGCATGGGGTTGCTCTGTGAGAAAGAGGTGATGTTCAGGCCTACACAGAGGGTTTTTGAAGTGAAAGGCAAAAGTCAAAGGTACGCAGTTACATGTCATCAGACAGATTGACTTTCACCATGAATGATCAACCTGTTTATAAATGAGTAGTTCTACCAATGACAGAGATTCATGGTTAGTCTTATTTTGCTGTCATTACAAGCAACAGAAAATTGGCAGCCTGTCTGACTGCATACATCTCAGCTCAGGCAGGCTATCCAGGACCCTAGGTACCTTGTGTTTAGTTACTAGGCAATGTAGCATGTTAATGGCCAGAAAGGATCTCCACCACTATTTTTACCTGTGTTAGTTACATTAAAGCTAGCAAGGGATGTTCTCTGCTCTTCATTCACTACAATTGCAGACATATTTGAATTTACTTCCACGTCTGTGTTATCCAAGTCTGTGAAGGGCAGGTGTCTTGCTGAGGAAAATTCCATGGCACAATGATGGCACCTGATTCTGGGAGGAAGCAAAAGGAAATAACTGAGTTAAGATGAGATAAGCAATGTTGTCGCCAAACTGCAAAGATGGTGAAGTTGATTCTAACTGACCATAATCAAATTCCATATTGTCCCCTTCTTTATACATACAAATCATAAAATTAACCCCAAAAAATCTGCAATAAATATGGAAGCTTTAGCAATGAATTCTTCTGTCACCATCCTTACCCCTGTAAGAGATATTTTGCTGTCAGAAAGGTGTTTTTTTCATCTGATGAAAGTTCCAGTAGGCAACAGTGCTCAGGGGAAAGAAAGTCTGTGCGCACAGGATACAGGCTGTATGCACGTACCTTCTTGCGTGAGCCTGGCAACAGGGAAGAGAGGGCAGAAGGAACACAGATTAGCAGCTGACCCTAGGAAGACATGGATGCTTATAGCTGCAACATGTTATTCCCACTACAGTGAGCTTCCAGTGTTTACTGTACACATACAGAAAGTTATGCAAGGCGGTGGGCTGTTTGGATAAATAAGCAGAAAAGGCCAGGGTCCGAGTCTGACTGAACAATAGACTGGGGAGAATGCGAGCCTCCTCTTTAACTGGACTTCCCTCCAGGAAACCTAACTTGTAATAAAATCCTCCTGTATCCTGTGCCCTAGTCTGGGGGTGACTCAGTTCCAGCTAATCATGCAGATTGTATTTGCAAGAGATGAATGCATGCTGCTGAATGCAACCAAGAAAGTATTCTGGAAGAAATGTTCCTGCACTAGATGAAAGGAGAGGTTCATCTTTTCCTCAAGCCCCCATGAATCTGACTGCTTCTTTAGTCAAGTCACGTACCAGACCTAAAAAAATCAAAAATCCTCTCCTGCTCCTTTATCTTGAGAAATAGGAATGGTTTTACAAACACGGGGAATCTCATGACTCCAAGGGAAGGAGAATTTTAGAATTTGAGGCTCAAGATGCTTGGGTGTTGAACTGCACAGTATTTGAGGCATACCTATTTGGATTAGAAATCTATCTGCTTCTGAAAATGAAGCTTCTCTTGGACATCTGAAAATCTAAGGCATCCATTTTCAAGCTATGGCTTTACGTAAGCTGGCCAAGAGAACAGAGAGAGTTGGGATAGGAAGTTTCTAACTCACGATCAATACCAGAGCCCAAACCTGGACCATAAGAAAAGCAGTTCTCAACCTTTTGTAATTAACAGTCCAACTAATTTTCTGGAAAAAAATAACAAGGTGGGGGGGGACAGGAAATCTCTGGAATATTTTTTATGCTGCTGGTGTTTAGCAATTGGGAGATTAATAAATAATGTGTTTGATATCTATTTAATAAAATGCTCTTATTTTAGGGGGAAAAAAATTACACACTGTCATTACAGATGCTTTAACTGGAGCACTGATCATGCAAACTGGCTTTCAGTAGTTTGAAGTCAGCAAGTACATTCCACTGACTGTACTCAAATATCTTATGGAGGGATGGTAGTCCAGGGTTCACAGACTGATAGACACTGTTTAAGAGCATGTGACAGCAATCTTGAAAATCAAGATAGTTAGGATCTCCGTGTGCTTTAGTGTTTACTCTGTCAATTTTTATTTTTTTTTTAAAAAAAAGGCAAATAAGCACATTTATAGCCGAAACTCATTAGGTCACTATACTTGCTTTGTCAGAACAAAGGTAGAATCCTTGTGGCAAAAAAAAAAAAAAAAAAAAAAAACAAACAGATATTTTCACCTCTTTTCATAGGATTTGGAAGTAGACTATTTCTATTTTTATATTTCCTGTTCCAGGAGTTCCAGGAAGGAAAGAGGGCTTTTCTTTTTATTATTATTTTTTTGTTTTTTTTTTTTTTTACTCCAGACTTTTCTTTCCGAGTTGAATCAAACTCAAAACAGCGGTGATACCAAAAGAGTTATGCTTCCTGTTTCCTTCTGCTTAATAAGAAAAAAATAAGAATGAACAGCTGAAAATGCAGCATATTTAATAATATTTAATAATATATTTAATAACTAATTAATATCCCACTTCCTTCACATACTGTTTAGTATTTACCTAATGTAAGTCCTTACATTAACCAGTATCTCAAATGATTATTATTTCTTTGTTTTTAGAAAGGCAGACAGGAAAAATATCAATTTTTTTCTAGTTCTGCCCCCTGCTTCAATTTACTTAGTTAGATAATTTCCACACTATATTTCCCAATTAAATGTAGCAGGGAGGATCCTGAGTACTCAAAAATTCACATTGACTCTTACTATGAAAGCAGAGGCCACTGCTAGACCAAATCCAATTTGGGTTGCAATATGCTGATTTTACCTAGGAGGTAGGATTTCTTATACAATCACTTTTTTCCTCTCTCTTCCTACAAGTATAGTGTAATTTTGTGTGCTATAAATCACCTGACATGTTCCACTCCAGATGTGGCTGCAACAACTGCAAGTGTTTACCAGTTATATATGTTGCAAAGTATTTCTGGGGCTATAAAATAAGAAGTGTTATTATGACACCTTTTCCTCACTGTTATCAGAATTGATGTCCTCTACATTTACAGCACTGACATGGCATTTGCAGCGCACACACTACCTCACCGATGACTAAATGGAGGAACAAAAATTTCACTCAGTCCATTTCATACATGGACAAGATGAATGAAAAAATTAGAAGCCTGATTTTCAGAGGCCAGCTGCAAGTTCTCACACCTCCTGTTGAAAATCACGAGGTTACATCTGCATTGTAAAGTTCAGTAGACCAAGAATGTGCAGAGCTACAGAGTTGATGCCGAGGATCTGACATCCACACTATACTTACTGAAGTTTTTTTCAATTCAAACCAACTTCATTTGGGTCTGCTGGGCTGAGTACCTATTGAGGTCGGAGCACATTATGTGCACTTCTTGAGAACACTTTCCAGTTTAGCCTCACTGCAACATAATCTATTCCGTGCACTCCAAAATCAGCCCGAGAAGCAAAACAAAAAAACAGGAAATGGAGATGACCAGGAGATATGAGATCTCTCATACTAATGAGGACACATCATAAGTAGTTCTGGCAGGACTGCTGCAATGGGGTTTCTGATATTCTGTCCCACATTTACCTTAATTCTCTACAGATTAAAATCACAACGTAAAGAAAAGGCATAAATGACTGACACATGCTTAGTTCTGCTGTTTTCAGATTGGTTATAAGCTCCTGCCTCTGGGCACATCTCCTGAAGGACTAAGTAACTGTACTTGTCTAAACTGTAACGGTTTGTATCTGAGGATTTGAGAATTCACTCTGCATCACCTCCAGACACGCTGATTCAGAATAGCTGGTGTCACTAATTTGACTTAATACCAAAAATCTGCGCTTGTGTTGATTTAAGCATTATGTTTCCTGGTGGAAGGAATTTTTCTTGGAAGCACTGCAACAGCTCCACGGTGTTTGTGCTACTGCATAATGAAGGTGCATAACATTACATCACTCTATATTGGCACAGTATCGTGACAACATGAGGATTCAGGCAATAGTGCTCCCATGTAGCACTGGCATGAAGAGTTACAGGCAAAACTGGAGAGGCCGTTAAGACCTGGTTTGCTCTACTATATTTATATTGCCTGGTGTAATCACAGGCTTCTATACAGACATGCTGAAACTATAAATGTCAGCTACCAATGTCCAGTCTTTCTGTTGCATGAATAAATCCTCTTCCTGAGCTGACACAAATCCTCACCAAACATGTAGTTGCCAGAGAAAAACCAATGAAGCCATGTCTGCAGCTGTCTTCCCTGAACTCCCAGGTAGTGGATGCTCTCCCAGTACAATCTTTCACAGTGAGGATACATGGCCTGGGTAAAAGCAACCAAGTACCTGGTGACAGGGCAACACCAGTAGCTATAAGCCAAGGAAGGACTCCCTAGAGATGATGCTAGACTCACAGGCACTGGGTTTACCCTTCATCTAAGGTAGTTTTATAACCTTGTGAGAAGCAGATGGTTTTTACAGAGAAATACTGGGGAGTTTGGTTTAAACAACAGGCATTAAAAAAAAAGAAAGGATTAATAAAAAACAATAACAGCAACAACAAAATTCTAGGTTCAGCTGCACCATTCTTAAGGCTGTGACACTCATCAGCACCCCTTCAATGCAATCTCTGGTACCATGAGGCATGAATCCCATTGTTGATGCTGATTTGTGGCTTCATTCAAGTGCACAATGCTGTCATTGTGGGGAAAAGGGATGAAGTCAGATTGTTTGCCGGATGTACAATTTTGCAGGAAACAAAACAACAAGCACACTAACACTTAGGTGCTCTGCTTGGCATGGCAAAAGATCCAGGCTACCACATTAAACTACCTAGCGGAGGTGTCAGGACTACACATAGCATGCCCTACCAGAATGGGTTTTTTTGGAAGCTCCATTATGCGTGGTACTTTTACTGAGAGGAAAACACCACAAATAGCCATATCCATAACACATTCTGAATAAAAATAAATAAATAAACAATTAAATAACATTAAATCAATGAGAATCAATGGGGACTTAGTAAACAAAGCAATAATTTTATGCTTTCAAAAAATAATCAGTCAATGATAGCTCCCATCTCCACCAGCTTGCTCTCTCCTCCTTGGCCAGCACGGTGGCATGCCCCGTGGCCTGGCACCTGCTTTGCTGCAGCCCTGCCCTCCGACAAAGCAGCCCTGCTCAACCTCACACAGAGTGGGAAAGTGACACCACCAATGCCCCCCTCCTGCCACCCCATGCCTTGGTTTGCTCCTCGCACCCTCGCAGTGCCACAGCTGCCATCCTGCATCCCCCTGGGGAGCTGGCACCCACATGGCGCATCCTTCCATCCTTAGAGAAGCAGAGCTGCTGGGCATGGCCCTGGCCCTGCTCTGCAGCCCGGGACAGCGCTGCCTGAAGCATCATGAAAGAACTGTTTGTGGGAAACTGTTTTATTTGTTTTCAGCTCCAACAGCACTAATCATTCTCATTACTCGGTGCCTGTAGCCATTGCAGAGCCAGAGTCCCCCAGTTCAGAAAATGCACTTAGGTTTTTATCTTAGTGTACCTGGTTGTTCCCAGTCTGCTCCTTTTCTTAAACAGGAGAGAACTTGTACTGGTTCCTGCAGAGGAATAGCAAAATGGGCATCAAAAGCTGTCAGAGACTGAAGTGAAATAAAATACTTTACATTTGGGGCAAATCTAGGTTTGTGTTTGCTTAGTAAAAGTGTAGCCCCCGTGGGGTCAGGAAAAAAAAATCACGTATTTTTCTGTCTGCTACCAGTTTTCTCCATGACCAAGGAAAAGTCAACAGTGTTATTGAGGCCTCAGCTACCCAAGGTGTGGTACAGCAGCCCTGCGTTGCATTGCCAAGGGCAGCTCACACACAGAAGCTCTCCTCCACCACACTGTGCTCTCCAGGCCAGAGTGCACGCTCTGCTGGCCCTGGGGGCACTTGTGCTGGTATGTTAGCTGTCTGTTGGCTGTTCTGCTTGGTGTTTCCTGTTGCAGAACGCTCGCCAAAAACTCCAGCCTGTTTTCGACTAAAACAGTCCCAATGCAGCCATAATGCTGACAAAAGAAATGCAAGTTTCAGGGCTCCCGTGCTTTCAAATGTAGCTCATTATGTTTCCATCCAAACCACATTTTTGGCAATGAGTACAGCGAGGTACAATAAACGCATACACAATGGTAACAGGTATTTCTTCTGGTGAAAGTTGGCGCTAATTTCTGTTAAACATGCTTCATTCACTGTGTAGTACATGTTGTGGGCTGGGGGTGAAGACTCTTTCCATGTATCTCACGTGACCTACTAGAAGAGATCTCCTTAAAAGAAAGATAATTATTTTGTACTATTTCGTATTTCTTATCCTATTGGTAAGAGGCCAGCAGAGAGCTAGGTAAGAGGCTAGCAGAGAGCACAATTTGTCTGTGGCATAATGTTTCATATTAACATAATCTGCAGTCTTAAAGTAATTAGATAATTTCTGCTGTTCTGAGGTGAACAGAAATATAAGCACAAAATTATAGAGCTCTCACAGCAAACAATGTGCTCTTAATTTATGGTAGGTACCAAGTAAGGAAATGGAATTATTTCTTCTTTTGACTACACTAAAACCATCTCTTTTCATATTGCCACAGTCCTTATTCAGCCCTTACTCCCAGCGTACAAACAGGCATAAACACACACAGGCTGTAGACAGAACTGGCCGGTCATGGCAGGCTCAAGAAGCTCAAGGTCAGCTCTTGACCCAGGATAACTTGAGCTAGGAGCTTCCACGAGAAAGTGGACAGTAATCCACAGCATTCATCACAGCATTAGTGACACCATGGTCACTAAGATATTTTAGAAAAATTTATAAAAATTGGCAGAAGACAGTAACAAATTGCCTACAAGAAGCTTCTTTTTGTAGTCTCATCTGCTAGAGGCTGGCTCATGTCCTGAAATTGTAGGTGCACAAACACAACTACATTTCTGCTATGTATAAAAGGCCAGAGGTGAAATACCTGATATATCCAGTATATATGAAACACCCCTTCTGGGAATTCACTACCCGTACCTAAGCAATAGCAGATAAATAATGAAAAATCAATTATGTTTAATTTTAATAGTCCATGGTGATGTTAATAACAGAGGGAAGGACATTTTTACAGCATTTATCTTGACATTTACCCTTATGATGCCTTGGCAATTTAAGAATGTGGTTGTGATGAGATAGAGCAGAGGAAAGATGGATATTTATATTCTGGTTTCTTAGTATTTACAGTACTTCTTTTCTGTTTTGAGGCATTTCTACAGAGACTTTTCTGAGTGTCTGGGGTGTACCTCATCTTGTCTGGGTTTTAAGCCACCCAAAACAATTAGAGAAAGAAACTTCTTTTTGATTGTTTTCTGTTGCAATTATATGTGTGATGAAGGTATTATAGAAATAAATTGAGGGTTTATGATTTTCTTGATTATTATTACTTATTGCTTAAACTTGGTCATCTTTGAACTAGTCGGTATATTAACACAGAACAAAAAGACAATTCCAACTCATAAGGCAGAAATAAGCCCTTTGGAATTGCAATTTCAAATCAGTAACAGGCAGGAATTGCAACCAAAGGGGCCTGATTGACTCCCTGATAATGGGATATGAATCCTTTTCCTTACTAAGATGCAAGTTAAAGAAGTGACTCTTCTGTCACCTTGTTCTGATACAAAATGAGCTGATGGGGTTCTTGTAGCAGCCAAGATCACAACTTCACAGCTGTAATTACCTCAGAGCTCTGCAGGCAGTCTAAGCCACAAGACCAGCTGATTTCTTGAAGCTTGTAAGTGCGTGAGGCCAGCTCCCCGTGCCACTGTGCTCAGCACACCTAACAGCCTGCGTTTATCACAGAACAAACTGAGCACAACCACATCTAGATGAATTGGTTTAACACTGGCCTCTTCCTTGGAGCATTTTGTACAGTGCCCTGCAAATTTACAAGCGATTCACATTACAAAAATGAGTAGTTCTGTGCTCTCTACACCCTGCATCTTGCTTTGAAGAACACTGCACTGGTGTACTCACAAGCCTTTGCTTACCGGCAGGCAGCATTCCCATCACAGGAGGATGAGTCGGTGCATGAGAGGCTCCCTGCTGGGAGGCCCCCCGGCACCCAGTGGTTAAGGCAGGCAATGCAGAAGACAGTGATCAAGTGGGGCTTAGGCTGGAAAAGTGGAAGGAAAGCAAGAAACTTGAGCAGAATAAAAATGGTTAAGCAGAGATTACAGGTTGTATTACCATAACCTTGGTTTGTGCCTGCAGCTGACTCCAAAGTGCTGTGCTGTAGCAAGACTTTGTAATGAATACACAATTTTAAACTGATGAAATATTTCTACAGTCTGTTTGTTGATACTGGCATCACTGCATTCTCAGAGTCAGCCCTTGGTGTTTCACTCAGTTTTGAAGCCTAAACTGGCCAGAGGTCCCCAGAGCGGCTGGGACTGTCTACACAGAAACTACTCTCCTGCTAGTAATGTTTTCCAGTGATAGGACCTACTAACCACTTGCCTGCTGAAGCTAAGTGTCTCTGTTGGAAGAAAGAAACCATGCAACTGAAAAGCGTGCTTGAGTTTTGCTGTTTTACATATCAGCCTTGAAGGAGCCCTTTCTGGCAGCTGCTGGCAGCTGCAGCTAACCAATGAACTTTGACAGGTTTGAGTTTTTCCTTTCTGCTTTCTCCTCCATACTGTGAGTGCCAGGGTGGGGCAGTGGCCACATTAAAGGGGGAGGCTGGGAGCCCATGCTGGTGTTGGCCTTTGCTTCACCGCCCAACCTCAGCATGGCCAAGTCATGCTGAGCGACATCAACAGGCTAATACATTTAAAAGGAGAGAAATGTCCCCTTCCATGAATTTTAAACTTTGTATTTATCCTTTGCCAGCTCTGTGGCTTGTTTGCTTCTTTGTTTTTACAAGAGAGATTAAATGTCTCACTTTTGTCCCTGGTGGTTTGCTCCTTCTGTCTTGCCAGTTCTGACTCTGCTACACTGTCGGGGTTGCAAATACCTCGGGGAAAATGTTTCAAAGAATGTTTTAATTAGCTTTAAAAAAGCAAATGAAGCTCCACTGCTGTAAGATATGTTGCATGAAATTTTCTCCCAGGAGTTTTGTGAGCATTAATGCATAGTTGTTAAGTCTGGACAAGATCTTGGATAAAGAAAGTTGTAAAGGCTTGGTATTATGCTTGGCCAAATGCTTTCTGCTGCAAAATGTTCATCTTCCTTTAGCTCTTATGATACTTTGCTGTTTGAACACATTCATAATCTCAAGAACTGACACAGACGGACCCGTCTCTCAAATTTAATAGGGACTGTATTGCAGCAGGGAGGAGAAAATACCTTAGATGAATGACTAATGTGCAGAGGCTTCTTCACAACAGTGTTTATCTGCTCAGTTTCCAGTTTTAATACAGACTAGTGCTTACACAGCACATGGAAAGTATCTGTTAGCACAGAGCTTTACAGATCACATCTGTCAGCCGTGGTCTCATCCTCTAATTAGCAGTCCCATCTGAAGAGTCTCAAGTATCAGCAGTTGAACCTGGGAAGGCACTAGCTGCTTCAACAGAGAGGCCAGGGAAGGAAGAATACTGTCATCTGAGAAAGATGATTAAGAACTGATGCTGAGGAGTACAAACCTGAGCAATAACCATGTGGTCTTAGTCCATCCCTAAAAAATTCTTAAGAACATTCAATATCTTCCAGGATGACAGCTATCTAGTGTGCAGAGCTGGAGCCAAATGCCACATCAGTGCGACCAGGAAAGATCTACACTGCTTGGACCTCTTTTAGCCACCAGAACAAATGACAGACTCTGACAATGCACAGGGCACAAAGCCATGCAGAGTCAGACCAACACTGCTAATGCCAACAATGTGCCTCCAGTGGTTCTACACTACTTTTAGGCTCACAAAATCTGGATTCACCAACAGAAATAAATAGTGGAAATTTCAAGAGGAAAAGAGTCTACCATAGACAAGTCCTTAAGACAAGGATTATCTGCCAGGTGCAGTGATAATACAGATTTTTCCCTGAATCATGCAGACCAGTCAATGTCTCTGAATTGAAGAAACGTTTAAAAATGTTAAATACAAGATCCTTGGTTTTGTGCCTGCAAAGGTTTTTAAATCAATGCACATTCAAAGGTTGATGTCAAGTAGCCTTATTTGCATAACTTTTCAATATTTTTAACTGTTTCATTTCAAAAAGACAGCATACTTAATACTTGCCTGATGTTTTCTATCTTTAAATCTCAAAATTTTTCACAGAAATAGATACAAGTAGTTTTGCACATCTTTTACCTAGCAGAAATCTAAGGACTTTGGCAGGCAAGTTGTAACAAATCTTGCTGTAGTGTCCTGAGAAATTATAACTCCAAACCACTCACCCTCTATAGGAAACAGCTATTATTGCAGAAGCACTGCCAGCAGGAAAGGTATGCCTGATGCTCAAATACCCGCCATGCAATATCTCCTACCCAGCTTCAGAATCACAGAATATCCCAAGTTGGAAGGGACACACAAGAATCATTAAGTCCAACTCCTCACTCTACACAGGACCACCCAAAAATCAGACCATGTGTCTGAGGGCATTGTCCAAATGCTTCTGGAACTCCAGCAGCCTTGGTACTGTTACGTCTTTCTTGGGGGGCCTGTCCCAGTGCCCGACCACCCTCTTGGTGAAGAACTTTTTCCTAACACCCACTCTGATCCTCCCCTGTCACAGCTCCAGGCCATTCCCTCAAGTCCTTTGGCCGGTGACAAAGGTGTCCTGAAGCTGTGTCAGCCTGCACTGCAGTGGATGCTGCACAGGCATTTCTCCTGATGACTCTTCTGTGAGCTGGTAACTGCTGACAGGCAGATAGGTGGCCATCCTAAAAGCCTGTGCCTTGAAATTCTGCAGGACTTATTTGTCATCTGGCTGGGGTACAAAGCTAAGATCTCTGTCTTCCAACTTAGAAAAGGATAAGAAATTTTATTACTAAGAGTATGAATTTTCTTACAGGCATTAGGACGCTGCTGATGTTGTACCAGCTTCTTAGCTTGTGACACAAATCTAAGTAAAAGAAAAGGATACAAGCAAAGCCCTCTTTTTCTTTTTCTTTTTCTCTCTTTTTCTTTTTTTTTAATGCAAGAAAACTTTTATTTTATTTTTAATCCACGTAGTCAGCCTGCAGGCTGATAACCCATGGGCAGAAAAAATGCCTCACACTGCACTGTTGGGCTCCCTTACAGGGCTCTGCCAACATACCTGAAATAACACGGGTTTCATAATCTGAGGATTAAAGTCCTGGATTTTAACCTTTCATGCCTGCTTATGTATTGCAGTCTCTCTCTGCCCTTAGGCACAACAGCTTAGGAGGACTGTTGTAGCTTCTGTTGACTGATGTTTATGTAGTGGGTTAGGTGGACTAAACAGAGACCGTGTCTTCTGGACAGCTCATTGTACCTGGGGCAAAAGAAGTGAAGATAACAATATGAAAGTTCACTCTGCTAGTAAATTAAACATGCTCCAGAGTGGTTTCTGTTGCAGAGACCAACTGGCATGGGACAGTTTTCATCAGCGTGGCTCTCAGCCTCTTTGGCTGGGTGGCCAAGTGCATACTGCTCACCGCGGTTACTTCCTAGTCCGTGCTAACTCCTGACCCATACATACCCTGGAGCTGCCAAGGAGAGTGACAGTGTGAGGGGAAACAATGCCAAGAACAGCATGAGAAAATTAACAGTAATGGCCTCAGGAATGTTCTTTGTCACTGTTTAGTTTACTAGTATAGATGTAACCAGACATCTAGGAGGAAATTTGCCCTACGGGTGAAATATCTAAGCATGATTCCCAGTAACAACAACTGTAAAAGAAACTTCTGTCCTAGCCCTGGCATGGAAAGGCTAGCATGTCCACCAATGTGTAAGATGGTATAAATGGGACTTCAGAAAGTTGGAGACATTTCAGGAAAGTCCTGTTTGGAGAATATGACGACAAGCAGGCAGCTAGTACTAGTAAACCCAAGTATGCATGCATGCTCTGTGAAAATTTCTTTCCTATTATTTGCTCATTTGTTGCTAAAGAAACACTGTTAAAAACACAAATAATGCAGAAGTAACTAAGGAAAAGATGTCTCTCACACTTTATCTCACTTGCTGTGTAATCCAGAATCACCTACTACGGAGCTCTTTTTAGGCAAGGCAGGAGAACAGCTTCACTTTTCCTTGCAGCAGAGAAATTGCACACACCCAGCAGGGTGCGGTTACACAGCACAGCCCTGCCTCGCAGCAGAAAGCCCACAAAGAAGAAACCATTGTTCTGCAGCAGATGATCCAGTGAATATAGGCTGCAACTGCAGGGAAAAGCCTAACGGTTCTTCCCATCAGAACCTTATTATCCCAAGGATTTCTCTCTGAGGGAGCCTTGAACAGCCAAACTGAGCTAAACTGTGAGCATCTTTTCCTGGAGTGTAAAAGGTTAAAGTTCTACAACCCAAAATTGTAAGGAAGCTAAATTTATTCCTTTCCTTTTTTACATCTAAATGGAAAGAAAGAAAAAAAAAGGAAGAAAAAAATAAAAAAGCTGGTAGAAATGGGTTTTGTCAAGTTATTTGCTTGCTTTATTATGTCTATTTTTTACCTTGTTAGGAACAGCAAGACTGACTTTTTCCTCCCAACACATTCCCTCTCAGATACATTTATTTTGGGTGCTCGCTCTAGTTGATGGACTATAACAAAGATGACATTTTTGCAAAGTGTTTATCTGTCAGTGGAGTTATATAGCTATGCCTAAAAATACAAAGCATGTTTTACACTGACTTACTGAAATTCTTCCATTCAGTTTCCCATCTCTTGATTTTGTCTTGCTGTTTCATGGAATTTATTCTGTCACCATAGTTGACTTCTGTAGAAGAGAAATACTTTGGATGTGAAATACACATAGTTCTTGCACTGCTTCTTATGTGAGATATACCCAGTCCTTCCCATTAGCTCCCCCTCCCTTTCTCTCTCTTTCTCTAACAAACAGGTCAGCAGTCTCTTTCCATAAAAAAAAAAAAGGCAAAGGGCAGACAGGCAACTTCTTTTCCAGTATTTTCCAGGTAGGAATATTTAATTACCTCAGAGATATTTAAATATCTCAGAGGCCAGTGGAGAAAGCTGCAGATGTTTCTGATAGCAAGGCAATTCCCTGGGGCTGCTTCTTGCCACGTGTAATTACCCATGTTGCTCTTACAACCACATGAATTTGTGAGGACACAAAGGCTCTCATGACCATGAAGCCTGCTAGCCAGGTAGCAGTAGATACAGAAAACAAAGATAATTTGCAATTTTAAGTAAAAAGGCAAATGAATAACTATTCTCCTACTCCAAGTCCCAGGATGTCTCCAATTCCCACCAGAAACCTCCCACCTACCCTTCCAAATTCATCCCTTCCCACGTCACCTCCCTTCTCATTCAAGTCAATCCCAGCCAAGAAGGTCACCAATCCACTCTCCCCATATGAATTACCAGTTCTGAAATGGTTTTGTTTGTTTTTGCCTTTTTCCTCTCTTTTTTTTTTTTTTAACATGGCTGGGAATAGAGGTTACACTAGCAGCAAGTAACAACTATGTATATATACCCATACACCCACATCCTCATTTGGGAGATCTTCAATTCAGAAAGTTATCAACAGCGTCTGAGAGGCTCACAATCTGCTTGATTATCCAGTCCCCTGAACTGCTGTTGCCTGCATATTTTTGTATATAGATATATCTGCACTAGTTGAAGGAGGATACCCAGGCTGGCTCAACCAAGAAGGCTCCAAATCAGGCAGTACTACAGCTGTATCACCCAGGCCTAGGCACAAGTGAATTTACCCTACACAGAAGCATAGATGAGTTTTCAGACTCAGTGACTGGACAAACAGCAGTCTGAGATCCAAGCCAATTCCTGCACAGAGTGCTGAGCAACAGCATCGGCAGGCTCAGAGCTCTCAGCTGGGTCCCACTGGGTGATGCAGACATGAAATCATGGAAGAAAATGGCTGTGAGAAGACCTAGGAAGGTCATCCAATCTGCCTCACTGCTTTAACTGATTTTTTTTCAAACTCAGAGAGAATTGCCTCTGGCAGAGCAGATAACTGAACTGGTGTTTCTCAAAAACTTTGTGATAAGCACACTGATCACAGGACCAGCTTTTCTTACATGATGCAACCTCACCCTTTACCCTCCACTGCATCAGGAAATCTGACTATGGAGGTCTGGTCCTCGCGGACAGCTACAGACACTAGCAAAGGAAGGAAAAATGGTGACAAAACCAAAGCAAACCGAAACAAAAATTTACTCATCCTCAGATAAAGCATGTTTCCTAAGCACTGGTGTTGGCTTCTGAACACCCATGTGCTACACAAGGAGCACTTTGATTTTGATATTAAATCAAATCTGTCATTATTTCCTCATAATTAGAAGGTTCCCACAGCAAGGAAATGACAACAATAGGAGGTGCACAGAACAAATTTAACACGATCCCAACAGTGTTTACTGGCAGGCAGTATCTTTGTTCTGAATATGTGACTCAGAGGTAAATGTTCTCCCTTGCCACATACTTCTTAACAGCAATAATAGTTATCTACTCCCTCTGCTCCCCGCCCCCAGCCGCCCTTTGCATCCCTCCACCTATCTGTCTGAAAGTTATTCTGTACAATTAAGTCCTTAACTAGGCATCAAAATCAATCTGACTTTCACATAAGTGTTTTAAAGTGGTTGCTTTAGAAGAGCCCTGCCAAAACATAGTGACGGTCTTCCTCAGCTGGAGATGGCATTTTAGAAGCTTTAACAGAAAAATTCTGCTTACCTCTGATTGTAGAAAATGCTAGTCTTAAGGGCTTGTAAACAAAACAAGCAGAAAGAATTTAAGAGATCAATGATACAATTACAATATTAAGTGATATCCTGTATTCAGTCCTGTTTCCCTTTAGGCTTACTTGCCCACAGATTGTAACACAGTGTTGCCTTTTATACCACTTTTGTTCAGTTTATGCTTTCACAACCTCTGAATTCACTGTTGATGTTAATAAATGCCCGCATTTGTTAATGCAGGGCTTTACATGACACAGAAGTTACATTACCTTCCTGTCATCCAGGTGACAAAAATGAAGCTACCTAGCCCCATGTGAAAGCTGAAGCAGAATCAGAAAGACGCGATTCCAGTTCCCTGGTTCTTAAATCCTGACCTCTAACCACTGCTACATTTTTTTCCTTTGCGATGCAATTGTTTAAATCGCTTACTTTGCAAACCTCTCATTTTGCAAGCAAACACTAGGACCTCCTTCCCCTCACCTTCTGGTCTGTTCTAATGTGTAGCTTGCAGATACTGCTGTATTTGTGTAGGTGGGAAATGACAGCTGTGGCACCAGTTGAAGAGAGACCATCATCAAATCGTTCAGGTTCTTCCTCTTGGGAAGGAATAGACAATGTCATGGTTCCTGTAATCTGATCCTGTGTAGCTAGTTTTCCTTTTCCGATCAGAGTAAGGAGTTATATAGTTCTATCACCTGGATAAGCAAATAGCATCCACAAGACTCACAGCCCACTCAGTCCTACCACCTAAATTCAGCAGCACATCGGTTCTCCCAGGAAGGCATCTGCATTAAGAAGACTCCATATGGCAGACCTTCAGCCTTCCATAAAGTACTGCCTGCACTGGGTTAAACTTACTGGTAACACAGTGCTAGAGAAAGCAGCACAAGTATACTGCAGCTCTCTGAACTGATCAATCATACTAAGTAATCTGAAGAGGCCACAGATGGTAAACTCATACCCCCAAAATTGTTCCCCCTGAGACTCATTTCCTGTTCCTCGTGAAATATGATACAAAATAAAATACTCTCCCTTTGGATTATTCTGCCCTTGAAGGTTTCCCAGCATGAGAAACTAAGTTCCTTTGCAAGTGGAATCCCTTTTCTTTGCCAAACCTGTGGAGCCCGATGCAAATGACATCACATTAGCATTTCTTACCATGTATTATTCTGCCTACAGGAGAACAATGCAAATGAAAATGAAGATGTTTTGACAGAAAAGGTGATGAGAAAACCCATAGATTACACAGATATCCTGGTACCAGATGTGCTGTGAAATATACAAGACAAAAGAGAGCCAATTTCTCTCTCAGAAAGAGGATTTATTTGAATATCTTTTACAAAGTGTAAAACGTACACAGTTTACTAAGGTAATGGTCCATGTCATTGCAGCAATGCCATGATAAATCTTTTGCCTCCAGTTTCCACTGGCTGAAAATAGAGTGTTTACTGCTAAACTCTGCATCCAACAAAGGGATTTGCACTGACAGTAAAAAATTGATTAAATCAGAGAGGGAGAAGCAGAATATTTAGGGCTTACTCTTATCCCAGCGATCTCAGTATTGACACAGGTCATGACTGCACTGTCAGGTACCTGAGGCTCTGATCTCAAGCCCAAGGCATGCACCGTTCACATGGTACACATCCTACCTTGCACACGCTCCAGAGCAGACTTCGGCCAAATGCTTGCAGGCACTCGAAGAACGGAGGCCAGTCCCCTCAGCGCAAGCTCTTGCTCCTTGGAGCTGCACAGCAGCACGCCACAGGGGAGCTCTGGGCCTCCACAATGCCATCCCCCCACTGCTGTCCCAAGTCATTTCCTCTCTCAGCATGGAGCAGACACCGTGAGTTCACAGTGCAAGCAGCCTGCACCCAGCCAAGGAGATGGGCCATGAGGCTTGCTGGCACCTCCCGGTGTCATCCTTACCCTTGTGGTAAGGGAGTTTAAGCCGCTACACATGGCTTAAGCTCTGTGTCTGGTTTCACTCTTCATTGCACTGACAGCAATGACCAAAAAAAAAAAAATATCACTTCAGGTATTTCAAAAAGGGCACTGCAGTTCTTACACAGAGATGTGGGGGTCTGTAAAATTTTAAACAGGGCGCACGCTAATTTGCTGCAAAACATTACCTTGCGTTTTAGTTTTGATAATTGTCGCAGTAGCTTGTTTTACAGACGCGGAGCTGAGGCTTAAATATTTAACAACTTTCAGTTTTAGCCTGCGTGTGCCAAAGCACAGCCCCCCAACTTGTTCCTGCGGGTTTCTGGCCCCGGCGGCAGGACTACAGCGCCCGGCGTGCCCGGCCACCCCGCACCGCCCCAACAAGATGGCGGCGGGGCGGGACGGGAGGCGCGGCGCCCGCCCCCGCTGAGGGCGCCAAGATGGCGGCGGTGCAGGAGGGGGACTTCGCCGCCCTGCAGAGCCTGCTGAAGGTGAGCGGGCCGCGGGGCCGCCGCGCTGCTGCCGCTGCCGCCGGGGGACGCGGCGCCCTGCCCGGCGGCGGCGGCTGCTTCCTGCCGGGCTGCGGCTGAGCGCGTCCCGCTTTGCTCCCCGGCAGGCGCCGTCGAAGGAGGCCGTGCGGCAGCTGTGCCAGGAGTGCTTCTCCAGCCCGCCCGCCTGCCTCGGCCCGCTGGCGCAGCGCGCCTGCCCCGCCATCGCCGCCAGCCCCGAGGAGGCCGCGCAGGTAGGAGCGGGCGGGCGGCGGAGGAGGGTCCCCCGCGGGCGGTAGGCGGCAGGGAGAGCCCCGCGGCTGCGGCCCGGGTCTGCGCCGGGTAGCACGGTGGAGAGCGGCCGGCGGGGTCCCGAGGAGCCCCTAACGAGAGGTGCTCGGTGAAAGCGATCCTCCGCCAGGGGCACGGCGGTAAAGGCAGGCGGAGGGGGCGTGCGTGAGGGCAGGGGGCTCCAGGGCGGGCGGGAGAGCAGGGGGCTCCCTACCTGCTAGGGCTGTCACTGTCCTGGCTGCACAGATATCCTCGCAGAAGCTGTGGCTTGTCTGGGCCCTGAGTCCCGTCCCACGCAGCACGCGATGCTTTTCAGCCCTGCGGAGCCCTTTTCCCATCTTCCTTTCCTACAGCTGGTGTCCGCCCTGCACAACCTCACCAGGCACGTCGTGTACCGCGGCTTGACAAGGGCAGAAGATATCCTCGCTCTCTTTCCAGAAAACTTCCACCAAAACCTGAAAAACCTTTTAACTAAGATAATCTTGGAGAATACGTGAGTGTTACCCATCTGCTGTCTGCTTTCGGTTGGAAAGTTAAAGTGTATTTGTGTGGTCTGATACATGGGTAGTTGGCAGCATGCAGGGTTTTGGTTCTAGCAGTCCTGTGTATGCTGTGGGCTGAATCACACCGCCCAGGATGAGCTGAGTTGAACGAAGTGCATCACCTGCACGGAATGGCAAACAATGCCGCAGTGTGCATGGAGGGCTTTCCCAAAACTTTTGGAATGGGTGTGGGCCTAATTCAGATAACCTAAACCTACTTGTGTCTGAACAAAAAGGGACAAGGTAACCCTGGCTATGTGTACGGACTTGGGGACGGGAGGCTGGAGAGCAGCCCTACAGATTTGGGGGTTCTGCTTCTGCTGTGGCCCTGGTTATAGGAGGATTCCTGTCAGAGACAAACCACCCTGAATGCTTTTGCTACCTTTTTTTTTTTTTTTTAGTGTTGCTGATACCATTTTTTTCTCTTCTTTTCACAGCTCTGCTTGGAGGAATGAGGCACAAGCAAGTCAGAGTAAGTAGTATCTCACATTCTGATGTAACATCTCTTCCAGATGTGGCATATACTCATAACTTGCTTTTTCCTCACCCTTCTAAAGCATGCCATAATTAAGCAGTGCAAATATTATCAGTAGCACCAGTCAGTGAGTTACATCCCAGTTAAGTGTTCCACACAGCTATACCAGTTTGTTTTTTCCCTTACGAGTATTCTTTTCAGCTTTAGCACTTAGAAATGAGAGCTGATTCATAAAAAGAGTACTCAGGTCTGCATAGATCCTCTTGGCCTTTCTCTTAGCCTGCAGAGGAGATCATGTCCAAGAAGTAAACAGTATAGCAAGACCCGGAAAACCACTGTTCCTCAAAAATCTTAATAGTATAAATGGTAGAAAATAGGGAGGGGGAGGAAACTATTGCATAATGCTAATACAACAAATACAGCAGTTGCTTAGTCTAAACATTGTTCTAGTGTTACCAAGACACGCAGTGCTTTTTCCTGTAACCTTAACACTATCGCGCCTTAGAGGAAATGAGAACAAGCATGACATGCCAGTGACACACTAGCTAGGTCTTCACAAAGGAGAAGCAAGGCTGGGTGTATGGCTCTTGGAGCTTTGCTCCAAGATGCATGCTTCTGTATTTATTAGATTAATATTTAGCCCTGTTGTAATGAGATTGATTTTTTTAAGAAATGATGGATTATTTTAATGTTACATTCATGAAATATCCAACAAGTACTACACAAGGGTCAAGGCAGTGTTTTAAAGAACTGACATTCCAACTGATTTTTCTGTGTTAATCTAAAAATGTGGATGGTTTACTGTCCCTCTAAGCTGCCAGCAATCAATCTTCACAAATTAACATACAAGACTAAACAGATGCATTTTATGTTGTTGCAAATACTGCCAAGTTCTGGCCCTGATGGACTGTAAACTGGAATTTCCTCCAAATACAAGAGCAAGGCAGCCAATTCTGCAGTGCCCCCTGGAGTTCTGAGGGGAGGAGGAGCCTTTCCCCTGATGAAGAGAAATCTCTGTGAGCACCAGGAATCAGAAGGAAGGCTAGTGATCAGATGGGATCAGCCCTTGGGGAGGAAACTAGGCACCTTACAGCATGCAGAATCCAGACAGGCTGTAGTTGCCTGTTAAGGGCAGTTCTTTCTGCAGCACTCAATACAGGTTTAGTCTTTGCTTCTTCATCTACCTCTGATACCGTTAAATAGATATCAAACCTGACTGCCAGCCGTTATTTGCGAAGGCTTTGCAAAGATGCTCAAACTTACCAAGCACCACAGCTGAGATTTTAAACAGTGTTTACTCTTAAACTATCATCTCTACAGATCTTTTATGGGGTTGGTCCTACGATTCTTTCAGGCTCATTTCAAAAGCCTGAGCTACACAGGAACAATGTTTCCTTGTGTGCCTGGTTCTCATTTGCTCTGACATAGTTCTGACAAGGTAGTGAATCCTGCTAGCTGCAAATGCCTTTTTCAAACTGAAAGGGTTTGTCATTGTTCCCATGTCCCTAGTGTAGACTTTCTTCTAGTGAGAATTTACTGTTTTTCCCAGGAAAATGGATGCTGCACACAAGAAGCATAGCTCAGCTTTTACCAGAAAATTGAGTTGAAAAAGATGCGAGAGGTGTTCTGTGTCTTACAAATGCAACAGCTGGAAAGTGGGGATGACAAGAGACCATAGTGCAATGTCCAGTACTCCATTCAGTACATGCCATCACAAGTGACTATTCCCATCTCTTATCAGCAAGGGATGGCTGTGCAAGTTTCTTGGCAGGGCAACCGAGTTGGACCTGTTCCTTCCCATTGGAAGGCTGATGGAATTTCCAGCCCCGGAACTATGGAAGTCAATATTGCATCAGACTCCTGAATGATTTCTCTTATGGTAGATCTAACTAGGATGAAACTGAAATTGCATCTTCAGTATTTTTAACAAGTTGACAGGGTGTGTAAAGATTCCAGTTTCCCAGTTTTGTATTGCTTGGTTTTTAAGATTCCTATGTACTTTCTTGCCAGTTGCAGAACAGAGTATAGTAGGTCCCTGAGTAACTCGTGCTTAAACACTGAATCTTGCAGGCAGGGTATGAAGAGGTGAAGATATCTTACTGCTCCCCTTCTCTTAGCTGCTTTGTGAATTTAGCTGTGCTTGTCTTGCACTTTACCGTCCTTGCTTGTGATGATGGGAGAACCCAGTTTGTTATTCCCGTGTCATGTGGAGGCCTTACAGACTGGCTTATTACAACATAAAAATGACGTGAAGCCAGGTAGTAGCACTAAAGCCATACATTTTTCACAGAGCCAGCAGGATTCTGTTAGTGGAGAGGCAGGTATATGGTGACAGTCATGGGTTTTGGAGTCATCGTGTGCTGCCAGGCCTAATTGATCCCTGTTTTTTAATCCCTCAGTCTCCTTGCCTCGGCTGGTCGACATGGACTGGAGGGTGGACATCAAGACATCGTCAGACACAATCAACAGAATGGCAGTCCCTACTTGCCTGCTGCAGTTAAAGGTAATGTCAGTACCTGTACAGGGTCAAAACAACTGAGTTCATCACCTGATTCACCAGCACAAAATAGTTTGGACAGGCACCTGGTGCTTGCTTACTGCCTGAAGGGTAGGAGCAGAGAGGCCCTGAGCAATTAACAGACTTTCTCAGAGATGACTTTGACACACAGTAGAACCTGGGAATGATCTCTACAATGAAAGCCGTATTTTTGTGGTGAGGGAGAGACTTCTTTGCACGATGATGAGAGAAAGCAGCATACTTGTGCCTAGTCACCATTGTTCTCTATAGAAAGAAAGATAAATTACAGAGAAGCCATTGGCCTTTAGTTCTAAGTCACTCGGCAGTATGTTTAGCTGACTATGGTAGCTGGGAGATGTCTTCTGATTACTAATAATTTCCATCACTGTCCACATCTGTCATTCAGGGACTATAGCCAAACTTACTGCTCATATTCTACAGAACTCTTGATTGCCCCAAACCAGTAAAAATGGGATGGGTAGGCTTCAGAGGAGAAACAGTCTAATTTCTGTGTGTGGGATGTGATTACGTGTTGTGTGGGGTATCTGCTAAGATGCTTCTGATAGGGATGTGGCTTCCTGCCGTGAGTCTCTTCAGAATTCCCCCACGTTCATGGCTCTGTGTGCTTACTGGTGCTCTGTTAAAGGGAGTGCACTTCACTGGTAAGGCCCACAACAAAGAAATGGGCTCTGGGCTTCGGGATGGAGCTGGATGCCAAGTTTTTCTTAATCTGTCCATTAGGCACTGACTTTCCTAGTGGCACTGGAAAAAACATCAATGGATTTTTCATACACCTAACAAGTGCATTCCTGTTTTCAGATTCAGGAAGATGCTGCCTTATGTGGAAATAGTCCTGTTGTTTCTGCACTGACTGTGGAACTGAGTAAAGAAACACTGGACACTATGCTAGAAGGTCTAGGAAGGATCCGGGACCAACTTTCCGCAGTTGCAAACAAATGAATACCCAAGGACATGAATTCCAGCAACCAGGAAGGGAAGTATTCTACACCTACAGCTTTCCTAAGTTGCAGCCTTGTATAACATGGTTTATGTTTTCACCAAACAAAATTAAGAATATTTCTTTTTTGAGTTAATAAGATAGCTTTTGAAAAGCTAACACTTACACACTCCTTTGGCCTGGTGCCAGAAAGTGTTTTCATACCGTTGTTGAACAAAAATTGGTCTGTATTTTGGAAAAGGATTTAAGGGCTCAGAGCTTGGTTTAATAACAAGGGTCGTAATTGGAAATAGCAAATAGCTGCAACCAGTGAAGCAAGTGCTATCTCCCTGCCCTGAAATTAGGATCTAAAAGGCTCAAGCTGGTTAATGGGCTGCCTTCCAGCGTTAGCAGACAAGGAGGGTACTTCCCTCTGGAATGTGCATGCACTGAGGTGCCTGCTAGATGTAGCACTCTCTCCCTTTCAATGAAGCACAGCCATGCTGCAGACTGTTATTACAGGATAATGCTTTGAAATAGGGCAATTATGCTGCAACACATTCCCTTCTGATCAGCTTCATAGCACCATTTGCAAAATGACTAGTCTGTACATCTTTAGCAGCAAGTAATTTCCTCCTTCTGTCTGAAAAGAATAAAGGAGTTCAGATAATGCATGTTTGGGTTTATTAGACTTTGGGCTTTGCTTTCCCTGCAGAAAAAAACAGACTGGGAAAGTAAAGAATTGATGGCCTTTGTCTGTGCTGTAGGAAACCTTTCTATGGCAATTGGTGCCTATATTTCCCCAAAGTGTTCTGATGTTTGTATAAATCTCCATTTAATTAAAAAGTGAACTGCTAATTGATTTTTGGAGTCCTTTTCTGTGTAAAAGAGATGTTGTCCTGGGTTACCTTGGCCTTTTTGTGGCGGTGCCTAGTTTCTAGGCTGATGTAATGGATGTTCACTTTTGTTGCTGCAGAGGGACTCTTTATTTCCTGTTCAAATAGATTCATCTTTTAAACTGTCTTCTATCCCATTTTAGTAACATCTCGGGGCACCTTTTAGCAAAGGTACCAGCTCTGATAGGTACTGGTGATGACCCTCACCTAAACCTTTACAGTACAGTTATGGGAAGAAAATTGCATAAAATTTTAAAAAAATCAGACGCATCTCTCTGATCTTGTATAAGGCACCGAACTGGAACTCTGTATCCAAATGCTTTGTTTGTGGTTAAGTCCCACCTTTCATAAACCATTTGGCTCTCCTTCAAGACAAAATATTATCTCTTGTGTTTGCAAACACGAAATCAAGTGGGATGTGTACATAAGCTACAGAGCTTTGTTAATTATTTATATATATTGCCATGCAGGCTAGAATATAGATGTAAATAAAGTCCATGCTTTTAAAAGACTGAGATAATACAGCCTGTGCATCAGGCTGTATAATAATCCCTGTGTTAAGTCCACTTAGGGAAGATGACAACATTTGCATTGTCAAGATAACCCAGTAAACTTCCTATTTAACAGGGAAATCCAAAGGGAGAAGACGGATACTCAAGAATCTGTTCCACAAGTTTCAAACTATGGATCATTTTTATAACCAACCTCTACAATCTCAGGAAGTTTTATTGCTTTCCAGACTAGCCTTAAAAATCTCAAATAGATCCTACTCTTTATCTTAGAAGGTAGGAACAACCAAAGAGGTGAAAAATGAGATGAAGCACTCATAATATTAAAGGAGCAGAGGGGGTCAATACACAGAGGAAAACTTTGAGGTAAATCTTGAAGTTAAAGCCACAATGTTGTAAGGACTAATGAAATGAAGAACTGATAGGTACAGTCCTCATACAAACCCATTACACAACTATAGAATAAGTGTGAAGAAAAGTCTTAGAACTGAAGAGGCTGTCCCAGTGTCGGAGTAGCCCTATCTGCAGGTAGTGCTCATGGAGATTTAATAAGGAGGCTCCCCACTGAATCAGAGGTATGCCAAACATCTGATGACTTCAAGAGGTATTTCTCAAGTCATTCTGCAAGGAGATACCAGTATTTTCTAGCTCAAGATGTAGGAGGCTACAAGAGAGCTTGCCTTCAAATCTTTGCATGAAGTGTTAGGTGTTTTCTTGTTGGGTCTTCGCACATTTGCCAAGAAGAGCTGAGACTTACCACTCAGAAAAACATGTTTAAAGCAAGAGAGGCTGAGTAGGACTGTCATTACCCAACCAGCAAGAGTATTTCATTAAATGTTCCTAAAGTCCTAGTTATGGAGACTGCTACACAGATAGAAAATAGCATGCCTGCTTTTCCAGGCAATTATTTATTTTTTTTCCATAACATGATTGCTCTCTTAAAATAATTTTTTTAGCCTCCCTCCACATACTGCTGATGGTTGGAAAGCTAGCTTGAATGTGTTCAACATGAGTTCATTACCAGCTTGTTCCTGTGCCAACACTTTCCTCTTTAGCTTAGCTCTCTTCCAGCTTTCCCTTTTTCCCTTATGCTTAGAGATAGCAGTGAAATTCCCCTGCACTTGTGACAACTAAGCAGAGTAAGCTCTATTTTCTGTGCCTTTCAGCATCGCAGTGGCCATTCTTTACTTACAGTTTGCATCTCCCTTGGATGGGGTCACCACAGTTGTTCATGTCTGGAGAAGTCGAGTCCAAGGGCATTAATAAAGAATGGAGCTGTCATAAGTGAATCACCTGAGTGAACTCCTCCTCCCAGGAAAACCCAAGCTCTCATTGTGAAGTGGAGCTCAAAAACTCCAGTATTATTTGATGAGTAGAAAAACACCACCTACACATACACTGTTTGTCAAGTGAAAACTCAGTTACACCGAGCAAAGTAAAAATGAGTTATCTCTAAGTACATTTCTCTTAATGAGAAATTTGGTTGTAAAATACAAGTATGCACTTTGAATTTGAATTGTAATTTCATAATTCAGACGTTGTGTTGGACCTAGCTGTATCCAAGTGTTGGAGAAGCATTAAAATGTGAAATTCTACTTCCATAAAATGAAATTTTGCTTCTTCTTATCACAAAGTGACAAAAGAAATTTATACATTAGGGCATTCAGGCTAAAAATTCTACAGATTATGTGGGTGAAAGCATGAAGAGCTTAAGAGAAAGGCCTTCAGTTGTGGAAGCTAGGAATCATAATGTTCTTTAAACATTGTTTTAAAGTAGCAGGGGAATTTACAAGACTCAGGGTAGTTTGGTAAAGCTAAAATCATTAGTCGGCGTTTAAATTTGGGGTTCGATGTATGAAATTTGTATGTCCAAAGCTATCACCTATACAAAGTTTTTGCTTAACTGAGCTGCTACTCTTTTAGTCTAAAACGTTACTGGTAACACAATGACACATTTGGAGTTTTGTCCTAAGTGAAAAATGTCAGTTTCACAACACGTTTGGTATCTTGTTATTTCACTGGAGATAACAGTTTATATTTAACAATATATGACAGGCCCCCTGACCAGATAAGGGCTGAAACAGGCCTTTTTGATAACATATCTGAGAGAGATCTCTTGTTAAATGAACTCTCTTTCAAATATCACAGAAGCTCTGCTTAATGTCAGTTCTTGGTATGAGGAACAACATATTTAGCGGCATCATTTCCTCAGCTGCTTTATGACTGTAGTAATTCTGAGTCCTAATAATTCTGTTTACAGGCTAAAGAGTATTTCAATAAAAACAACAGCAAAAACCCTACAAAAGTAACCTGGTTAATGATTATGCTAATCTTTATCACATATTCCTTAAAAGATTAATCTTATTAAGTTGTAGAGAGGTAAACGTAGGTGCTCAAGGTTGTAGTAAATCAGTAGTAGCGCTGGAAATCCCACCTCCCCACTTCCTTTTCTAACTTCTTGGCCCCTTGTTGGTTTGCCACTGTCCAACAGCCCTGTCAGGAGCATCACTGCACTAGCACGGTCCTGCAGCATTACAGTGCGAGACCTGCATTTCCCCCCCACCAGCATCCAGTAATCCTGCCCAGCGTTTTCAAACAACTCTAACGTTCTGCATCCATCTGCTTGTGGGCACTACACCTGCGTTACAGCGTTGGTGAATAAAGCCTCGCAAACCCCAGCAAAGGGACTTTTCTGGCAAGCTTCACGAGAACATGCTCGTGAATTTTGGAGTTACACCCAAAAATCCATGGATACCCACCTAAGCCTCATGGTAGGCACCAGTTTTTGAAGTGACATAACAATGTGAAAACTACAGTGTTTGTTTTACTGTGACTAGTCAGCAACCAGATCATCTGCCGTAGCTTTTGTAGCTTCCCTTTGCTCCACAGGGCAGTCACCAAGCAGCGCTTGCCATTTTAAACGTCTGAGAACCACCTCCTCCTACAATCTCGGCCTTTCACAAAGAAAAGAGGGAGAATGGAAGGAAGGACACAGAACTTTCCCGGACGCATGTATGCCTTTTCCCCAGCAGATGGCGAGCTTGGTCTCCCCTCGCTGTCCCACAGCAGTTCCCGCAGGCAGCAGCAGCCTGGGCTGCGCTTCTCCCAGGCTGGGAGCAATCGGTGCCTGCAACAGATTTACTCCATCTACTCCAGCAGCAAAACAGAGGCGACGGGGATACGAGGCACAGGTTAGCAAAAGGTCTGTCATCTGCTAACACAGCTGCGGGGGGAAGGCAGCAGAGCATGCTTCGCGGGACGCTGGCAGGGATGGGAGTAGCCGACGCTTCCCTGCAGCGCACCAGTCATTTGATCACAAAGAAGCATGAATCCTTCCTTTTTTTTAAAAAAAAAAAGCCAAGTTAGATGCAAATTCCATCAGGGACAGTTTTGGCACCACAAGGAAAAGTGCTGTCTCTACAGAGATGCCGAGAACTTGGAATATTTCAAAACTGGCCCACCTCAAACAATGCCAGTTTTATCATTAAATGGCAGGAAAGAGAGTGCTGCAGAAACCATGTCTGGAGAAGGAGGTGCAATGAGGGGCTGTGGGGGAGAGTTCCTTCTCACCCAAGCATGTTGCAAACCTTTTTTGAATCCTGTACTGAGCACAATCAACGGCATCCTACATGGCTGATGTCTGTTCTCTGTGTATGTGCACATTTTCCTGATGTTTCTTCACCTCGCTTTTGCTGCTGCTGTTAAAGGCCAGGCACAGTAGTGTCCCCCTCCCCGAAAGGCATCATCTCGCTGGTTGGAGAGGAGGTGCTAATGCACACCAGCAACACTGACTCACCACAAAGTGCTGTCAAATGCCCCGAGTAAATGCACTGAGCAGAGACAATTAACCAGAATCTCATTCCCCTCCTTTTTCTCTCCTGGTTACTGCTGTTGCAAAGGCTTGAACAATTGTAGGTATAGCTTTTTTTCCCTCCAAGGAAGACACGATTTTTCAAGTTGACAGCGTCCCTTTATGCTGATGAGATAGTGAAGGTTCAGTGCCAGCTAGCAGCAGAAATATAATAGCATCCATTAGAGCTGTTAGCTAGAGTCTGCCAGTGCTTCTGTTTGTAATTTAGAGTGTTATAACTCAGCCATGCAAATAAGATGCAGGCAAAACTTTATATTGAAAATCTGGGCATTGCAGTAGGCTTTCTAGTTGCTCTCAAAAAAATAAATACCAAATTTGCTTTGACACTCTGGACCATGCTGTAAGAAAGAGATAAGAAACCTAAATGAGAAGGCTGGAGTACACCAACGCCTGGCCTTTGCACTGACGGGGAATTGGACTAATTGGAAACGCTGACATCTTTACAACTGTATCAGTGCCTGTAGCTCCAGAGGTGTCCAAGCCCCTATTCTGTACCAGGAAGACTTGAGGCGAATTTCATCGTTGCTTCCACACAAAGCACTATACAAGTCAGCAAGACTTGCTGAGCCGTGCCTCTGCTCTGCATAGCAGCAGGGCTCAGCCTGGATAATAAAGTTCACTTGCAGATTTACGAGCAGAATCAGCGTGTTAGACGCTGTCAGAAGTACTCTGGTTCCTTAGCACAATGTGGGATTTAGGCCTCAGAGCCTCATTCCCAAGCCTGTTTCTGCAGTTACCTCATTCATCTGCCCACAAAGACACATGACCCTTACTTTTGATTATTTTGGGGGGGAAATCCACTAATAGCAGTCACTGGTAGTCCATGCTCTGCTAAACCAGAAAGGCAGAAAATCAGGAAATCAGGGATAATCTAGAAAGTTTGACTTGGATGTCAACAGACAGCTGAACGCCTTTGTAAAGACGTGTCTGCTGACAAATAAATCATCAGAAGATCAGAATGAAATGAAAGAAACACAAAATCATGACTGAGTGCACTGCATAACACAAAGTTGAAACGTGGATTTAAAGACAACTTTTTTTTTTTTTCCCCTCTCTGAAAAGGACAGCATGAAAGCATACTTGACCATCTGTCTCTCGGAATGCTTTCCTCTTCCTGGGCACAGATGGTGAACTTCAAACATCACTATCACTCGCTGCAACATCAGCCCTGTAAGCAATCCTATTTACAGTTTCTATCCATCGCTTTCCTGTGACCTCATTTCTCATTTTGGTGCCAACTTAGAAGTTCCTGGGTAATATGAAAGGCACTAAAATAGACATGTTCAAAGCTGCCCTTGTGGGTGTAGTAACAGCTCCCAGGAAAGCAAAGACCCTCGAAGTGAAACGAAAGCTGTACACATTTTTTACCTTGTCCTCAGGGAAGAAACAAATTAAAAACCTTTCCTATGCTAAAAAAAGAAAGAAAGAAAGAAAGAAAGAAAGAAAGAAAGAAAGAAAGAAAGAAAGAAAGAAAGAAAGAGAGAAAGAAAAGCAAACCTAAGTAAAAAACCTAAGCAAGGCACACCTGTCATTCTCTCTTTTGTCCCAGTTTGCCCAGCACCTCTTTAGACTGCAGGTTCTCTGAGGCAGAGACCTTGTCTTCATAGCGTGCCGCTGCTGCCCCAGTACTCCCATCAGTAACAACAAGGATCCTGTCTGTTGTTTGTGATGCATCAACAAGGCAGTTTAGTTATTTCAGGATCAGGTTTCAGGCTTTCTAGTTGCTTGACACAGCAATGGTCTTTTATCTTTTGCTAGATAAGTAAGACAGATCTATGCAGTGTAATGGATGGATTGAGACCCCAGAGACAGCTCCCGGAGCAGCAGTCCCATTTTCAGAGGCATGGAGTCCTTTGGTTGGAACTTCAGATGCTTCTGATAGACTTGCGATAACCCCCCTCTAGGCTCACCCAGCCTGCAGGATCAGAAGGGATCCCAGGACTATTCCCAACAAGAGAAGTAATTTTTGTAGCATTTTTGGTTAAAACTTCTCTTCTTCCTCAACATTTCCAACAAATCCTTCTGTATCAAAATACACTGTCATCCTCCACTCCAGAGCAGACCGCGCTCTGGCAGTGAAAGGACATTATCCTATTTTGAGAATTCAGTAATAATAAATGGAAAGTACCAACATTCAAAATAATAATAAAAAAATACAGACTCTCCTAACGCCTCCATTGAAGCAACGAAAATAGCTATGAAGTCTGCTAGTGACTGAAAATGAACTTGACTTCCAGGTGATGAATTCAATTTATTGGTAATTCTCCAAAGAGAGGGAAATAGCTTTGGGGATGATGACTGCATACAAAATAAATACCCTGGTCACTAGTGATACTCATTGTTAAGCAGAGGCAGCTTAACATTAGCAGGGGTTGGGGAGGGGCACCATCTAGCACAGGGCTGTTCTGATGGCAGGCATGGGTGCAGCTCTGGCCCCCAGGCTGATTTTGCCCAGAGCTCTGCACGCCTCCTGCAGCTCTGGATGCGGGAACAAATTGGGCCCAGGGGAGCAGCTGCAGCTCCCCAGGCACGGCAGCGGTGTGCAGTCCTGGGCCTGGCCTTCATGCAGGACTGGGGGCCCTGATGTCACCTCTGGGACCCCAGGAAAACTGCAGAGGGCAGCCTTGGTGGTAGTGGAAGTGCAGACTTCTGAGCTGTGTGCCTGTCTCTGCCACAGCTCACCTTATCTCCCTGTCTCCTGCCTAGCAGGTAGAAAGCCAGTCACACCTATTTTAGAGGAGATGGGATAATTAACCAATCCTCTTGGTATTAAGCCTCTTGAAGTGTGTAGGCAAAGGGACTTACAAGAGTGCTGAGCATACTGCCAAGAAAAAGATGTCAATGCCAGAGCATTGTGTTCCCTATGACAGCACAGGCAGCAGAAATTGTTTTCTGCTGCCTACAAAGAAAACAGTGTTTTGAAGAATTTATCACTCTCTCTGGTTCCTTAGAAGCACAGCACCACACAGCTTTGAAAATACAACAAGCTTTGACTCCTGAACTTAAACCTAAATCATTATTACAATGCTCTTCAAAGGAGTCGTGTCCTGCTGGGGTTTATAGCTGAGAGCAAGTCTTCACCTCTCCCTGACCCACTTTACAAGTTTGTCCTTCCACCTCATTCATATGGAAAAGCTTCAGAAGGAAGCTGTGAATAGAGGCCGCAGTGAAGGAGCAGCACATTTGTTTGTTTTGGAAGAGGCCCCATTTGCCTCATCTCAATTTCAGACCTTCCAGGTAAACTGGCAGCTGCTTTCAGCAAGCAGCAACCATCCGATGGTTCCCCTGAATACAGCCCCTGCACTTCTCCCTACCTCCAGTGCTTTTTGTGCTTTAACCTTGCCTCTCCTTTCACACAGCCATGACTGGGGAGATGAATTGGCTGGGTTGTAAGAAATTTCACGTATTTGAATTCCCCTGGTACTCCTGCCTGTGCCCCTGCAGAGCAGGGGGTGCTGCGGTGCCTCAGTGCTCTGAGCCTGGATGATCCAAGATTGACTCACGGACACAAATTTCATCCACACAGCTAGGTGCCTGTGGCCTAGGGTGTTTTGGTTGGAGCTGCCTGGTTTTCTGCCCTTTGCTGTGGGATTTGCTACAGGCATAATATGTCCTGGAGGGCAGTATGGCCTCGGCAGGCCTTTAGGCCTTTGGGAGGGGCCTGCAGAGCCTGCAGATCCAGCAGCACCACAGCGGTGGGGAAGGGCAAGGACCTCACAAGGTTTCAGCCATTCTAGGTGAAGTAGGAATACAGGTTCCTTTTTTTTTTTTTCTGAAGTCAACCAGGGACCTCATAATTGCCATTTATTGCCTTATTAACCCATTTTTATTACCGCATTTACGATGTTTGGAAATCCCACACCTGATGGAGAAAGGCCTGTGATGAACCAGTTATGCTCAGGTGTCGTCCTTTATTAGGGCTGGACCACAAAGAGGTTTACGGGTCCATTACTATCCCCTCGAGATCTATTATGTCTCGACTTGGGCAGAAAATGTCACAATCTCTTTTAAAACCCTGAAACAGCCCCTCAGACAGCTGCGGCCTCTCGCCCTCCCCTCATGTCTTCAGGCGTGCTCCACCAGGAGCCCCAAGCACATCACAAGAGAAGACCAAGCCGCCTCCCCAGCTGTCCCCTGCCATGTTGCTAGCACATTCGTGGCAGTTCGCAGCCCGCTCTGAGGGCAGTCCTGCCACTGGGACCAGGGACCTGATGTTAATCCCAGCCTTGCACGTCTGTGGCACAACTGTGGTCAGCACGGGGCTCTCAGCAGAAAGGGAGCGACAGCACCAACGCTGCTCTGATTACCACAGCTTTCCTTTTATTTGGCTCTAGGAGCATTAAAGAAAAAAAAGAGAGGGAGGGATGAAGGGGAAGGATCAATTTTACTACACTTTGTGAGCAAGGAAACAGAAGACATCAGGCAGTCAGCCCAGTGATGGCGCGAAGGCTGAGATTCGGCCTACACCACACTGCTATTTCAAAGCACGTTCATGGACTGCTAACACCTGGCCAAAATGAGACTTAGCAAGACCTTTGGCTTTGAGGATCGATAACTATAGATCACTAGAAAAAATACAGCTTGTATTAAAAATGTACCCACTAATTCTAGCCTGCCCCCAAAAGGTCAGATCCCCCCGAGGCATGCAGTGCTAGGAGCACACAGAGGATGCGTCTGCGCCCATGGGTTTCAGTGCCTGGTTCGGTCAGCTCTGCCTCCAGCCGGTATAGCAGCAGCACGAACTGGGTGGCAGCTCAGCGACGAGTTTTTGGTGCCAGGAAGTGCTTTAAATCGTCAGTTGGTATTTGCAATTTGGTGGGCTGTAAGCAGGAAGGTCTCCAGATAAGACCATTAACTGCTGCATAAGGGCTTTTGTGCCTAGCTACTAGTTGGCAACAAAACTGTGCTGATTCTGATGCAACAAGCTTTAATCCTGTTACGTTATCGACTGTATATTGCTGGGTTTAAACATTCCCAGTACATACAATGTCCTTGAAAACTCATTGTCTCGCTAATTCCCAATGTTTCACTTGAAAACATAATCCTAAATATCACAGCAACCAATGGCCACAGCATCCTGCATCCACTCTGGGACCTTTTTCTGTTTGGTATTTCCTACAAGACCGCAATCCACTGATCTAGCCTCAGCAGTGCTGTTACGAGACCTAGCACAGCGCTGCTGAACCTGGATGATGGATCACCCTACAACTACATACCCTGACAGTCAAGGAGACAACCAGGGAAGAAATACCTCAGGAAAGGGAAAGTCTTTCAGAAGAGCAGTAAGAAGGAAAGGGCACAGCAGACACTGTCACGCACCTTAGTTTGATTGCAAACTGCGACTGCTCGTGAATGATTCCTTAAAGAGTAATGTCAGTCTCGGGCTTTCAGCTCATGAAAATCTCCCGGTTCAGCCAGTCAGCCCACCACAGTTAAGTAAGCTATCACATCAGCACGTTTTGTATGTTTGATAAGCACATCACTGCAGCGGCGTGGCGTAAGGGAAACAAAGAACTAAAGCAGAAACAACAATACCCAAAGATTCTTTCTGTAAGACAAAGAACAGTAATGAAAAGTAACCCACAGTGTTTTCAGAAGAGGGAGCCAGAGAGAATCAGAAAGCCTGGGAAACCACTTTTGTCTCTCAAAATGAACTGCCTCTGACATGCCTCGTTCAGACAAGACCTGGTTGGGTTGGAAGAGCCAGGTAAGGCCATGCTGCGTTTCCTGAATGACTGGGGCTGATCTGTCTCACCACATACTATGTTTTAATGTGTTTTAAAAGAAAAGGATTCACCAGAGGTGAACCCACTCTGCACCCAGGCACCCACTCTGCAAGTTTCCCAAATTCAAACCCTGAATTAATGTCTGCAACCACTATCTATCCCAGCAGCCAGCTGGGCTCAGAGCTCTGCAGCGTTCAAAGGACAAGATGGAGTTTGTGTGCAAGCCACCGAGCCCCTGTTGCAACAGAAGCTCCTCAGCTTGCATGACAGGCTCCTGGAGTATGCCAGGGAGTCAGCTCTCGTACCAACATTTTGCCTTGCACGCTCTGTCCCCTGCTGAAGCTCTGCAGCTCTGTGAGTCTCGGCCAGCGCTCCTGCCCTGCAGGCGAGTGGCAGCCCGGAGCGACAACTGGCTCAGCCCAGGGCAAGGATCACAACTTCTGAGAGCAGATCCCCGTGGCTTTTGGTGCCTTCAGATTTATCAGGAGGAGCCAGAGAACATCAAATGTGATGGCAGCAGCATGAATGGGCAGCAAAGGCCAGGAAGCACAGAAAGGTTCTGGGGAATCTGGGAAGGAGAGGTCAGCGTCTGGTATGTAAAACAGCCAATTTCAAGATTAACTCCCATGGGATGTGAAAAGCCTCACAATTAGCTCCACCGCTCGCCTCAGGCTCATCAGCCAATTTTCTCATCTGCTCCTGCACCCACACACTGTGCAGTCCCTGTTGCTTAGAAAACACAGCAGGGGGGGCGGAGGAGAGAGGCCTGCCCCGGTCACACACATTCTGCTCACAGGGACAGCACCTGACCTGAAGGGGATGCGGAGCCTGGATGTAAATACCTGGTCGGCTCAACCATTTCCAGCTTTGTGCATAAATTACACATTGCAGAGCAAAGGTACTTGCAGGTCTTGGATTCACAGCCCTGTAATTTTGGCTCTGCAGAAAAAGACTGAACATGGCAAACATCAGCAAGAGAGCAGAAGGAACAGATACGATTCTGAGCTGATCGGCAGCAGGGACTGATGCTGGGGTTTTCAGCTCCACCTGCAGGAGATCCCACCAGTCAGGCACCCAAACAGGACCCTGTTGACCTCTTCAGTCAACCTGAAAATAGTAATCATGTTTTTCCCCTTTTGCCATCTCACTCTACGTTGCTCGTTTGTACATACTTAACAGTGAAAGGGTTAACTTGGAGGAAGAAGTCCCCCGACACCCTCCTTTGAATGTGATGGAAATGTCGAGTGACCCCTCTGGTCCGGCATGCTCTCTCAGACCAGAGGCTGCTTCCTCATTAGCAACAATAAATTCAAAGCAGATGGGAAAATGGCGCTCCATTCTCTGATCCAGCTTTCAAAGTCCTTTGATTTCAGAATCTCTCAGCTGCTCTTTGACTTTCCTCGCCTGTCAAATTCCCTGGCAAGATTGATAGGGTCTGGACAGGGGGGACATCAGTGCAAATTCTGGCACCGGCTCTCTCCCCTGCTGAATCTCCCACATCTGACCATGTTAATTGCAGCTCCTCTCTCTGCCTTTGATGTAAAGATTTGCTTTGATTTTTTCCTATCCTTCTTCCATCACCAGTTTATTACAACACTATGCAAGGGTCAATGGCCAACTCCCTGCCATGTCTGCATAGCTTCCGTCATAAATAAACAGCTGCCTGTGTGTCATAAGGCCAGGCTAGAAACTGCTCAAAGTTACTGAAAGGTTGCTTAGAGAGAACTCTGTTTTTTCCACACCATAAGCCAAGAGGCATGAAGCAAGAGAAAGTTTAGAAAGAAGAGCAAAACAGCACCTAAGCATGCAAGTCTCTCCACAAATGACTCCCCAGCAAACGTACCACGAGGCCAGGATCAGTGGATGAGCGTGATCTCTCATCTCTCCACATCAAAGCTGGCAGAAAGCTGGGCCGATGGTCTCCACAGACCAACTCCAGCAGGAGACTGGTAAAAGGTCATTTCTGACGCCTCTTTCTCTGAGCTGGTCCTAAACACTTCCCAATCCTGTGCCCCTCTACTTGTTAAATTATTATTATTAAACAAAGTTATGTTCCCCGGTCACCAGCCCAGACCTGAATTTTTAGCCAGTTTCTACTTGTCCCATCCAGGCAGTGGGAGAACAAATGATCCTCTCCCTCTTTTCAGCAGCCTTCTACATGTCTGAAGTTCCCTCTCATGCCTCCCTTCACAGAGTCCAAGGCTGCTTGAAAGGGCGCAGTGAAACACAGCCGGTCATACCCACCTGATTAACAAGGCTCCCTCCACTTTGACACTGAACAAACTGCAGCCTCCTGAGGGCTAGCATTAGGCTGCAGCCCTGAGTGTTTCTTGTCCAGCCTCTCCAAACACACAGCAGGGTTTACCCGCACAAACCATCACGTTTTAACCTGTGTGCTATGTAATTGTTACCAGAAACCTCCTGTCAAAGGCGCTGAGATGAGAAGGTTTCACGGAGAGGACACTCAGCACCTGAGTGATTTACATTGGCCACATCTTTACCGCCTTCCTCGAATCCAGCTCCGCTCCCATGCCCACTGCACCTGACCTATGGACATCCCTCAAGCCTCTACCTCAGTAAAAGGTTTTTAGCAGCACTCCTCTCTGCACTGCAGAGGCTCCTTCTCACCTGCCATCCCAGAGGGCAGCCATGCGTCCGCGGGGAGCTGTGCAGGAACACTTCTGAAGACTGGAGAGGTCCTAGCTGTCCTGGAGTCCTTCTGCCTGGCCCCATCCACAGCAAAGGCTCTGGAAGACCACAGGAAAGTTTGTCTGAGCGAGGCAAGCTTAAATGAAGTTAGAGAGGTTAAAAGCCATTGCACCACACCCAGACCTCTAGGAAAGCCTAGGCAATAAAACCAGCCTCAAATACCATTATCTGGAGGTTTTACCACACTCAGAGCTGGTGAACCAATTGTCTTCTAAAGCACAGCAAAATTCACTTCTAGGCATTACTGTGATGATTCCAGACTGTTTCCAAAAAGGTAGCAACACTTCTTACTAATTGACAGCTACTTGGATGCCTCAGCTGCCACTGAGCTGCACGTGGCAGGCAGCGAAAGCAGGGGTAAATCGGAGACCTTGCTTTAGCTAAAAGCGAGCTCTCTCATCTCTGTCAGCAGTATTGGGCTCACAATGCTCAGATCAGCAAAACACTAATTCCTTGTAATGAAAAACATCCGTGTCTTAATTGTGCTTTGGCCTAGACATGCAGATCTCCTGGTGCTCGATATCCCAGCTTTCGTCCCCAAAACCATGGCAGGCAGTCTAAGTTTTGACACAGCCTGTGGGAAGGCAGAGCCTTAGCACTGCTGTATTCAGCCTGCACAGGGCAGCGCCCTTTGGAACACACTTTGCACTTCCAAATCCCATGGGTGCTTTCGGAGATCTCCCTGTTGTGACCCCTCTTCTCTAGAGGGCACACAAACAACGGGGGCATCTGAAACGCCAGCCAGGACCCGCCGGTCCTGTCCTGCTCCCACAGCTCAGGCTGTGGCTCCTCGCTCTGCCTGAGAGGTACGGCAGGATAAAAGCCGGACCCATCACTTCTTCCTTGCTTTCACAGAGGCTGAAATGCTTTAGTTCTCTGTAAGGGACTGCACAGCAGTCTGTGTGATAGCAAGCCAGGGCTAGCTTGTTGTTTCAGTCCTCTCCAGAGAGAGCGGTGGATGTGTGCTGAGGACAAGAGGAATTTGCTCTTAAGTTACATATTTATTATTCAATAAACCTAGCAGAAAGCACAACATGATAGTAAAGTTTCTCTGCGAGAATGAGCGGCTGTCTCCGTTGTTTTGGCACAGAACTGAGCTGCAGCAAGCTGGGCCATCAGGGGTTCCTACTTACTTCTGCTGTGGGAGACGTGATCCTAACAATTTTAATGACCAGAGAAAAGGGTGCAGGAGGAAATGGGGGAACTTGCCACAGAGCAAGGGAAGGTGCAAGGTGATGCTTCCAGGCAGGCTGTAAAACCGTCCTTTGATGATTATGGAAGCGCTGAACACCCTGACGGGCGCTTTCCTCCACCCTTCAGGGTGCAGTGAGGCACCAGACACAAGGCAGCCTTTTGTTCACAGCAAACAAAAGCCAAGCAAAACAGATTTCTAGTCCAGCAGGACAGAACAAAGAAAAAATTGGCTGTGTGCTAATGAGGGTGCTGTGGAGTCTTCAGCCAACAGAAGAGAACAATTAATTTTTACTGGATGTATCACAATGTCAGATGCTGAACTAACAAAGCTTTGGAGATGTGCTTGCCTTGGCTATTGATTTGCTTGTCACCCTCCATGTAGCTGAGTGCAGATGAGGGAGGGGGTTAACCTGTAGCTAAACGTACTTCTGAATCTCATTCTTTCCCTCCCAGCCTTAGTAGCTACGCCTGAAACAAAGGTGCCACCTCTCCTCTTCCCACCCTGAGGAATTTCATCCTAGTCCAAGTGAATCGCTTGTAACTTCCCCAAGTGCCCAGCAGCTCGGTAACTGCCTCCAGCACCGTGGTACGGGCCAGCAAAGTGGGCTGCAGTGAGCTAGGAAAGGGGCCATAGAGGGGAGGGAGATGCTCCATTGCTCCAGGAGCACAGCCCCTGGGGTGAGCAGCAACAGCATCCCTCACGGGCTTCCCCACTGCCACGTCCTGCGATCTTAGGGCACAGTCCACTACCTGCTTTTACTTGGGACTAGAAAGTAAATTATTTCTTCTTGTCACTCTGCCTCCTCACAGAGGCTTATAAATCTTAATACGTAGCTCATAAAGTGCTCTGCTGTCTCCAGAAGCAGAGCTGGAAGGCCAACACGTGTCAGCACCAGGCTGCCTGCTGGCACGGAGCAGGGGCAGCCCAGAGATGGTGCAGAGGGAGTAGGAGAGGGGAGGGAGGGAGGCAGCCAGCCCAGGGGCCATGCTCTCCCACCCACCCAGCCCTCCTCTTGACTCTGGGAAAACGATACTCTGCTTGCTATAACACGGTCTAATATTCAGAGGGTCACAGTTATAGCACTTGCCCCAGGCCTCCCAGAATCTCTAGCACAACATTTCAAATTGCATTAGTTTGGGAATAGAGGCAAACAATTTTTTTTTTCCCTCCAGGCGATGCTCAAAATAGGAAGTAAACAAATGTCATTGCTAATACACGCAGCCCCCAGGACAGCAGCGAGATGCACAGACACTGCCTGACCCCTGAGCTTGGACAAGTCTCTACTTCCCTATCTATCACCCCAACATTTTCAGGACAGAACAAAATGTCTCTTTTTGAATATCAGATTATGAAAGATTATCAAACACCTTCCCACTTGCATGCTGGTCCCGTTGGTGACTAACACGAAGAGTGGCAGTGGTTTGTTCTCAGTTTTCCATCACCTTCCTTCTCCCAACCTCCTGCATAATTTGCTCTGTCTGGCTATTTCAAAGCACATCTTTATTATGTACTTTTACTCTATTCAGATCGCCATCTGTTTGTTTCATTAGCTGCCTCATTTGAGGGGTGGGTATATTTAGCAGGGCATTCAACATTCAAAAATTAATAGCCTTGGAACCAACATCATCGACTGGAAAATGACAAAGTGCTATCCTTTGACGTTTTTCAGAGCCCTGCCTAAAAGCACCCCAATGCCAATTTCTTGATTCTTTCCCCTCCTCTTTTACCTTTAACTGAGGATCACTGCTCTACTTGCGGACCAAAGGAGAATAAATGCTTCACACGTTTCAAAGACAGGCTGTTAAATAACCAGGCTAATCCTCGATGGATTCACTTATTTATCCGAGTGTTCAGCTCTCAGAGAAACATGATGTTACTACTGGACACCATCCCAGAACCCCCAGCCCCCCTATCCCACCTTCAGTGGGGTCAAACCAAGCGGAGACTGCTCCGGGCTGGCGGTTCGCAGGCGGGCACACGTCTGATTAACGAGAGGGCCGTCACACAGCCCATGCAGAAAAATGCACGATGCCATAAAATAAGCAGGGATAAAAAGGGGAGTGTTTTTCAGCCACAGTACCAGTGCCACGCAGAAGACAAAGGATCATTTTTCTTGTCTCTACCAGGGAGTGCAAGGTTGCGGGGACATGATGGCAATTCATTGATCTAGGAAAAGATTCGAGTCATTTCTTGCTGACCCAGATGGAGAGCAATGAATTCAGCCTCATGTCCATGTGCCCCCTTGTTCTGTAGCACAGGATGAAAAATAAAGCCAGCCTGAGAAGGAAAAGGAGACTATTGCATTGCATTTGATTATATTGGATTGCATTTGATTAGTGAGGGCAGCATGACTGCCGGGGAAAAACAGAGATCAGGCAGATGAGAAGCATGAAGTGGCATACAGTGATTTGTTTCTTCACTGGGCCATTAACTCAGCAGTAACCATCCCAGATGTTTTATAGTTTTAGATCCTGGATTTGAAAGGTTCTTCCTTAGGCTGTGACTCCTAGACTCACCAGACTACAGCCGAAGCTATAATTTCCTACCAGATAAAACAAGACACTTGAAAAACACAAACACGTCATAACTAATGCGCTGATAATCAGCCTGAACCCAGGCTTCTTACAGAGAACAACGCTGCTACTTCTATCTGCGCGTGCCACTGACTATGAAAAATCACTGCATTAAGACAGGGTAAGCGGTGCCTCAGCCCCCAGGGATGTCTGGTGCTACCAAGCCATAGCTGATGTACTGCTGGGAGAGACTTCTCCAGCCTGCTGCCTCTGAAGAGACGCTTGCTTCCTTCTTCCCACCGGCCACCTAAAGACACGACAGGAAGGGTATCTCCGGTGGGACAGGAGAACCAAGCAGCTGGTCAAGTCGCAGCTGTGCAGGAGCCCAGACCAGCTCCATTGCTGCAAGCTAGAGGACAAAACCTGTTGTACACGAGGGTACAAAATCCAGACAAGACTGCCTCATCCCCTGTTGCCATAGAACCATTGGCAGATGTCAGGCTGTGAGAACGTCCCAGAAAAGTTCAGTGGTAGCCTATAACTGCTTGAGTTACCTTCCACCAGCAGGGCACTGCCAAGCAGTCCTGTAAGCAGATGTAAAAGGACTGAAAAGGCAGACCGCAGTCCTCAGGCTGAGCACGTGCCGAAGCACCAGGCCTTCACCACGGGGCAATGCAACATGAAGCTGACAGAGAGCTCTAGCCATGGGCCCAAGTACGACAAGAAATTCTTCAGGGCCTCCTTCATTAAACTCTCAGACTAAACAGAGATGGGGGCAGACAGACCTTGTGATGTTTCCCTAGCAGAAGAGGGAAAGCTCCCCAGTGTCATTCAGGGCCCTTTGCAGGCTTCTTTCCACTTGGCTGATGGTGGGAAGCCAGTTGCTCTCCAGAGACTGCAGCACGTGCTTGGTTCATGACAACATTTCGTGTTAAACAGCTCCAAGCTTTTGTTAGGAGGTGTCACAGCCTTAATGCCACCTAAATTTTATCTCTCCCTCTCTCCCCTTCACTTCTTCCCCATTCCCTTTGGATCTGTCACGGTCCATTTGGTAAAGATGAACCACTTCGCTTCTGTTTAAGGAGTGCTTGGATGCTGTAAGATGGTGAAGGGCTTTCAGACTGGCTTACCCCATGGCTCAGCTACCATCCTCAGTCACTAGAAGAGGAAGATGCCTGAAACCCTCACTGGGAAAACATCCAGCAGTCTACGATCTCCTCTCACGCTGATCTCGTCTCAGTGACCTGAAAAATAAAAATTCAAGGAGTGATTAATTACTTAAAGGCTTTCTTACTTCAGAAGTAGGGCAGCAGGTCAAAATCATCATCAAAAGACAACTCAGCACAGCTCAGAAGGACAAGGGATGAACCAGCTAGAGGTGACTGTCTAAGCTCAGTTCTGCCTCTGCTTCTACCGCAAATAGTGCCTATTTCTTCAGAAGAACATGAAATCCTCAGGCGTGCCTACGCCGTCACGCTTTGGGTCACTCGGACATCATGGCCAGCGCCTGAAGCTGCCGGTGCCACCCAGCAGGCCGTGTGGCAGCACCAGCCTTGCGCGGGGCCTCGGCGGCAGCAGCTCCGTGGGGCCCTGACACAGCAATACCCACCTCAGCCCTCGCTGCTGCATGCCCCACAACACACCTGACCTGCGCTGGAAACTGAGCTCCTCTGCTTGCTTTATCAGATGAATACACAAAAAATGCTATTGGCACAGTGGCAGGCTCTTTATAATGAGTAATAGCTGCAACTGAGGCTTGATTAACAAAGGGAAGGGTTAATGTCAGCATCTATGTGACTGAGACCATGAGCAGAGATTAGGGGAAACACCCATCGCATCTCCAAGCTCCTGCCTGCTTCATCTTGCTTTTAAACAGAACCAATTTGGGACAGTATTAAGGCAATTGGCCTCATTAAATTTTTATATTTTTTTCTTTGTCTTTTGCAGACCACAGATTTTTTTTTTCTTCCTCTGGTCACCATCACCATGGGAAATCAGCTCCTACACTCCTATTAATTCTCTGCTCGCAGTCTCTAATGGCCTCGATCTTGCAAGGCTTTTCATTCATCCAGCCACCACCAGGCCACGAGAGCACCGGGGTACTCAGCACCATGCCCCTTCCTCCAAGCAGAGATAAGAGCGCAGCGATTTTAAAAGCAGGAGTGGAGATGAAAGCACCTGCTTCAGATCAGACACCGCTGCCATTCCATAATTAACTTCACCTAAATTTTCAAAGGAAGAAAAAAAAATCCAGAAATCAGTTCAAACCACTCTCTCCCCCACATGTTACTCATCTCATTCTCACTACTGGTATCAAGGAAAGAAAGTGGGGACTTTCTTCTTTTTCTTAAATAATATCACCAAGCCACCCTTCAAAGCACTATCTTGAGCTCATTTTTCAAATGTCAGCATAAAAGGCAGCCGGGTCGCTCTCTTCTCTCTGTAGTTTCCCATATCACTTTGGGCTACCTACACGCTCAGGTTAAAAACAACACCTCTTCCCCCCTGCTCCCTTCCCAGCGGCGTAATGCACAAGCTGGTGGCATTAGTCATCTAACAAGGTGTTGCTACAGCCCCTGCAGCCGTACCCCGACCCTTCACACACAAACTGCAGTTTGCATCTCTATCAGCATTATTTATGGCACGCCACTTTCAATACACCCTAGCTCCCTTCTGGGAGACACTCACAGTCCACGTATTTGTTAACCTGTGGAAACCTACAGAAACACCTACTCAGGATTAAGTGGAAACTTACTCTAGACCAGAAGCCTCCACACACAGAGCTATGCAGAGTAACTGTTTCAATAAGTCTGCAGATATAAATAATGCAAACAAGTACCTAGAGGTTAGAAGAAAATACAGAATTTAAATTTTTGTTGCTACCGCTGCCCTAATTTTTCTGAAAAAAGAACTTGAAAGAGTTACCTGCAGGTCCAGACTTTCCTTTGTCTTTTTTCTTAAATTTGCAAGTGATACACTTCTGTAAAACTGAATGGATTCAGAAGCTTATAAATGGATGGATCAGACAGCACTCCCTATGGTCAGGAGGCTGGATCTTGGAAGATGACAGTTTTGTTGTTCCCAAAGCCAGTCTTGGTGTCTGTCCCTGTTTTAGATGTTCTCACTTATGAAAGAGTGCAAATCTTTCTCACACGCCTGCAACGGAGAAAAAAGGAGTCAGCTGTTAAGAGAAACAAGAGCAGTTAGTTACTTGAGAAACATGACTTCAGCAAAGAAGCCAGAAGCTATCTAGCTTCCTGAAGGAAGGTGACAGTCATTCCAGAATTATTTCCACATGCCAGACAGACCAACATGTGCTGCAAAACCCGTCATTACCACAGCTTTCACAGCTGTGACTGCTGTCTCAGCACCAGGCCCACCAGGGCTCACAGCACAGGAACTTCTAAGCCGGGGGCCAAGCAGCTGCTGGAGACAGGCTTCGCTAATGAAAACCCACTCCATTTCTCAGGTGGGCATGCCCTTTTCTTTCTGTAGCAGCTCAGGTATGGTACTAGCTTACATAATCCATGTCTTAACCAGCATATCCAACGTGACACCTTGGAAGCGGGTATTTAAGTCAGCTCCATCACTTCTGAAGCAGAGAATTCTCCAAATCCACTTTGGGTAATTCATCGGTTCTGCAGACTCTTCTGCTCTGCGCAGCCCACCACGGGATACCGATAAATACAGCACCACATGCGTGAAGAATTTGTGCTCTCACCTTTGAATTTTGAGTAAACAGAAATCAGCCAAATATCAACGATGTTTTCTTAGTTTGCAAACACATTTACTGTGCAGCTTTTAAATATTTCTTCTTCAGGTACAATAGGTAGAACATAAAAACAAAACACCAGTGGGAAACACCAGTTTTCATTAAACATAAAGGAGAAATACTTCCGCATATAACAATACACTGGAAAGACAGCCTTCTCCATTGCAAATATATCCCCTCAAATGTACCTGCTACCTCCTTGTGACCTGGATCAGGATTGTTTCAGTGAGCACATCCACACTCCGCTACAAGAGGCCACAATATACAGCAAAGGCTATGTGAAGAACACTGCTCCTCTCTAGCAAGTATTGTGCAGTGAATTCTGTACCGTACCTCTCACTGCATATTCAGCAGTCACAGGAGATGGTTAATCTGTGATGTGAAAAATGCAGGTCTCTGATTTTGTAAGTGTTCCTATGCATGGACCCGTTTATATAACCCCTTTGGAGGTTTAACATGTACCAACCAACCAACCGTATCTTCCTCTCCCTACCCCAAACCTGTGCAAGCACGTGCTACTTTGGATGCATTGTTGAGCAAACAGCGTTTTCTCAGATAACCCTGTCACAAATAAATGAGAAGAAAAATCCACTCTGTCAAATAAAACATCATACTTCTTCATCACCGTGCTGTGACATGGCTCACATTTGTCAAGGAAACAGCAGGGATTCCAAATAAGTGCGACAGACCACGCATTCATTCAATCAAATTGACACTGCCAGGGTGCTTTTCTAGAAACGAGCAGTTTTAGGTCAAACTAGACTATTACCCCTATTGTTCTTACACTGATGAAGGCGCTTGCAGTTTTGTGCTGAGAAATGACCACACTTAAATTTGAAGGAGTTACAGGCTGTGGCATTAAGTAATGAGATGGGTTTTTTTGTTGTTTTTTTGTTTGTTTTTACCTCAAGGTGACTGGTACGAATTAATCTTAGGTGAGATCTACTGAGGAGAAAGTACTTGCCTCTACAGTGGCCGTTGAGAGGAATATAGGCATTGATGGTCCCAAATCAGTTCTCAATGAAAAAGTGGTCTTCTGCGTGCTCTTCAGCAACCGTAGGACAGAAGCTCTTTGGGTGCACTCCCACAGAAATCCTAGAGGCTGGATCAGCAGCGGTCCCCTCAATGTGTCCATAAGGAACCATTGGGATTTTGGGAAGCAGAGAATCACGTTTCAGTTTAGCAATTCACACTGTGTTTTGTGGATAAACAGAAAATTTAATTCCCTGGAGAGATCAATCCAGTACTTTTCCAAAGGGCTTTATGCAATATGCATACCCTCAACTCTCCTTTGAAAAGCACACTTGAAGAGCTGTGAATTTCCACATGAAGATGCCTCTACTTCAAGTAATAGCAGCACATCATTTTGGACTATAGCTCCCCAAAAGGTGAAAAGCCTCTTAGCTCTCTCACCAATAGATAACCGAGGCTGAAAGATTAGGAGGCTGCTACAAATCAGCAAGAAAAGACACCATAAAATCACTGCTGAAATAAACTGCATATTTAATTTTTGAGGTGTAAAAATTAAGGTCTTTAAACAAATTGGAAGCAGAGAGAATAAAAATGATTAATCAGGGAGCTTAGCTGGAGAGCATGCTATTTGTTTTCATAAGCGGCTGTCTTCTGAACCAACATTTCTGAAGCGTAGCTCGTGCTGGGACATGACTGAACGAGCCAGCTCCAAGCCCCCCCACCCCGGAGGACGCATCGTGGCAGCATCAACAGATCCTTCTCCCTTGCGGTGCTGGAGTGAATTCTGAATCCACAGCTCTTCATTCTGGGGGCAGTTTGCCAGTGTCAAACAAAGATTACTGTCTGAGCATTTTGGTGAGGGTATGTGACTTAATTAACTGGGATAATGATAAAACTGACATGCCTTTGCCAAGGTAGAGAGTGGAGATGAGTCATGGAAGTGAAATATGTCAGCCTCTATATTCTGCTCGAGACAGAAATATTTTGACATAGTATTTGGAGCCATTTCCTTTAGTCTGTGAAAATAACTTTGTAATAGAAAGGGTATTTCTGAACACTAGCCCTCTGAGAGGACTGTGGCTAACCACGTACCTCGACAGGAAGAGTGGCTACGATCCAGACATAAAGTGGGTCTGGGCTTGGTGGGCTGAGCAGTTCCCATGATGATGGTGGTGCTCGCAGCAGGCGCGTGCTGGGGGAAGCTCCCTGACATGGGACTCCAGCCAGACACAAACCCTCCACAAAGCATCTCCACTCGATCCTGGCTCACGCGTCTGGCACGTGGATCGCGGAGCCGCAGATACACAGGGACGATGTACCGGGGATGCACGTGGTGGGAAAGGGCCGGGCAGAAAGTGGGAGGTAGAAGCTAATGCTAAAGGCCCTGCAGCTCTGCTGATTAATCTGTATGCAGCACCGAAGCAGAGCACCAGTCTCTGCCAAGGTCTCCAGAGCTTTGCTACAGTCCAGAGAGCAACCAACCAGGGCTGCTTCAGATGCCTCCTCTCTGACAGCACAAACCAAATGGGAAGATAAGAAAGAAATTATGCAATTTCCATTTGTATGAGACACGTGTATCAGTATGTTTTTATACACATACGCACGTGTGGGTTTCTATTATCACTTCCTTTTTTAAAATAGTGTTTAAATCCCACAACAATTTATCAAAACTTCACAAGGAATGCACAAGTTGAAGAAGACCTCAGGTAGGCAGCTGTAAAGCTGAACCAAACAAGACTTGATGAGAGAGGGGACAGCTGCACCTGTGAACAGTATTAAAACACCGACTTTATTCAGGAATACAGAATACATTTTCAAAGATTTCCAGTTTACAAAAGTTTAAGACAAGGTTGGGTTTCAACATACAACCTCCCTTAAAGCCCTTACATAACATCTCAATTTCAAGTTGAAAAAAATAATAATAATAAAAAAGAAGAACAAATGAAGGCCACAATCCTGTACTTGGATACATTCCAGCAGAATCCAGCATGGTATTGAAATTCTTTCTGCAGTCACATATTTTAGTCCACGAGTGAGTTACAGCCTTGCGCTGATACAATACATTTCAGATCTAATATGAACTGCAAGAAGAGCACTTGTCTTACAATGTTAGTTCCCGGCATTATATGCAAAATAGCTCCCAATGAGCAACAGTTGAAAACAGTGCTTGCCATTTGATCACCACTTTAAAAATACAGCATTAAATTCCTCCTTCATTTAGACATTTTTAAATAATCATTAAAAATTAAATTTAGAATCAGTATCCCTCTATCCTTTTCATCATTAATAGTTTTTCTTATCTACTAGAACCATTTGTCTTTTCTAAGATGTCTAAAAAGTAAAACGCACAAGATTAACAAGCTGCAGCATTAATTAAAATGAAAGTCATCTCTTTCCTCCACCCAACTTCTAAATCTATCACAAGGGCCCTATTAGCTGTATCAAAGTGAAGTGGTGTAAATAAAACTGATTTGACTTAAAAGGAGAAGAAGAACGAATGCAGAGTTATTTAAAAATCGCACTGCAGTCAGTGTTGTCATGTATGTCACTGCAGACAAGAGCAAAGAAAATTATTCAGAGGCTCTCTTTTAAAAACATTACTGCCAATTTTCCATTAGCACAATACCACCAGAGAGGTAAATTGCAATTTGCCTTACAAGGAACTTCAGATTACTACCAAGCAGATTCACTAATGGCCTAATTTTAAAATACACAGCACTCTGACTTCAGCAGAGGTTAGACACTCAGAACTTCTGAAGTTTAATTTCTTTTTTTTTTTTTTTTTTTTAAATAACCCAAATCTTATTTCTAATAGACTAAACCTAATTCCTTCGTTTACCTCAAGCAGTCAGTCGTTTCTTCAAATTGTTTGGTTGAAACAAATCAAATATATTAATCCCTGCTCTGAGTGGAACTGCTCATTCCAGTGGTCACTATTCAATACAGATGTGGCATTACCGTTTGGCTCTGGAGGACAACTTTAATCTGTTTTACTTGTGTAAGAATAGATCTTTGAAAGACCATTCATTTGTTGAAATATTAAGCACAAAGGAAAGCTCCTGGAGGACTCACCTCAAACGAAAAGGTTAAGAGCAATTGCCAACAAAAAAATGATTAATTCCAAGTTTACTGTCTACAGAAAAGAAATCCACCTACGTGGTATTTCACGAACATTTAGCTTCAGCCTTACAAGGCGAAGATCAAGGAACTGCAGGATTTTCAACGCAATATTTAATTTAATCAGCGTGGTTGTTGCTACCATGCTTCTCCAAAGATTCCACTGAATAATGCAGTATAGAGATGTATTAACACTACCAAAAGTGACACCTTATAAACAATTTCTGTACGATACTACAGCAATTTCCAAAGCAACCTGCTAGCAAATCTGTTCTACACACCAGAGAACTGGAGTACGATGAAAACCTTCCTTCAAGTTTTAGCATGCCCTTTTTGGAACAAGGTACTGAACTCCTGTACTCCTCAAAGGTCAATGGTCCCCAGAAGTAACAACAGAGAGGAAGACAAGACTTGGTTCTCTTTTTGGATCTCTAGACAATGATATGTAACAACACCCAGGAATGTAGTCAACAGCCCAGCAAAACATTCAATCAGAAGGCACGATCTCCTTTTATGACTTGCATTCTTAAAAACTAAAAGATTCCTGTACAAAGATAAATACACCCTTAGCTGGAAGGGAAATGTCACACCATTTAGAATGCTTCTTCCTCCTTTTTTTTCTTTTTTTTTTTTTTTGTAAAGTCCAAAATCTTAATGCAAAAGTTACATGAATATGTACAGCCTGAAAGAGTATCTTTTATATATATATATATATATATATATATATGTACACATACGACAGTGACTGACACAGACAGAAGCGGCAGGCTATGTCCACTCTTTTCCTACTTCTTAGCAATGCAAGGCAATGTTTTTCAGACGCCACAGGCAAACATGTTTGGTTTGCACACGCCCTGGTGACTTTGAACACACGTGGTGAAATGCATTCCCCCTTGGAAGGCTTGCCTGAGGGCTACATGCCACACGATTTACGCTGGACACAATGATTTAGTTTCACTAGTGTAGCTTTATGGTACTTGAACAGGAAACATAAAAGTCTAACGAAACCACTGCAAACTTTTCAATAGTACATTTTAAAGTATAAAACATTTTAAAAACTGCAACAGAAAAATGTTAAGGCCAGTTCTGATGCTGTATTATGTAGCTCTTACAAAAGGCTGAGCAGAACCCTAAAGAAAGGCAAGGGGGCGCCAGGGCCATGTGCTCACCCGTGCCCACCTGTGCCACAGATTCAGCCATGTACCTGAGTTTAACCTACCTGTAAAATACAGAACAACTGTCTGCTGTGTGACAGTAACAACTCTCTGCCTGGCGAGTTGCAAGGAGTGATTAACGAGCCAGGTGCTGCTTTGTGCAGGACAGCGTAAGGGCATTGCTTGAGCTCCCACCAAGAGTGGAATCTGCCCCAGTCTTACACATTGCTTTATGATTGCTTCTCCAGTGCGCTTCAGGATAGGCTGCCTAAGCCCATAAGAAAAGGCTGCTGTTAATTTGTTTCCAAAGCAAGCCAAGACCATAAGCACTGGAGCTCTACAGTCTCCCCACAGTGCCATCTCAGTCCTGAAGGCCCTCTGCTTGTAAACCCCTCTGGTGCCTGCCTCCCACATGCCATGTCAGTTGACTCCAGACATGGAAATGAAAGAAATATATATATATATACCACAAAACCATTTCAGGTTTGTGTGTGGAAACCGAGACTGAACTTGAGTCATTCCTCTACATATACCCATGCTCAAGAATTCTTGAGTCCTGAGCATCTAAACTTTGGGGGAAATAGTTTACTTTAGATGAGGAAAAAAGCAGAGGTTGTGGGCAAACAGTTTCTGTCCTTTCCATTAAACAGAAAATCCTGTTTAATGACACTGTTCGTTACATGGAAGAGAAGTGGGAAATGTGTCTAATACACAAGTGGAAATAATTTTTCAAGGCCAATTTCTCTCTGGACAAGAGAAAGACACTGCATTATTTTCTGTATACTAAGCACAAGCACAGCACTGCAGTGGCATTTAAATTCACAGCTTACCTTCCCTCTTTCCACTCTGAACACCTTTACCTTTGAGTTGCTTTCTCAAGGGTGATTCAACACTGTGCACTGAAACACATTTCATGGGAGAACACTCTAAGAGTTAAGAAAAAAAAAGAATGTTTTTCTGAAAAGACGAGAATTTCAACCAAATGAATATGAATAATGGCAAACAATAAAAAACCAATGAGAGTATCGTAAGAGAAACTGAAATTTTAGAGTACTACAGGTACAAATAGAACTAAACCTATGCAATACGCTACTTACACACATGGAGTATTAAACACATGTATCCATTCGTGTACTTAGGCACGGTCTAGACGATGCTAACAAGCCCCAAACCTTTCACTACATCACCTGCTTTGAGTTATCTCAAAGATTAACAAAGTAGTCATTCACACTGAAGCTTTCCACGATGGATATTTGCTTCAGGATGGTTTTGGTGTTTAAGACCTAGCTGGAAAAGTTTTTTGGGTTTTTGTGTGCATGGTATTTTGTTGTTGCTTGTTCAAGAAGAAATGCATGGAGCAATGTTGTTTTGCCATGCTTGAAAAGAAGTCTTGCGCCGGTTTGGTGAGAAGCTTCAGTGCCTCAGTGCTCAGCCTTGCAATTTGACAGATAAGCCAACCTTTGTGATTTTCCTGAGGACGTCCATGCAAATTTGGCCTTGATGCTAGCATCTGGGAAAAAAAAAACACACTTGTTTGCTCATTTAGAGAGCTGTTCTGTTGCATCCTCACAAGTTTAAATTTTGAAAATTACATTCAGATTGAGAATGTTCCAGGCCAGGAAGAGAAGGGTCAACTATACCATTTTCTGCAATTTGAGAACTGCCAGGGGGCTAGGACTGGGCTTCAGACCTCCAAGGTGAAAGACTGCCTCTCTCGTGCTTCAACAACCACCAGTTGGCACTCGGCAGTAGGAAGAAATGGCTTGCACAAGGCAGCAGACAGTCTGCAATCAAGAGCTCTCGGGCATAGATTTTGTGTGCAACATCTGTATACATTATACATGCACAAATATACATTCATATACAGTATATATTCCAAGAAATACACCACATCAGTTCTTCAGCGTAGCACTGTTTCTCTTGCTAGTCTGAACTGGAACCTGTTTGCAAGAATACTGTGGAGAGCTGGTGTGACTCTAGCTCTGTCTTTGATGAGCCCAAAATTCTGAATTACAAAATTAGCTTAACATGGATTCAAATGAAGTCATCACTGAGGCACATTCCTGCCCGAAACCTTTTAGAAACAGCAGATTAACCAATATAGACAAGAAAAAGTAAATCCCCTCCTGCCCATCCCAAATGGGCATCCAAACTGGAGCAGTTACGCTTCTCTTTCATCAACATGGTTGACCAGAGGATCACTTTGATCTGTTGTCCTCTCAAGAAGAGTTCTGTGGCCATCCATGCTGTCATGGACATCTCTTCTCCAACTGCTGTCCGTGCCCTGAGGGCTTCCGGCCACGGGGGTGTCTGTGCTCACCAAGCTTCCCGTCCGTGAGCGGTAAGGAGGAAGATCTGGCTGATTAGGGGATTCAGATTCAGAGCAATAAGGGGGTGGAGGAAGGTCAAACCAAGGTGGTCTGCTGTAAGACACACAACATAGCCAGAGTTACTGAAAACAGTGGTATGGAGTATGTAAGTTTTTCAGTTAAGAATAAAACGAGCACTATTTCTTGGCATTTCCGCGATGACTCCTATCAGGTGATCTCAGACAGACCTAGGTGCCTTACACCATTCATGTCATTCCAAAACCTCCACAGCACCACCAGGTACCAAGGCTTCTGGTCACGATGCAACACAGCTAATGACTTCCTGCTTAACACGCTACACTGGGATTCTCATTCATGTGTTGACAAACAAGTCTTGGCTCACCCTCAAAAAGGGCTGCAACAGGTGAGATTTTTCCTCTGTAACATTTACACAATCCGAGAAAGCACTCTAAGAGAAAGTAAGTAAATTAAGCACTGGATTTATACCTATGGATATAGATATGAACACAAGAAAGCTCTGAAGAAACCTCTGTTAACTGACAGAGATAAATGGCTTACAGTCTGCAAATAAATAATGAACTGCATTCTACACAAGATGAATTATTTTTGCCATCATGATATCACACGAAGAGCAACTGCTAAGTAGGCACAGACAAAATGAGCACTGGATTCAGTAAAATTGTTTTTTGGTTCTGATAGTAAACAAGTGAGGGACTGAAGGGCTTAGCAGACTGATATGAGGTCTCGGGAGCAATCAGCTCTGAAATTGCTGATGGTTTTTATCAGCCCAGGTGCGAAGCGATTACAATCTGGACTGCTGCTCATTTAGTTGTCCTTACTAATGAAAAGATATCACTATTACGAATGTCAATATTAAGACAAGGAAGCTGCTGCCAAATGCAGCAGAGAAAAGAAACATAAATTATTATATTATCATTCCCAGATCCCAGAGTGTGCACTAAAGAATGCCGACAGAGTGCAAGTGAACGATCTGGATCATCCAAGTTCATACCATGCCCTTTTTATGCACCAAGGATATCAGTTCAGCAGTTTTCTTTGGGAAGGATTTACATATAGGGTTAAAACAAAGGTTAATGACCTACAAATAAAACCAGTATCACCAGTACAAAGAGTAACACCCACAGAACTTCAAAGCACTTTCAGCTACTTAAAATAAGAATAGAGCTTTCTATTTGAGAGTACTTCTCTTCTGTGGGTGAAAGGGGAAGTGGTACAGAGCAGAGGGACAACACAGTTTCTCGATGCCAAATGCAGATCTCAACTTCATATACTTATCGCTCATCTCCAACGTCGTTTTTTTTCCTTTTTAATAATACGTCCTACAGCCTAGCTGGCTTTTGGCAAAAATCCAAATTCAATTTTCATGTTTTGATTCCAGACCAGCACAGAATATGTCTGTGAGAGAAGCGATACATTTCTTTGCATTTTCCTGCAGTGCTCAACTGCGCATGCAGAGAGAGCATGACCTAAGTCTGCCTTCTATGCCTTTAATACTAATAAGAGCAAGGGCATCTGACAGAATAGCAACACAGCACCTCCATCAAAAGGAATGATAAGGATAAACAAGAAGCAGAAGTACACATACACAGAGCTGCAACCAGCAGTCTGAAACTGGTGAGAACAGAATCAGCTCCCGTACGTACCTTTGGTCTAGCACAGCCTCCGAATAGGATGGTGGAGAGTCCAGATCCACGGGCCTGTGGTAGGTCTGATTGGACATGTACTGGATCCCATTGTTGACGTTGTAAGTGACGCTGCAGTGGTGTGGGTGATCGAGGACCACCAGGCGGGACAGCAGGACGGGGTGCTGCAGTCGGTGCACCGGCAGGGTCATGAGATTGTTGCGTTTTCGCTGGTGATGCAGGACTAAGGCGAGAAAGGCCACCACGAGTACAAAAATGACGGAGCTGCCAATGATAGCGTACGTAATACTAGGGTAGTAGAGGAGTTGATTTTCTGAGGTCACGTAATCTTGTCCGCTGCCTGCCTCTGCAAGACAAAAGGAGAAGGAAGCCTGAGGTAAGTTTCACTTTAAAATTGGGTTCTTCAGCCGACACTGTCCTTTCCATTAGCATGCTGTATGACAAAGCAAGTTTTCCTTTTTTTTCTGGATGGAAAGCAAATTAGCATATTAAAACCACACGCATGCAATTCAGAGGCTGGATGACCAACACTCGATCCATCCTCACTCACATTAAGTGCCTGCAGACAAACTAACAGGGAGACACTGAAGAACAGGAGAATACACACCGGTATGAAGCATGCACCATCTTGAGAGTATCTCCCCCAGCCCTACCTATCAATCATAACTATTTTTCCACAGGTTAGAACATCCACTTCTGAGATACAAGCGCACTACCTTAGCTCTCTATACCTTGCAAAGCATACCAGAATCAGAGATATAAAAGCCTGATCTTTAGTTTTAGTGATAACGTGCAGTGCAGTTGAGGTTTACATGGATTTATCAAAAAAAAATTAGAAAATACACCCTCTGCCCTGGAAAACTAGCAGTCCAAAACAAATACTAGAGAAAATAGAAATAGGTGCTCAGGTAAGTGTGCTTAGTTGGATGTTAGTGATCAGCAGACCTCCTGCTGGAAGAAATGCAAAAGAAAGGGTGTTGGAACTGCAGACAGAAACAGCGATGTCAGCCTGCTAAGATGTGATACCAGTAAAAGGTGTGAAAGCTTAAAAGCAAAGAGTGCAGTTTTGGAAATGAATGGTGAAAACAAACAAATTTAAAAGATGGGTTAGGCTATAACAAAATGAGGAAAAGTCAAACAAAATCAGGGCTGAGGCTGTGACAGATCATGCAAGTGAGCCTCAATTTGCCATGGAAATGGTCCGCAGAAAAGCTGGAAAGGCTGAGAGAGTGCCAGGGCACAGGAGCATGGTTGCAAACAGCAGCGGTAGAGGGAAAACTGATGATGAGAGGAGGTGAAGACCAGATCAGAAGAGGCACTTCACACACCACACAGTCAACGCTTTATGTGCAGGAAGCACTGAGGAGTCAGCAAAGTTACCAAGCATTATAAAAAGTTAAAATAGGGTCTGTTCAGAGTCGTGACACAGGAGAAGGAATTTCTACCCAGGCTCTTGGCCCAGAGCAATAAAAGGTAATGGACCGACTTTGGACAACATCCGCACAGATCTTGAACTGCACGCAAATCTTAGGAGGAAAAAACATAAGATAGACAAAATAATGCGAAGGAGGAAAGACTCAGAGAAGCAAAATGACACAGACACACTGTGCGATTGTCACACTTCAGATCAGCGCCAGATCCAGCAACCACATTCTCCTGACTCCATTTCAGCACCCTGCTGACAAAGTCAAACGGCATTTAAGTATCACCTTCTCTTTTTGGAGAATTTCCATTTCTGTGGAGGCTGTAACTCCTTACAGTCACAAAAATAGAAATGTTATCCTGACACAAGATGTTCACCTTCCTCAATCCAGCAAAACCACGAGGCTGAACAGAAACAAACAAGAAATCCCAACCCCTTGACCCTCCAAAATCCACACAATTATGAGAGGACCATCTATCCAAATTTCTAATTCCCTACAGCAGAAGGCTGGGACAGTAAATCTTAATACACCATTTTTCCTTTCTTTTACCTATCGACTGAAAACACTTCTTGGTCACCCACGACTGCAACTGAGCCACTTACAAACTTCTCCAGCAACAAAATAATGAAGCATATAAACAACATACCTGGAATAGAAGAGCTTTTTAGTAAGAAGGGATGAGAAGGGCAAGAAAGACTTTACCAGAACTAAGAGAACATGAATATTGGTCCAGTTACTGACTACAAAGCACACTTCTGCTCTGAATGGACGTGTCTTACTGATGACGCCACTCTAACCGCAGATCAGAGAGCTGCTCTGCGGGCCAGCTGCAAGCCACATTTCACCACAGAATCATCCCAGTTTTCATGATATCTGGTGTCACACCATAAATTTATTTCCCCACACAACAGTGCTGGAAAGAGAGCAGAAATCATCGTTACCGCACATCACGAGGGCTCTGCCTCACACAGCAAAGCGAACAGAGTCTGTGTGAAGAATGGAAGTCAGAGCAGAAGGGAAGAAAGGAGTGCACATGCACTAGGAAACTTAATTACAGCTCATCACATGCTGCTACGGCTCCTCTAATACGCTGCCTAAATTCACCAGCTGAGTAATGAATGCTTGTCACATACCACAGGCAAGGGCCAGCGTAGGGACCAGCCTTATGAAGACACCAACAAGTTTATTTGCAAGGACTGATCCATGGATGAATACCACTGCCTGGTAGGAAGGTAAATAGATGATGACAGCCCAGTAGCATGCCACAAGCCTTGCATTCAGCTTGGCTCACTAGTTACGCTGCATTGGCATAGGGCTGAGAACGGGATGCCTTTGCAGACTTGACGAGACCTAATTAGTTACCATGGGATCACTCTGCAGCAACACAGCCCCTTCTCTTTATAATCACCATCTTATTAAAAGGGAAGGAAAATTTGAGCAGCGAATTGTATGTCCACTTATTTTCAAAACTCTTAGGGTTGTCCTTCTGTTTAGGTTAGTATCTTCTAGGTCCTGCATGAAAAGCTTCCTTAGATCCAAAGAGATTTTGCCAAAAGTCAGATGTCTTAAAGAGGGATCTCATAACAGCTTTAGGACAATCCGAAGAAAAAATAAAAACCACATTTGTTTTATCTGGTTTTACTGTCCCTTTCACACAACAGTAACCTACCCATCTTCCAGAGATTTGGGGTAAGTTTGCGCTTAACATACAGTTTGGGATCTCTGGTATTACTGTGGCTAACCTGTTGTTTGCCACTATTCCTTTTCAAGTTGTTAGATTTATTGCTCGTATTCTCACTTAAGTCACCATATCTGTGAGAACAAGAGCCATCTAAGGGCCCGTGTACCCTAGGGAACACAGGGCAGCGTAGATCTCTCTGATCACAAGCGCAGCCACAACAGCACAGCTTGGAAGAGCACTACCTGGCCTTTGTTTGTACTGCTGGTACTGCTTTGGGGATCTAAATTAGCATCTCCATCAGCTCAGAGAGTACCAGTTTGTGGATGCCGAACATGATGCTGCACTGAGGAGCACAGATATAGCCTCTGAAGAGGGAAAAAAGTCAGGCTGCATCTGTCAAGTGCTCTTTCTGGAGCGCTGGGCAGTGCCGAGTACTTTACCAGAGATGTTCTCTCCCCACGCAAATAATCCAGCTCCCTCAACAGGCAGTCTCTATACCCACAGAGTACACCATACCCCAGAAACAGAGCTCTGCCTTTCTGAACTGAAATACTTTCTTACACTACAAAAACATACTTATTCTTCCCTTGGAGGTGAGTTTTTTGGCTGAGTATACAAAATCCTAAAGTCTCTTAGCAAAAGACAGTCACAAACGAAGTCCAGCGGTATTCCACTTCCATTGTGGTGCAGTTTAAACCAAGCCCAATTTATGTCTCAGCTTCTCCTTTTTCCCTAGCAAAATCATTAAGTGAAAAGCTGTAAAAGATGAAAGTAATGTTACCTGAGCCTGCCATCAGTGCTTGACTTGCAGTCCTAGAGAAAACACTTGCCATGCAAAGAAAATGAAATAACTGCTCTTAATGGTCTCCTTCCAAAATAATGTCCCAGAAAGACAACTAATCCATATGGCACCTAGAAGTAGCAGAACTATGAGACAGTTTTGACTACAAGAAATATTTAGAGCATGCTTTTTCGTCTATTATCTGATCCTGTTGAAATGAATAACTTACTGATGATCTAGCACATTCTCCCATGCCCTTGCAGTGCCTCAGCTCTTCTGTACCTCTAACCTGCAGAACACAAGGGAAGGTACACATGCTCCCTCTCCTCTTACTGCTTTGTCTTGACAGTGCCTTTGACTGCGAGGAGAAAGCTTTGCACAAAGAGAAAGCGGGGTGCAAACAGCTGCTTCCAAAGAGGTGTCATCCCAGTTTGCTGCGGAGTCCTGAGAGTACACAGGGGTGTGGAAGGGAATGACGGGAAGCTGAGACTGCTTTACAGTACAGCCGTACAAATTTTGTGTGCCTTAGAGGGAGAAGGTGAGATACAACACCTGAGAAATCTTAGCTGCACATGCAATACTACTTCAGAAAGAAAAAGCTGCAACCCTTTCGTTCTGCTCCAGTAACTTTCAGCAAATGTTTACACATTGCAGAAGTCACTGAACTGAATTTCCTGGTAATTCAGTCATCTTCTCCCAGAAGCAGCAGGTATTATCCACTCAGGTTTTAAAAGTTTTGTCTGCTCTTCTATTAAATGCAAATTCACCAAAAAAAAGGTGAGCAGGCAGTCTAATTTAGCTTAAATTCATGGAGTGTTTATTCTTTCATGTTTCTTTCCCTGAAGAAGATCTATGTTTTCTAATCACACCACGTATAAACAGTTTATCAATGCCACTTATGCCTATTAAACCTTATTACCTGGGAAATGCTGAATCTGCAGACCGGAGATTTTTGGAGTGTAAAAACCTTTGTGAATAATTTAGGAAAAGAGTGATAAAGGAAACATAACGGGTTGTGCTCAGAGGGCTATCTTATTGACTGTGAACAAATTTGCTGTCTCAAAGTTTTTAAAAAGGTCTGAGTAACTGCATTAAGTCTGCCAGACACTGGGATGAGGGGCTATTACTTTATCTTTCGCAATTCTCTGCTCAAGCCTGGCTTTTCACAGTTCATCAGAGAAAAAGCTTTTGAAATCCATAATCTGAGCAGACATCTGTAGCCTTAATGAACACAAGTCACGGTCCATCTCCAACAAAGACGCTACTGTAACAACACATTTAAATTCCAACTGGTTAAAGAGCAGATCTGCAGCTTGGAAGGTTAGAGACGACAAAATCAAACCCAGACGGGCAGAGCCTCCGCCCTGTATTTACTTTTTGTGCTGCACTAGTTCCTACGGCATCCAGCTAAGCCTCCAAACCTGAAATTTCTCATCTTTGATGACCTTACGTCCCACTAAGACAAGCCTTAAATAGATTTGTGCACTGGACTTTCAAAATATTCTTTGTCCAAGTGACGACCTTCCTAACCTTGTTATTTAACTCCCCCGACTGTCCTTTTCCAAGCGACAAATACAACCTAATCCGGACAGCACAGGCCCTTGACTTCAGGCAGTTTCATGCTCAGTTATCATTCGTTCTCCCTCCCCCAGACAGCCTCGTATTTCCCTTAGACACCTGAGAGGAGGATTTGTTTTCAACTGCATCGAAGGAAGAGCATTCCAGCGCTGCTTTGGCATTCTGTGTTTCAGGCACAGAGGAGAGAGTTGTTATCAGAGGCGTTACACATGCTAAACAGACGGTAGCTACGGGTATTGGCCAAAATAATACGGTATGGTTACACCTTATTAGGTACTTGGCAGGTGCAGAAGATTTCTAGGAAATGAGCAGATTGAAAGCCCTGATTCCTTCCAGGTGCATCTACAAGAGCAATGGCTTCACATCAAGACAACCCGGAGCTGCACAGATGTCCTGGCCTGACAGGGCCCCAGGCTATTCTGTGTTTCCCCCTGTGCTGACCACAGTGCTTGAGAAACGCTGGACACCGCGATAACGAGTGTATGCCAAATACAGATGTTACTGCCCCTCCGCACTGCTGCCCCTTTCCGAGGGGACAAATGCTGTGCCCAGACGGGCTGTTTCGTGTTGTCTTGGTCCACCACCCTGCAGACTGCCCACAGCTCCTGGTTCGTGGGAGAGCTCTCAGGGCCTCCTGCCAAGACCTTCTGTACCGACAAGAACTCCACCTTCCACAAAAGCATAAGCATTTCAAATATTAATCAGAAGTCTACATAGCACCGCGTGCTCTGTCTTTGCCTATTCTTTCAGATGACTGAAAAGTGTAATGAAAGAGGGTTTCCCTGTACTATGCACTTTCCAGGCTCTGAGCAAGACACCGGCCACCCTCCCACAGAATTTAAGGCCATGCCTAAGCCAGAGGACACGCAAACAACACACGGACACATACAACTAGCCAGCGAAGCACAGATCAACCCCCAGACAGCTTTAGTCAGCAAAAGCAGCAGCAGTCTCAGCGCGTCTCATTCAGTGCATTGGAATGAGTGCAGCACCCATGCCGTCCCCCCAGACGTAAGCCCCGCATCCTGACCACGTACCAGAAGAGCAGTGCAGCTGCGGGAACAGCAGCTGAGTCATCAGTCTGCAGATCAAGAGCCTCACCTCTCACATGCCCTCCTTTTTATCTTCTGCAGGGCTGGATAATTATTCCATTGCACTTCACACATTGCACTTTAAACATTAAAAGAAAAAGAAAAAGAAAAGAAAAAAACATAAAGCAGCAAACTGAGCAAATAAGTAGAGAACTAAGAAATACTTAGCAGTAGCCATGGCAACTAAAGTTCTAAAATTAACTTGACAGCAGTGTAAAAGACTGCAAAGCCAAAATGTGCCACTGAGCATGGAAACAAAAGGGCCAGGCTCGGCACCTGGATGGAAGCCAAGGAGAAAAGTGTTACTAGAAGGCAATTCAGGATCACCAACGTTGATCTAAGCAGCACTTCCTGGACATATCAGTCCAAAAGGCTGGTGTTTTGATTATTAACTCACAGTCAGAATAGAAACTGCATAAAAGCAGGGAAAGAACACAAAAGGAACGGACGTTCTCCTACCGAAGTCCTCCTCTCTAGGTAGAGGGTTTAGCTGCTTCTGTTGGCTTCCTTTTTCTCTTTTGAAAAGGGGATACCGAAGTCAAGGAGAGTGGCAAGGAGTTTGTTCCTGCACGTTTCTCCTAACAACGTTTTGTGACAGGAAGATGCCCCTCAGCAAGAGCCCAATGCAGTGAAAGCTCAAGGGGCTTCCGCTGTTACTGTCCCCCTCCCAGCCACCTACCTAAACCACTTCTAGAGAAGGAAAATGTCAAACAGCACCACTACTTCTAAGGCTCTTTTGAAGTGCATGCTCACGGTGGCCCAAGCTTACCAAATAAAGCAGGAAGTGCTTCAAAGAAAAGCTGTACTCTCTTTGTACGCCAAGCGGGCTCTTGTCACAACCTGTCACAACCAGCAGCATCCCAGCTACCAGCCCCAGTACAAGCACTGCATCCAAACCAGAAGTAAGAGCCAATGGTCCTGTGCCTTCCCTTCCTTCCCTTCCAGCCTGCTCCTTCCCCCCATCTCCCAGGAGACGTTCCAGTCTTGCCTTGTGCAAGTCTCAAGCAGCATTCCCCAGCTGCACAAGGAGTCCAGATTCTGATTATCTGGATTAGCTACATAATCCACTGCGTACAATTAATGAGCAGTATTGTGTAGTCTGGGAAGGAAATGTGAAAGATAATGAAACAGCAAGTACTTGGTCCTACAGCTGGCACAAAATTATGTCACCTGTGTAGGGCATGTCTCCAGGACCCCATCCCCACCAAACCTCAGCCAGGTGACACAGGTAGAAGGTCACCACGGTTCTTGAGAGGTAGTATCCATAATCACCCAGGCTCTAAAAATTGTAGATTAAAAACAGCATAAAAACAAGAAAAAAAAATCAAGGAAAATAATGTTTCAATGGAAAAATTAACAGAGTTGTGGAATTCAAACAGCAAGACCAAAGTGGACTCAGACTAAGTCTCCAACATCAGGTTTGTCTTTACCTCTTTAACTAAACAAAGATATTTAGTACAAAATTCACTTGTATCTTTGGGAACACTGGCAAATCTATGCACAAGTGCACAGTCCTGCCTTCTGTAAAGGTTAATTGGTGAAACAGAAGCCTGAGGTCGGTAAGCGCCTGGACGTTGCATCAGCTCTGCTCCCTGCCAGCACAGCAGCACGGGCTACCTAGATTAATTCTGAAAGGTCTTACACAGTTTCAAGTCGAAAGAATGAAGGAAAATAGATTTATCAAAGCCCACAGGTGAGCTTGCCTTTCCTATTCCAGTCTGACCCTGAAGGTTTGGAATCTAAGCTTCCATGAAACACTCAGCTAACATTCCTTGCAATTGCTTTAGCATCTAGAAAGAAGAAGAAAAAAAAAAAAAAAACGCTTCAAAACAAAAATTCAATTAATTAATATGAAAATCAACAGATTAAACATTTCCATTTTTTTATCATCTATTGACGCTGAAGCTTAGTTACACCAAGTTGCAAAACTGATATTGATATCACGGATGATCTAAATCTACGTGTCTGCAAAAAAAAATGCATGTTATTTCAATAAAATGCCTGGAAAAAGCTGAATGTGGGATGCTGCACAGGACAGGCAGACGATCTGCATTTTACAGAGTTTATACCGGAGGTTGGTAAGAAGAGAGGCACAGTGTTCAGCGAGAATGTGCACATTAACTTCTTCCTAGCTGCTGTGTTAGTGGTATGGACAGCTGGTGTGTAAGAGGGATAATAAGGCTTGCAGAGACGTGGCGCAGGGTTTATGGAGCCTGCAGAGTCAGCCGTACTTTGCAAGGAATATTGCTAGCTTAAGTGTGATTTAGATACGCTGCAAACTAGGTTTTTTAATCAGCTTTTAAATTTAGTCTAATCCTTCAAGGACTATTTTAAAGGATCTACTTTTTGAAAAACTGCTAGTATGAAGTCCACGCGCTCAGTTTCAGATATTGCTTTTATGAATCCTATTTTTGCTAGAATTGTGAAGAGGAAGAAATGTTAACAGATAAGCAGTCTACGCAGCTGTCGTAGTTTTAGCGGGGACAGCGTTAATTTTCTTCCCAGTGGCTCACATGATGTTGTGTTTGGGATTTTTGATGAAAATAGTGGTGGTAACACACTGACATTTCAGTTGCTGCAGAGCCGAGACCTTTCCAGCTCCTCGTGCTGCCCTGCGAGTGGGCAGGCTGGGGGTGCCCCAGGAGCTGGGAGGGGACAGAACCAGGACAGCTGGCCCACACTGGCCGGAGGGATGTCCCACACCATGATGTCCCACATCACGCCCAGCAATAACACAGCTGGGGTCAAGGAGGAGGAAGGGGGGATGTTCAGAGTGATGGTGTTTGTCTGCCCAAGAAACCTTTCCACATGACAATCCCCGCTTCCCTGGAGGTGGCTGAACACCTCCCTGTCAATGGGAAGTGGTGAATGAATTCCTGGGATGGCTTTGCTTGTGCTCACAGCTTTTGCTTTACCAGGTAAGCTGTCTTTATCTCTACCCATGAGTTCTCATGCTTTTACCTTTCTGATTCTCTCCCCCGTCCCACGTGGGGAGTGTGAGCAAGCAGCTGCGTGGTGCTGAGCTGTAAAACCACAACAACATGTCCTAACAATTTAGGAACTGTTAGTAAGATGTGACCTCGAGTAAAAACCAAAGCAGAAAGAGACAGACAAGACCTGCTAGGTCACCCAGATGCCATCCCAGCAGTCACACTACACATCATCCATTTGCACCTACCCAACACCCCTCCACTGACTGCGACTGGGATGCAACAGAAGAAACCAGCAGCAAAACCACTCCAGCCAGAGCCCTGCAGGCTGCCCTGGCTGGCCTCTGCCTGCCAGAGAGGAAAGCAAGACCTCAGCAACGGAGTGCATCTGGGCAGACGGTTCGTACCACGGCAGAGCTCAGCGCTTGGCTCCGCCAGAGAAGGCGCCTGTGTGAAGCTAGGTGACAGGATGCTTCCTTTCAGAGCCATCCCAACTTCGCATTGCATTTGTTCGATAACCAGTGCTTCCTTACAAGCATCACTGTCTTCAGGATGGACCTCTAAAAAGGTCTCAACAAACATCAGATTTGGTTGCACATCAAAATCAAAATATTTCCTTTAATATTATAAGCAAAGAAACAATGCCTAAAAAGCAGCAGCAAAGATGGCAACAATTGGTTGTGACAGTGGTTATTGCACAGCCTGGTTTGGCTCCCAAGTCACAGAATAGACAGCAAAATATTTTAAATATTTAAAGAAAAAAAAAGTGAAAAAAAAATAGAATCAAAGAGAAAAAAAAACTGAAAGAAGCAAGTGAAGCAAGGTGGAAAAAAATGCCTTTGAAAGTGAGAGCGTACAAATGGGACATCAATGAGCATCTGGAAGGCATTAACACCAGGAAGAAGAAGATAAACTTGTGCTTTTCATCATCTGCTAAAATCTCACTTGATCAGAAAATGTGACAATGAAGATAGGGAGTGGGAGGGGACCATTCAAAGGCTGTGGTTGCCGGTGGCTCACTACAAACCAGAAAGCTTTTCAGAGGGGCCCAAAGGGCTCTATTCTCAACCTGCTGCTGATCGGTGAGTACCGGAATGACAAAGGAGAGGGAACACGCTTACTCAGTGCACTGTTAGGCAATGCTCGACAAGATTAAAATGCAAAACGATCTGGAAATAGCTGAAATGGTCTGGGGCAGATGTAGTCCGGTGTCAGCAGAGAATAAGGTGTTAATTGGCGGTGAAATAAATATGCAACCCCAACGCGGCTCAGCTCTCGCAGGGTGTCTCTGCCGGAGGATTTAGCAAGCTCAGGACTTCGCACTTCAAACAAAACCAACAAAAAACAACAAGAAAACAGAGTCTGGTGGAGAACAGCATGAATGCTCCTGAAGACACGGCATACCATGAAAGAACCTGGCTTGTTCAGGCTGAAGAAAACAAGGGAATTAAGCTTTTAATATTTTCAAATACAGAAGCGTTTTGGTTTGGGTTTGAAATGACAGAGAAAATCAAAACAATACCTGATTTAACAATATAGACTCCATGCCTTCACAAGCTGCAGGAAAGTGTCCCGAATGCATAAAAAGAGAGATCACATCTTTATTTCATATGTCTAATTGATTAGAGCTGCTACCTTGTGTTTGAGCGGCAGCAGCTGTAATACCTCCACGTGCCTCCGTGCCTTGTGCTCTCTGATTTCTGGTTACCCTGACGGTTCTCGTGGTTTTCTCATGTGGATTAACATCCCTTTATGTCCTTAGGAGAGTTTTCCAAAGCTTTTCTACAGAATATCAAAAATCCTACAGCTTTCAATCAAGGCAGGTTGAATCTGAGCCACCTACCCCAACAGGCAAAGCCCCCCAGCCACCTCCTATCAACTCCCTCAGCCGTGCGTGTAGCTCGGTGTCAGAGGCAGCTTTCTAAGCAGCGAGGAGAGAAAATCAAGCACCAGAATAGATCGCCTCCGGAGACTCCACACCTGCATCCCCGGAGACCTTCAGAATGTGGCAGGTACGTGTGCCAAGAATAAGAGATAAAGGTGCCTTCAGTTCAGCCAATGATGGCCAAGATGCCTCTCTGGAGGGCCCCTGAGACCTGAGATAGTCCTGAGTATATATGCTAGCCTGCAGTCCAAACAACAACAGACCCTGCCAACTAAATAGCCCACAACACCCCACAAGACCCAAATTTGGGTTGCTTTTCCAAGTGAGCTGACAAGCCAGCACTAGTTTCGCCAAGTCTGCCTTTAGAGAAACAGAAAGAAAAAAAAAGACTGAAAAAACCCTGTAACAATGACCATGGATCTCCTCTTAAATAATTTCATTTAATTTGTTGCATGATCTCATCCTCCTGCCAAGTTCAGTAGAAGTTCATACTTCATTGACAAACCTATAAATTGTACAAGCCTTCCAGGCTAACCACACATTAATAAAGGAAGAAGGAGCTCATCTCCTCCTTTCATGTGCAAAGGAAACTTGGATATCTTTCCTTTGTAGATGACTCCAGTATAACATTTCAGACAGTAAATCAAGGTATTATAGTACCTGGGACTTTCTCCAGAACCTTCATTCCTCTTTGTGAAATATGCATTATAAAAATTTTGGTCTCACTTCAGCAAGTTTTCACATAAATAAATTAAGCAAAAATATCTTTAATTACAGAATGAAGAAAATTGCTGCATTTGATGAAAGGTTGTTTATTCAGCGCTGACAAACACAGCCTAATGAATGTGAGAGTGCCAGATTTGTTCTCACTGAAGATGAAGTCTTGCTTTTTGTTTCCACAGAGATTGGGGAAACATTTATCTTCCCTTTGACCCTGGCTGACTGACTGAACTAGTCATACTAAATTGTGCAATTCTGGATATGAAAAGCATCTGTGTACCACGCAAGAAAGAAAAATGTATTTTATCGTTTGTATTAAGAAGCAGGAATCATAATTATTAATAACTATGTCAAGATAATTACTGTACGCAAGGACAAATGAAGAGATTTTTGGTAGCATACTTACAGTTCACATTCTGTATGGGAAGACTAGAGGCAAATAATAATGATTAGTACAGCTAAGCATAGTTTAAAAGGCCCTGAATTAGCTAACGTGCCACATGAAAATGAAACTTTATTGACAGATTCTTGGTCTAATGCATAGCAGTGGTAAAGAAGGTTAATAGAAAACTGGCTTATCACAAGCAAAGGATATTAAAGTATTGTTGCACGGCTCTACAAAACCCCAGTGAAACCACGTTTGAACTGTAGCATCCTATTTTGGCCAGCTTATTGGAAGACAGACAGAATTAGGTTGGTGAGAGTACAGCATCAGAAACAAAGATGATGAATGGGAAAACAGAGCTTAAATATCAAGAGAAAAAATGTAGGATTTATTCGGTCTAGAGAAAAGATGATTAAGAGGAGACATGATTGAAGTATTTATAATAGCCATGGGTTATAAAAATGAAGCTGGGTGACTCATTTTTAGACTGTTGGGCAGACCACAAATAAAGGCAACAAGGGTACGAGGGAATAGATCCAGGACAAATTTAACAATACATTTCACAGATAGAAGAGGAAATAGATGAAATGATGTTGCCTGACTATAAGCAAAAGCTGGGTGGGTGTATAGAGTTATGTGCTGGGGAATAACCACATCATGTGGGACAAGCTTCTTGGGAGCAGCTTTTGGAATAGCTGGCAGATATAATTTCAAACTGTAAGAAACAAAACCATTTGCTACTCCTTTATAGTGTATATGCAAATAACGACGCTATTTCTTTTATAGTACTCTTCCTTCAAGTATTTACAGAGAAATCACAAAAACGTTACAGCAATGCAATACGATAGGGAAACATGCTCCTCGCCTGAAAAGCAAGGCTCCAACTGATGAAGTGACTTACCTGAAGCTGCAGAACTCAACATCAGGATCAGAACCAGCAGTTCTCAGCTTCCATCACACATATCCTTCTCTCCACACACTTTTATAGATATTTACTTTGTCATTACTACCACAAAAGAGGTAGTTTTATTGCTTTGCTGTAAAGCAAACCTAATTATTCTCAAGCAACTCAGTAGCGTCCTCCCCAGCACTGTGCTGTATGTTGTCGTATAATCTCAAGCGTCCATCATTCAAGACAGAGATTGAGTTAGCGTGTCTACATATGAGATTAAAAACTTGACTAGATGCAAACTAGGAACAAAAAAATTTAAAAAAAAAGAATAAAATCACGTCAGATTCTAGACTAAGTGGAACATATCAAACAGCTGGAAAGTATTGGGGGAAAAACACACACACACTTGTCACGCTCCTCATGATGTCTCTCTCCTCTTCCAAACCATTTTCCTGTGATCTTTCAGCTCATTTCTATTTCTGTAGGTAAGGACCCCATCAAAAAGACCTCTGGAGGCTAAGGGCCCGACTCTGATCTCAGCATCACTGAGTACAGTGCAGTCACTCTCTCCTCATGCTCTCAAAGATCAGGCTGGTTCCCTGAACTCGCACTCACCTGCACAACACTACAGCATTCTCTCCCAACTTTCTGAATACCCAAACAATAAAACAGTGCAATTTGCTTTGATCAGGCTTTTCACCAAGTTTCAAGAGCGGGAGAATTAGAACATAGTGGTTACGTAGGACTCTTGAAGTGACAGATGACCTTGGAGACCCCTACATGGGAAAAGCAGATCCTAAAAGGCCATTTTCACACTCTGGGGGTGCAACTACCCTGCCTCACGAGTTTCACGGCAGTTTTGAAGGAATTAAAACAAAGAACAGCCTCCATAACTAAGCCAGCTAAAAGTTTAATTAAATACAATTGCTTGCTGTGCTTCCCTTCCCCAAACAGCCTCATGCATATTCATCACTGTAATTACAGGAGTAAAAAAACCTCCACAACTAATTATGCCACGCTTCTCATCTTCTGTATGCCTGGAATTTTTTACATAATTACTACTGAAATTAATTGCAAGTTAGTTAATTTTGCACTTTGTCCTTTCAAGCTTAATTGAAAATTAAAATTTCTCAAACCAAGTCATTCTTGTAAGCCTGGTGCTTTTACCTCTGGTGGTGCCATACACCAGAATGTTCTTTTAATTGCTTTTAGGAACGTAGCACAGAGCACTGCAAATTTTATCTTTTAAAATAAGAGGCTGTTAGCTTAATACATATTTACTATCGGCTTGTTAGTTGTGCACTGTTCAAAGAACATCCAGCCTGCCCACTGCCACTCGCCATCTCGTGTGATGCATTAGCACGTCATCCCCTGAGACACGAGCTACTCCATCAGTGCCACGGTTAGTTTACATCAAGCTCAAAGCTGGGTTTGTTTTTTGTCTGTGGTTCAAACGTTCTGCCTAATATTTCAAGGGCGACTAATGATTTTGGATGTCCAGTTCAACAAGAGAATTTGAAAATATTCCTTCTCTTGGGAGGCAGGGGAAAAGCAAGAATCAAATAGGAAAGCCAAATTTCAGCTTGGCCTAGAAAAATAATTGACTGCATTTTTTTTTTACTTCGCCTAGAAAAATACTTGCCTCGGAACACATGCTCCATGTGGCAAATTTTTAAATAAACAGTTTAAGTCTTTCAAAGCAATAAGCAAATGTTTAACAGGGTCTCCTCATTTGCTGGGGTGGTCTGTTTTGTTTGTACACGTGATGGTGTGCTGATTTGGGATATGCCTTTTATGAAGGACCCAGTACAACATAAAATCTTGCTGTCTATGAAATCCACGTAGTGACAGCAGGCACAAGTCACAAGCCCTAGATGGGGTTTCCATAACGCAACTGGTGGTCAAACAGGAGCAATTAGACGCCTGCACCACACAGCCCTGTGAGAATCAACCAACTATCGAGGTTATTTCATTTAAACCCATATCCTTGCTACCTAATAATGTCAATATTAACTTTCTGGCCAATTAAAATAATTCATCAATGAAAAACAAACAACAAAAAAGTCAACCTATCTCTTCTCCAAATACCTTCACCAGCCTAATTCTAAAGGGTTTCTTTCTGGGTTTGATCAAATTTAGACTTTTCCTTCTGTCAAGAAAACTTGACAATGTCTAATCAGCTAGTGGGCTTTCAAAAGAGAAATTTGCAGACAAAGCACTTGTTCCTTACTCCTCCACAACCTCTAGGCCATTTACCTACCTCAACGCCATGGGTAAATTTTCTCTTATAATCTTTCAAGGCTTTCAGGAACAAGAGGAGAATTTTCAGGAACAAGAAGAGGAGTGAATTGCAACAGCAAAAGGTGCCAAGTTTATATGCTGTCTCCATCAGAAAGCAAATTCATCTTATGTTGCATGGCATAGCAACAGCTCCATGAACAAGACATCATTGTAACATTAAGGGAATAAAACAGGTTTATCACTTCTACGATTCTGCAAAAATCCCTGTTGCTCCAACAGGGCAAAAGATCTGCTCACAACAAAACTGTGGTGAAGATCCATGGGGTGGGCTATCCTGACAGAAGGGAATCATTACTGCTGACTTGTCCTTTACTTACCAAGAGCGAAGATGCAAAGGGCTGAAGAGGAACGCCTCAGATATAGCACGATGTCAATACAGGAGATGGCAATAAAAACTGATACAAGCAACCTCAGTTGTAATAAAACCAGAATGTTTCAGGATCTCGTTGCAACAAAAATCAGATCCCAGACACATAATTCCATCTTCTGTGTGGGAAATTGCCTCTTAGAGCATGTGACAATGGTGCTGAAGTCCTGAGCAATAACAAGTTGTATGACAGGGCACATGGTTAAAGCGGCCTTGGGCCACGACTACATTAAGAGACAAACACATTTTCATCACTTCAGGGAGACAGGCACATTGTAGGCACTGGAGCTGCTATTGTAAGGAAGGTGGAACCTTAATTGCCAAAAGGAATTCCCCGTTTTAAAACTCTTCAGTGTAGAGCAAATAGCGAGTTCCCAGGGTACATAGGGAGTAATTAAAAAGGTAATTAAGAAAAGCATTGAAAGTCAAGAGCCCAAGAATGCCAAAAAAAAACCCACTTCCAGTAAGTGTTGTAAAGAGCTATGACCAGCGATCCCTTACCAGTGCAGGAAATGAGTATGGTATTTGTTCTGTGCCTCTGCACCCTAAGAGCTGTTGAACCTGTGATCCACGTGTGTGGTGTTAACCAGGAGGTTCTGAACAAGCTAGACCTGGGGACAGTGCCAGAAAGGACAATTTCTCTTCCACAAATAATTTGAAATTCAATGATGAAAACCCCCGGCTTGTTTACCATGTCTAATTTAAAAAGTGATGCAGAATTTAAATCCAGTTGAATACCTTTATGGACAGCCTGTAGTTAAATACTTCAAGTCACTTAAATTGCAAAGCTTTGTAATCAAGTCTAACATTTTCTTAAATAGTTTTTCCTCATTCTGGTAATGGTTAGCAATAGCATTACACAGATACACGCACAAAAACATAATGGTTTGGTGTGAAATTCTTCTTTTTTAAAAAAAAAAATGTACTCTGCATCTTTCATCTAGTGAGCCTTCAACATCTTACTCAAAGCTTGGAAAACAGATGCCAGGGACATTCCAGGCTAGTCCATATTTTCTAAGGATTTCTCTATGCACACTATACTAAGTACCTACTATAATGAGATTCATTTTGAAAACCTCAGAAAAAAAAAAGAAAAAAAAAATCAGATGTCAGTCTTGCAAATGTTGACTGTCATTTATCTCAACTACCCACCATAGCACTTCTGCTTTAATTAAATATCAAATCGGTCAAGTAGGTATGCAGATTTAATTGCTGCTGCGGCTTAGAAAGAGCCTGTTTCCCCTTGAGACACCAGTGAAGGTTAGTGGGATAACCTCACACGAATGGAAAATCCTCCGTTCGGCGAGTCGCTGGACACAGGAATTTGTCCCCTCCGGCACAGCTGAAATACCATTCTCAGCAATACGGCGCTCTCCAAGAAGTACTGGTTTAACAAGTTTAATACAAATACACCTGAGATTTATGACATCTGAGCACTTGATGGAAATAAATGAAGAGGACCGTTAGAGGGAAATGGCCTGTTCAGCACGAGCTCTGCCACTTCAATAGGAGTGGGCTCAATGTCCTAAGTCCCTCAACACCCTCAGGTCCGACTGGTATTTTTCTCCTCTGGCTCGTTATTCTAAGCAACCACTTCACACAGCCACCTTGGCACCGGAGCCAGGGGTCAAATCACTCCAAGAGAAACAGCCAGAGCTCTCACAGAGGATGGCAGGTGCTACAGAAAAGAGAAAAAAGAAGGGGAAACCGAGGAAATAGCTTCAAGCCAGAAGTGAGTCAACACACCTGAGGGACAGAAGTCTTTCAAGGTACACAGCATCCATGCAAAGGAGCGTTTCCCATCAAACGTGCAGAACGAGGGCTGTCACTCGAGCGGAGTCTCTGCAGAGTTTTCTGTTTGCGTTGAGGGTTTGGAAGAGACCAAAACCACACCCAACACCATCACAGAAAGTTCTGGTCTCTCCTCACCTATGTCCGAAAGGGACTTCCAGGCTGGCTGCTGGCAATCTGAAACCCACCTCACCCACCTCCAGTCCTCTGTAAAAGCAAAGCTACGTACATCTGCTTTCTTTTTCTGCACTAAGACTTGCAATCAAGGATCTCAGAAGACTCTGTATCAGATGGAGACTGGTTCTGGGCAGAACCCAAGCAACAAAAGCCATTACTTGCTTATTGACACCTGAGCAGCTGAACACCAAAGCTGTCTAGTAGATAACAGCAGGCATTTGCCTTTCTTCAAGAAAACCATACATTTTCCACAGAAAACAGCGGCTGAGAAGGTACTTAGTAACACAGCCCTCTCGCATTTACAAATTGCAGATGTTCCCAAGTATCTTTATAACCCTCCTCTAATACACTGTCTAGACAAAAACAAAAAACCAAAGCCCCACAGAACATATGACGCTTTCTACGTCCTCTGAGGGACATTAACCAATAAATCAGGTTTTGCAGAATAGAAAAAAAATGCATCTTTTTGAAAGTGACTTGCCAAACTTTAGTAAAGGAGGGTTTTTCTGCGCTCAGTAATTAAACCACGGTGCTTTAAGGACAAATAGCAGGAGACCATTCCCAGGACAATAATTAAACCAGTATAGAAGTAACAGTCTGTAGAGGTGAAGGGGAAATCAATGAGAACTGCTGTGCTGCACACCCTCTGTTCAATATGGCATCTTCTACAAAGACTTTAAACTGGACGCTCATTGTACAGAGCAGATCTTTTACCTGTTCTTCATTGCATGCTAATTCCATCGGAGAAGGCAGCATTATGACATTTAACACAGAAGATTATTTTTTTTCTGTTCTCCCTCACCAGCACCTGATAGCAAAGGATATCAGGCTTGTGGGATCTTAACTGCTCGAGGGAATTCGGATCCCTGCTCTTTGATCTCCCCAGAGTTATGGAGCCTACTCGGGCTGTAACACGGGGCCTGGCAATTCGAGGGTTCACCTCGGAAGCAGGAGATGCCAGTTCTGATCTCCCACCCAAGGATCGCTTATGGTTTTCTATACGGTGCAGCACGGAAACGCAGGGGCTGTACTTAAGGCAGAGAACGGAATCCCTCCCCAGCCATCTTTGCAGCATCCTGCCTCTGTCTCACCCTCACCAGCCCAAAGACTCTCAAATACCTTCTTAGAAAGGAAGAAAAGGAAGGAAAAGAGCGTTTCCACACAAACAGCCTGAAGACATACACTTAACAGCTCTCTCCTAAAGCATATTGGTTTTAATCACCTTAGGCTGAGGGCAACAATGTGTTTCATACCCTTGGACAAAGATTTGACTGTGATAGTGGATGAAAGGGAAAAGCAGCTTACCCTGGGTCTTTTTGAGGCAAGTGGATGCAAATGCTCCGTTTCAGGTGGAATTTAATCCTGTTTGTGCACGTCAGTCCTGCACCCTGGGAGGCTTTGGTAAACAAAGTCCTGCAGGGAGCATCTCCAACAGAGGGAGGTGTGAGACAGACAACAAACTGCTTTCCCCTGCCCAAACAGAAGCAGGAACAGAATACCTCGTCTGCATTAACCTTTGCAGATTTTTATTCTTTTATTTTTGAACAGCTACTTGCCAGGCCTCAGTGGCAATGACAAGTGTCCTTCTCGTCCTGCTGTCTCCACCATGATCAACGGTGTAGCCCTAAACCACGGGGGGGCAGATCAGCAACAAACTTTCTTTATGACTTTGTCTTTGATACAGTTTCTTGGCTGAAACTCCAGATATAATTCTTCATTTGCTTACTAGTTGCTCTCTGTTCCTTTGCTAACCGGATATGAAGTACTTCACTTAATGAACTGCACATCCTTCTTTAATGATCCTTCCTAATGCAGTGCATTTTTTAATAGTGGGCTGAGTAGAAAAAAAAATCCTGCATTACATCACCCGAGGCCAATACTTTCTTAACTAAGGGAAACATCCCTTAATCTGAAGCCCAGCAGACAAACTTCATCTCTTCTATTTACCGATACTCAGTGAATGCATGCCACGAAGCGCAGGCATTTGCCATGGCAATGCATTCAGTAGGGCTTGTGGTGTAAGATAAACATTTTAAATACTAGGTACAAATGCCTTCTTTTCCAGCAGAGGCGAGCTGCTGCTCATTCTTCCATTGTACGCTGCACAATTATTTTTAGCAGTTCAAGGAGTGGTGTCAATAAGCGCTACCCCAGACTGTGTTGTGCAGACACAGCCCGAGCCTCTGCCTTCCTCCTGTAACTAATGACACATTTTTCCCGAAGCACCCAGGACACGTTTCCATGTCCATGATCTCTTATTGCGGACCAGCTATGTCTGAATTTTTTCTTCCACCCCTTCCTGGCCCACAGAGAAATCAATCTGTTTCTTCCCATGGGACCCAAAGTTTCTCACGCTGCAGGAAATAACTCTGGCACTGCACGAGTAACTTGGAAACTCCTGGTCATTAAAATGTCCTAGAAAGAGGCAAGCAAGCTCTGTCACCTGCCTAGAAAGATATTGCAACCTAGGGTGAAAGGCTGAAAACAGGACACAGACCTACACTTTGAAAGCCACGACTTGGCCGTGGATAAAGCCTGCTCCTTGTTACGGAGATCTTTTGGCAGGAGGAAAACCTCCCAGGCACTCTGTTCTCCAGTAATAAAGGCACAGGCACACCATGCCGTCTTAACAGTCTGTTCCTTTCTCATTTTCACTTCTGTTTGCTCTGGTCAAACAATTAACCTACTCTGCTGGTTAAAAAGCAACTTTCTCCCCCTTCCAGTCAGTACAGCCTCCTCCCCCTCAACAAAAGCCCACATTCTTCTGCGGGACACCCAGGTCCGAGTTTACTGTCCTGCCTCGGGGTCATGCTGTGCATTTTAAATCAGAAAGCATTTAAGCTAAAGCCAGCCTTAAGTTTATGATGCTGTTGGTTTTTAAAAGCTAATGATATGTGCTACTTAACAGCAAACGGCAAACCCGGTGGGAGGCATTTTAATTAATACAGTTTGTTCAAAGAAAAACAAATGCAATTCCCCCTCATCTGTCAGCCAGCTGCACTGCAACCTGAACGCGAACAGCGAAGAACAATAAAGCAAGCCTGTGAGAAAAAGCAGACAGAACTGGGACTTGATGCAAGAGCAGGACAAATATAAGCCAATTTCACCAATCTTAGGTCGGAAGTCTTGTAACGTCTACACTTCAATAGCTATAAATTTCCACCATCTTCTCTGGTTTCAGGTTTATCTTTCCTAGCAGAGCTTAGCAGTCAATTTTTAAATACTCCCCTCCAAGGAGGGCTCTGTAATTGTATCACACAGTGCTCTAGATTACAAGAGCTTGCAAGTTCAGGCACAGACACAAAGCACGGTAGCAAATGTGGGAAAGAACAAAGAAAGGAGTTTGCAGGGCAGAACTGGCTCGGAGGATTTCTCCCCTGCCCCTGAAGATGTACTTCCACCTCTCCCTGATTGGGAGGCTCCAATCAGGGGCCTCCCATTGCCACTAATCTGATACTGATTTTAATCTCATTTACACAGTATTAATTACAACAATACCAGATGACTTGCTATCCATTTCAAATGGAGTAAATTATGCTGAGATCAGGTCCTTAACGTTTTGGTAATCCTAATATTGATTCCCCTAGGGCAACCTATTTCAGAAAATTCATCTCAGTGACAACTACAAAGCAATTTAAACTACTTACACTTTTTTTTTTTTCTTTCCCCTTCACATTATTCCCTCTCCCCCATTTTTTTTGTTTGGTTGGTTTTTGTTTTTTTGAAAGCAGCAGCAACAAAACAGAAATCTCAGGACGGGTTGATGAGTTCTCACAGTGTAACAAATACTGTCACACTGATGTGTATTTTGTAAGAGCTTCATGCTCCAATATTGGCATCGAACTTAGAGCACTTGCTGAAGCCTGAAGGGAGACGGACATTTCATTTTTCAGACTCATGCAAATGTAAGCTTATTAACATACCATGCTGTTAAAATAAGACAGCCTCATAGCCTACAGGTCAGCTATTAGTTTCCAGTTAGGAAAGGGGTACGAGGACAAACTAGATAATGGAAGGGAAGCAGGCTCTTTCCTTCCTGCTGAGATCAAGTGACCCAAGAGCTGTCAGCCGATTATTTAAGGTTCTGTATGTACACGTATGGATGAGGTTAACTTACCACTTGGTAGCCATGCATTATTAGGCTGTCTTCATGAACAAAGAGCTTCACCCCAGAGCCTCATTTCACAATGCCCAAGACTTACTTCTGTCTTCAGATGACTGATACTTAATTTTGGAAAAATGAGTAAAAGATTCAACCAGTTCTTCTCTGTAAGACATAAAATTCACCTGGCCCAGGAAAAGAGCATTTGCGAGAGAGGTAACGTAATGGTCCTTCCTCTCAGCACATTTCCCCTCAAAACAAAGGGGGTGCTACTGCAGGCATTTCTTCTCATCTGACTGAAGGAAAACAAAAATAGGGGGGGTACTGCTGCACACTGCAGGTTTGCCTATAAAGATAACAACTCTCTCTGGCATTAGTGTAATTTTAATGTATGTATTTTTTGCATTGTTTCTCCTTCTTCCCTCCTTCCACACCTCTACACACACTGAAGGAAATCAAACAATGCAAATCCCAAAATGTCGCACGTGTAAGGCTTTGCAAAACACACCACTTTTCGAGCAAAGGGCAATTCTAAGACCACAAGACTCTGAGGAGCTCAGGACGGTGTCCCACCAATGTGACACAACACACAACCAGTACCCCAACAACTGCTGTCACCACCAACATCCAGTCTTCCCCCTGGAGCTGATGACCACACTGCTGCCATTTTTGCTTAGCTTAGTACTACAGAGATACCTCCTGAAGCTCTGTGGTAAATCATAGGCACCTGAAAGTGTGTCTACCAGGCGGAAACCCAGTAGGAGATAACTGTTTTACTGGTCAGTGGCTACTATACGTTCTAGTAATTGTTGCAACCTCTATTCTTCTCACTTGGCCTTTTCCATTTAGAAAATGATACCCTGGGGAAATGGTCTTTTCACCTCACACTGTGTCCTGACCCTTTCTGCTGGATTTTCCATCTTTGAACTGATGATTTCAAGTAGTAGAGATTGTACTTCTATCACGTTTATCCAATAAATAATTACTGATATCTTATAAAATGATCAATGGCAAATTTGGGGAACTTGAGGACTGTTTCACTTGGTTATCCAAAGTAACTGAACAGAAGCAGCTTGATGAGCAGCACTGAATATCGAATTCACATCAATGAGCTGTGTACCTCACATGCTGTACACATTTTACACGATGTGCTTAATATATTATCTCTTTTTCAGTACTTACAGAATCATAGAAACTTCAGAAGTGTCTTCAGAAGGGTAAAAGACTTAATTATCCTTTTAAGTATCCTTGCAGACTCAAACAACTTTTGGAAATGCCAAAACAAAATAGCTTCTTCCCACACATCTATCAGAAAAACAATCAACGAACACAAGATGATCTTTGTGGAGTTGAGGGAGGACAGGAACGTCACAAGCATACAGCCTTCAGATCATCACAAAATCAAGTAGCAATGAGTCTTTGTTCCCTGGTACCTCCACAGCCCTTGCATCACCCCTCAAACTCCAAGGGGCTTGTGTATTTCATCTTCAGGAAAACAAAAGCTAGCATGTACCCAAACCGTATGAACATGATCATTATCAAGAGACCAATAAAGAAATTGCTTTGTAAGTAAAAGCCTTCTAGGGAACACCAGACACTTCTTTCTGCTGTTAATTAGTAACAGTGAGAGTCCTCCCCTGCTGCTGTAATAAAACAAAAGCTATCCTATCAAATGAAAACAAAACAACTCGGTACCACCTTCTTCTGTGCTACATCTTGTGTTTTACTTCATGTTTTGGCCCTTCCTCACTAACTTAAAACTAAACATCCGCTCTTTCTGTATCAGAAGAGATGCTCAGAACGAGCGTAAACTTAATGCTTGAAAAAGAACCCTGTGAATACATTCATAATGCATTGTGTTATTTGAGCTAACAGGTATTCTCCTCCTGATGAGCAGTGTCTTAACAAAGGCAATCTTTCAAAGAACTAAAACCTGCCTTTGTAATGCACACCAACCTTTAAACAAACAAACAAAACAAAACAAAAACAAATCACAAACCCATGAAAAACAACGCTGGAAAGCGAGGACAAAAATATCTAGACTCACTGGAACTGTGTGTCAAAATTAGGAAGAGGCTACCTAAGCCCTTCATCCTCTCAAAAATAGAGAAACTGATAAACTTCCTGCCAGTGTAAGCAAAAAAATACTGATAAACTTCATCATTATTCACTTGCACAGTGGAAGCAAAACAGTGACTAAATAATGTTCTGGGATTCTGATACTTATTTTACCAACTGCCAGGTGGATATCAAATGAAAAGGTATAAATACAAAATGGGATAAGAGAGTGTATGCTCTCATATTTTGTTAGGTAAGAATAAAAACCATTTTATGGAGAGATTTAGAGATCAAAGCAAGTATTCTGAGATCAGAATGTAGATGTGTATAATATCCTCATCTCCATGTTTTTTTGCATACAATTCTCATGTGTTAGCTTCTAGGAACTCAGAGGTGATTGGGTCTTCTTGTCCTCTAATTTCTCAAGAGGATTAGCAACGGATACAAAAAAGTTGTGTTAAAAACAACGATAAAAAAGTTAGCATCAGGCTGTACTGATCAGCAAAGGGAACTGAATACATCTGTTTGTTGTACTTCTAAGAGCTGAGTGATGCAAGTGTTTGCACATACCGAAAGATCCCCCCACCTTATCCATGCAGCATTAGATAGCAGTTCTGGTTAGCATTTTGGGTAATGAAGGTTTGTTCTCTTCTGGGAAACCCCACATACACAAGCTCTATGCTCTCACTGAAATAATTTACTAGCAGAAGCACAAATTGAATCAAATCCCCAAACATACAGTGGGATCCCAGCACATGAATCATCATCCTACTCCAACACACCTTGCAGTAGATGCCCTGGGAAGCTGCATGCATTGACTCTTAGCCTTTTCCAAGAGTACATCACAAAGATGCATGGATTCCCAACATGTACTTCATCAACTTCTTCATGAACAGCGTGTTCAGGTGGACTCATGACAGTATCTTTCTGCCCTGCTGGATACTAAAAGACCGGACGTTAATGCTCAGATAGTCTACTAAAATGCACCTGGCGGCCATTTTAAGACCACCGCATAAATACTTTCAGATCTCACTGCAAGATATTAAACAATTCATCTAGAAAAAAAAAAAATCAATGAAATATATTTTTCCCGTTTCCAAGAAGTCCTGCTCTATTTAGACAGTAATTTCTTGCTTTGCGACTTGTGTAGGTAATACAGAACATGCTGCTAAAAGCAGGCAGAGATAAAATCTTTCAGCAAATAGGTGACCTACTGCAGGATCCAGATACCACTTTAAGGTGCAAACAACATTACCCAGACAGCATGCCTAGGAGATTTTGCCTTTGTCAGCACGCAGTTGACTGATTACCTACAACAGTGTTTTGGTGGTTGTTTTTTTTTCCCTCTCTTTTAATTACTTGAAATTATAGCTACTCTTTCAAGCTTAAAATTACATAAATGATTCTCCTCCTCCTGTAAAGCCTGTAAGAGCCCATAAGGAGAGAGATGAACCTATTTTATACGTATGCTGTCAAAAATAAGTCAGTTGTGATGGTTGCAAGCATGAAGAGATACTCACTGTAAGAAAATCTTAGGACTGCAAAGAACAAAACTCTTTCCTACTAACATAACAGTTTGGCAATTAAAAATAATTTATTCTGCCTCTTGAAAACACTAAATCAAATAATAAATCTGTTAAGTGTCTGTGATCAGATGTTTACAACTGTGTGTTTATCACCTGTCATTATTTTCTGACAGTCTGGAGAGGAGCGTAAAAACAATGCTGTTAAATCTAAACTTGCAGCCCCACTTCTCCAGACCACACAGGCATTACGTGCATGTAGAACGGCACCATGGTCACAATCTTCCCAAGATCAAGTACAAGTCTGCTGAAGACAGGCATCACAAAATCTATCAGCTTTGACAGTGAAGCCCTGCTCCTTTAAAAAAAAAAGGAAAGGAAAAGGAGGGGGTCGGGGTGTCAATGAACACCAGAATGCTGCAGTGGTAAATACAGGCTGAAGTTCTCATCTTGCTGCAGAAGAACAGCCCTACATCGCTACAAGGTGTACTAACCCAGCCGTTTAGGAGCTGTGGATGCTCGCATTACTTTCAGGAAAAGGAAACTCTTCTCTGCCCCTTTTCTTTTCAAGCTTTTGTTAGAAAAAGAGTGAATAGATCAGCAGGTCTGTGCTTTGCTTGCATCTGTGGTGGACAGGGCAAACGCTGCCCTTACTTTTGCTGACGTCTGCCATTTGACAAACACTGAACAAACACAGCAACATGATGGCTACGAGACACTAATCAATCTGGGAGCATCCATCCTTCAACAACTAGCTAGACGCAAGCACTATGCAAACACGAGTCAATCCTAGAATACACTGGTTTGGGTGTCATAGAATAATGTTAAAGATCTGAACTTTTTGGACTGTTGCAACTCTCATTATTTAAGAGAAAGTCTTAATAAACAATCAACAAAAAGTTTATATAATCTCCAACTACGTTTTTTGGAGATGCAGGAACCCTTTTCTTATTTTAAAATTTGAAAAAAAAACAAAAGAAAAAAGGAAATGTCAAGGCAGAAACCTGCTGTAAATCGCGTTGTAGGATCACAGATGATCAAGGAACTGCATTCAATCACTCAACCCTTTGATTAGGATGGCCCAAGTGGCAAGGACGCTTTCTTTAATCTTTACCTTTATGATCCGTGGTGACAATTAGAGCTATGCCAAGAAGCCTACTGACAGCTCATCCCTATATTTATACTCCAGCTACAATAGCAGAAAAGTACTTCTGAAAATTAAAATGACATCTTTTTTGACTTGCAAAACTAGTTGCCAACAATGCAGATCCTCTTTTATTAACGCTGAGCAGTTCAGCATCAAGGCAGAGCTCCGCGTGTTCAGCTGGTGAGCGCTCGAGTCACAGCACCATGCGTGTGACCAGAAGCTGAGCCCCCCGCAACAGGCTCTGCTCTGCTCCTCCGTTGGAAGACGCAGCCATCGAGCTGAGCTCCACCAAGACTCGTAAGGAACACTCCCTGCCACAAAGAGGCTCGTACGGAGGGATCACCAGAATCAGTATCAATACAGCAGCAGATTACAACGAGCACAAGACGTATCACCGACACCCTGCTCTGGAGTCCATCAACAAAGCAATTGGCCGTGCTGGCAGGAGCAGCGGGGATGTTCTCATCTCCTTTGCCATTGGCCTATATCACAAACCACAACAAATTCCCAAGCCACAACGTACTGGAGAATTAGGGATGAAGAAATGAAATTACATCATCATGCTTTACATCTCTGAGGATTAGGAGGGTTCCTCCTTTTAGGCGAGAAGGACGATTTCAGCTCAGGATAGCAGTAAATGGAACGTGCAGCAAATCTCTGCTCATCTACGTGGCTTCGATTACCTGTGTTTCGGATTAGACACGTTCTGCTGAGCAGCTCTATCTCCAGTGCAGCTCCTGGGGACGCAGACAGTAATCTGAAATCAAAACCACCTTGGCCACATTATACCACGTGCTGGCTTGGAATAAAACTCGCTACACAGAGGAAATTCATTGAAAATGAGTAAGTGACTGTGCCTGAAGACTTTGTGCTGGATGGGTATCATCTGGCCTCCTCCAGCTGGCTGAACTCAGCGTTAAGACTAACAACAAAGCTGTTGGTTGAACAGGTACTGCTGGCTGCCACAGCAGCACACAAATCCCAAGTTAATGCTGAGACCAACTTGAAACAAGATAGTTTGAAGGCAGGCTGCATTTATCATCCATACCTTATCCATGGGCATCAAATTTAATTCTTTGGGACTGAAAAGCAGGGGCTTTATGTGTGTTTGTTTAAGAACTACTGACTACTTTTAGCAATTCTACTGTGGTCCAGAAGCAGTATTATCCACTTCCATCAGGAAAAGAAAGAAACAGAGGGTACAGAAATAATCACAGCCACAAAATTTTTATGGACAATTATTATGGACAAAGTACGCAAAGAATTAATAGTGCCAAAGGATGCAGCCACATCCCGAACAAGCTGAATGTTAACCTGACGTGATACCGACTGAAAGAAAAAAAAGACTGCAAATATTTGACAGTACATTCTCTGGATTATTAACAGCGTCTAAAAATACCCTTGGTCAGCAGCTTTCCCCAGCACAAGTGATCTATTCAGAAAGACGAGTCAGCCTCCCACTAAATCCTGATCAATAGAAAATCCCCACGATACAGAAACATCTCTTGGCAAATTAAACAGCCAGTGCTCTGAACATCCAAGCAAGCACTGTAGCATGGGAACCAACAATTACAGTACCAGAAAGCTAGGGAGGTGCACGAGGAGGCAGTGCACAGAGAGGAGTCCAAAAGTTAGCGTTCAAGCTGCACGTTTCTGTGCCTCTCTGTTTACATAGCTGCTCTGAAAACTCACGTAAAATGCATGCTTCCTTTGGAAAAAGCGTCTGCTTGGCAAGCAGGAATCAGTCACGTGGTTACATGTTAATAGATAGAAACAGCATGCTCTGAATGCATCTAATTACAGTAATGGGAACCAGAAGGGAAAACATTATCCTCTGGAGTGACAGAGGAGATGGCAAGTTGTTCTGATAGGAAATCAACCATATCATTCCAGAGCTTTCTACAAGTAGTCCAAAAAGAACGATCTTCTCTGTGCCATAGCATTCTACACACAAACCACACTCAGCATGTATGTGATACCTTTGGTAGCAAAGCAGAAACTGCACGTATAAATGGTGTAACCCTGGCACGGCACAGATACGTTAAAGATAGCACAGTCACACACAGCACGACAACACCACACATACTCACTCAGAGTGTCTATAAAACACTAGAAAACCCCAGATAAAACAGAACTTAGTTTTCTTTACCTGTACAATGGGAGCACAAAAGGTGGTGAAATGCAGGCACAAATGGCTCGGTGTGTTTCACCTTTACGTGACAGAGACTACGTGTTTATAGTCATAGCAAGTTACACAGAACTTGAACATTCAAGTGCAAAGATTCTAATTTTAAGGTTAATCTTAAGAAAGATCTAGCTCAATTTTCATACAGTAAAGTGTCTGAGGTGGCCCATTTTCAAGTGAGAGAAGTATAATGAAACAGGCATACCTGCAGCTCTGGGGCAAAACATGGGAAGCAGTCCAAACATTAGTCCAGATTTCAAAGCCAGGACTATATTAGACCAGGAAAAAAATGTTTTGCATGTTAAAATCCATGGTGGTGAACTGCATATGCATGAATCATGCCATGAAAAGGAAACCACCACCAACAGAAGCGATCCAGATCTGCTGATTCCCATTGGGTTGTGCCCGTCACAGACAAGGACGTTACTCCAGGAGGCAGTGCCTGTCTGGTGGCTGTGCCGACAGCCAGACTGCATTTGCTGAGATGCTGGGGTGGCTCACCTCCGAAGCAGTATTATTAGCAGCATCTGGCTGCAAAGCCCACGCCACCAAAATTCAGGGCCTTACCTTGCTGGCGTGAGGAGGAAGGAAGATGAAGCATTATCAGAAGGATACGCTGTAGCACTGGTAATAGCAAAGTAGTATTGCAACCAAACTGCGATAAAGATATTGCAGAGATTATATTGAGTAATCATCAAGGTATGGTATGTTACTCTAAGATTTAAGCCTTCTCTTTGCACTGGAGAAATATATATACACATGAAAATAAAAAGAATTCATATTAGAAAATGGATAGCTATCTCTAACTACACATAGCTTATTAAATATTCTGCAATGATCAAACTACAAGTCTGCTAGTGCTGAGAAGCCCCATTCTCCATCTTCAGGACAGAGAGGTGGAAGAAAGTTCTTTACTGACAGACAAATGGTTTAATGCAAAAATCTTATCTCATACCAAACAACGATCTCACCTAAGGGTGTGGTGTTTTTGTTGTTGGTGGTGGGTGTTTTGTTGAAGCCCTCACCTACTCACCTGCCCCTGCCAGCTCTCTGTAACCATCCCTACTTCCCACCTTTCCTTTCTGTTTGAAGTTTGTTCAGATCCATTCTAATAAAACATACTTCCAGGGGAGGAAAACAGCCACATAGTAGACTTTACTGAGGCTTCTCTTCTACCTTTTGGTAGGTCAACTACCTGAAGTGGGAGGCTCCCGCAACTGCCCTGCCTCAGGCTTTGGGTTACTCCAGCAGTTCCTCTCCTTCCTCCTCATGTTGATCAGCTGTGTAACCAGCAACAAATACAGCTGGCCTTCAGAAGCAAAGGAGAATAAGGTTTTCTCAAGTATCACTCTCCCCACAAACATGTCCTGAATACGTATGGAAAAATTAAGGCTCCAATACTGTTTTATATACTTTTTTTCAATTTTTACCAGATAGCCAGAGATACGTGTTCTTAAAGCATATTCCTTTCTACCTATTTTCAACCAAAGCACGGCCTCACACACCTTTTCTTCAGAAGCAGCTAGCAATTACATAGCAGCAGTCCACCAAGCCTCAGCACCATGCATACAGTGCAACACATACAATGCAATGTGGGACACTGTCTCATCTGGCAAACACCACTGTCAGACAGTCAGATTTGTTTGTTTTATACTGTCACGATGCTTTAGATTCTTAAAGATTAATTATAAATCAAAGCAACATGACTCCCTTTCAACCGAACAGATAGTTCTGCCTAGCTTTTGCAGGATGCATCCTATGCAGGGCTCCAGACAGACACTTATTCTCATGGCAACTGCTCAAGTTAAAAAAATGCATTTACATAATGAGATTGTGAGATAAACTCCTGGAAACCAAGAATTTCAAAGTTAACCATCAGCTCTTTGTCAATGCTAATGATGTGCATACTTGTGTGTGTGTGAATGGGCAACAATCATCTGCAAAATGAAAAAACTGCATTTGCATTACATTTTGAATTTTCTGTCTTGCTTGGGTTGCGGATTTAATTACTTTTTAATACAGGCTTCTTGTCCATTTTCTGGAAAGGAAAAAAATGAGGGTTGGAAAAAATGAAATTTATTCACAGAACTTTATTGCTTTAGCCAAGTAATTATTTAAGCTGTTTTAACATTTTGAAACCTGCGTCTCAAGTAATCAAGCACCACTTTAAAGAAGCTGTTCATGATACTTGTGAATGCAGTTGCTACAGCAATTTACTCTCAGGTTATTAGCTCATCGGGTCTCGTGGGCCAAGCACAGGATTAGGGTATATGAGTTTCCTGAGATGCATGTGATGGTGTGAAGAGAGGATGAAAGGGAAAGAAAAAGAAAACACTGCTGCAAACAGCAGAAATAGGAATTCTGCAGATTAGGCAGCCATTTTTAGAGAAAGCCTCAGCATTGCACTAGAAGATTCTGTAGCATTCAAAGGCTTCATTCTGACTGAAATATGGACCTGTACTACAAGGTTTCAATACCCGATCTGCAGTTAATTTTTGGTATTTTTACAGGACTCGTATTACGACGTCTGTTCCCACTGCCCTCGATGCAACCCGTCTGGAAAGCTACCTAAAAGCAGAACTACCACAGCACAAAGCGCTCACCGAGAGCAAAGCGGTTTCTCTGTCAGAGCACTCAGACTCCCACTTAGCCCTCTGGACTTCCCCAAGCACTTTCTTTTGAGCAAGTTATTCTAATTAAATTAGCTTTTGGTAGTTCGTGAGGAAAAATTGGAAGTAAAAGGCATCCAGCTGAGCATGGAGAGAACCAAGCTGGGCTCTGGAGGCCTACTTGAAGTACTGTTTTAAAAATGTACGTTTTATAGATAAAAATACATGCAATATGAAAAAAGATGCAGTAATAGGTTTATCTGACTGACCGTGAGACAGTACAGCAAGATTACTATGACCTGTAGGAACGAGCACCGTGGACCCTCTGCATCAGGACCCTCTGCTGCCGTGCCAGCCCTCCCTCAGCAGGCCCAACCTCTGCTTCCATCACAGCGCCCCGGGGCTGGAGCAGGGCTGGCACCACGATCTGTAACAGCGGGCACTGCTAGGTGACAGCAGGCTGCTGCCTCGTCCTTGTGAGGTTCCTGAGCTGAGCAGGTGAAAGAAGAAGAGGCAGTGGCTCTCTGCAGGGCTGACCGAACACGTGGCTAAGGAACAGGACAGAACGAACTGGGAAAAACCAGGATGACGCCATCTTCTGCAAATGCGCCCACTCGGAGCATGCAAACGTTCGCCACCCACACTTACCTGCCACAGGACAGCCTTGAAATCCTTGTCCTCCTCTCCCTGAGCCAGCACAGTGGGAAAGGGCCTTACCTCCCACTTACATTTACTTTTCTGCTTTTCCAGTACTGCTCCTCCACCAACAATGCCAAAAACACACCAGCCACACACTGCTTTTTCCCCAAAGGCTGTTTGCCATCTCTAGTGGCAAACAGCCTCAGGAAAGGGTGCCATCAGCTACAGCAGAGCCCAGAGCTGCTCTCGTACCCCTAAGACATACTGCCTAACATGCACCATCCCTCTCATGCCCATCAGAAACTGCCAAATGAGCTGGTGGGGAGATGCCAGAGTATTTTGCCTAATTAGAGAGGAAAAGAAGAGAACAGGCAGCCTTTGGAATTGCCAATACAAGCAATAATCTCTCTTTCTCATGCTTTTCCATAGGGAACGCATTCTGTCTCGTTTCAGCAGAGCCCCACGGATTCAGCAAGTGACGGAAGGCCAAACGACCGCCTGCACTTCAAGGCACGACTTGAAGGGCAAATGAAAGGCTTTTCACCAAGGGTGGTGAGAGGGTGACTGGTGCCACACCACCAGCAAATGAACGTGAGACTGAGCAATGAATACCTTTGTGAGATAAATACCTTTTTAACAAGCAACAGCAACAAGTTGCTGGCGGTGGGGGTAGAAACAGGATTCTCAGGGAGTTCAGTATTTTGGCCAAAGAGATCCCCTTTTCCACCCAGCTGAACTCCCTCTGACAACTTCCAATGCCCACTTACAGCTTCAGAAGTTTCTGCTTAACATTCCAGTATATTCTTCCTTCAGTGATACATTTATTAAAATCCATCAGTAGCTCACCAACGGACAATGAAACACTGAGATGAAACAACAAAATGCAGAGAGCTGAGGACAGGAGGGGTGGGCATAGCCCCCAAAGCATTGGACAGGGGCTGGTTTCCCGTGCCGATCCCAGGCTCTGGGCAGGTGCCACTTTTTCTCTGGACAATGTACAAGGGGGATGTATGCAGCCCATTATCATGTTCCACCCCAGCAAGCACACTGCATTCCCTCCAGCCTTCTCCCTCCTCCTTGCCATAAATGGCTCAGTGATGTGGCACCAACTCTTCCTGACACTTTCAAACGTGGCTTGTGGGACTATCTGCAAAAAAAAAAGGATCTGATGAGATGTCCTGAAAGCAAAACAAATGCTAGCAGGTAGCTGCAGTTCTGGAGAATATGACAGCTCACTTGCGCAGTTAAAGGAATTGCAGAAGTGGCACTTTGAAGTCTCACCACAGAAAATATCTTTAAAATACACTGAAGAACAAAAAAGCCCAGAACATTTTCCAAGCTAATTACGATAGTTAACAGTGCTCTTAAGCAGTATAAATACTTTGACGCTGCAAATAAACCATTCTGCAAAAGGAACTGGCAGAGAAAGCGATATACATAATGCTCTGAAGGACAAGGTCCCTCAAGTAGTATTATGCTTTCTTTTTTTTTTTTTTTTTCAGTATTTAGAAAATTACATCAATTATATCCAGGTCTGAAATGGAAACTAACAAGCCAGTAGAGAGATAGATTTAAGTATTTTATAAACCCTGACAGGCGTAGTTTCAAAGCAGTAAACCATAACAAAAACAAAATGTAGCAACAAAACCCCACAAATCCTATCTTCCTCTTCTCCTACCCTCCTGAGGAAGGTCTCCTCCTAACCAGGTCTTCTTTCTGGACACTTCATGCAATACTTGGCAAGTAAGACAGGCTGGGAACAAGGGTCTGGACCCTGCTCTGCAGGGCACCTCTATGCTGAGCACTGGGGAGGGCTCTGGCTGAGGAACAACCAAGCAAAATGGGAAGGGGAAACCCTGTGCGAAGCTTTCCCCTCCCCAGGCCCACAGGGCACACTTTCAGCCTGAAACTCTAAATGTAAACTGTGAGGGGCAGAAGGCGGCCTTGGAAATTGAGATCTAGCAAAACAGAAATAGGTAGTAAATTCAACTAGACTGAGGGTGGAGTTATGTTTTTTTTATCAGTCACTGACTGTGAGAACCAACTTAAGTCACTTCCATCCATGGGGAGAGGAACTAGTGCCAAGAAAAATGAAAGAGAATCCTTATTTGAATGTTGTTTTGAGATCCAGAGATCAAAAAGCCCAAATAGTGTAATAAATAAATGAAGTCATAACATCTGCATCCCTCCTGTATTCCTCTGAAATGATGCACCTATGCAAACACATGAGACTTGGGAAAAAAACAAAAACAGAAAACAGAGGACAGAAGGCGATCAGGACAGCATGAACCACATACCAAACATTAATAGTACGGTTCGCATTTAAAGATGAAGCCATAGAGCAACAGTCTAATGACAGAGTGGGCCTGAATTCAGCTTGATCTTACCACTGAAAAATTATCAAGCCAGAAGACGTGCTCAGTCCTACCTGACCCTTTCTCAGGACAAGCACAGTCTTCTTGTAAGAGTAATTTAACAAGCGTCAGCAACAACCAGCCTGAGACTTTCATAAATATGCACGCAGAACAGGTATTCACTAACACATGGTGCACATTCATGGTATGGTTTACAGTAAGAGTGGAAGTGAAGTAGTGTGGTGGTGCTTTTTAATCTCAACATCCGTCTCCATCCACAAAAGCTGAGATAAATCCAGTGATTTGGGTTCCAGGTATACCTAAAGAACTAGAGAGTTTATTCTGCATATAAAACAGAAAGGAAAGGTAAAGGTTAGAGTCATCCTCTATCTTCAATAAGTGACCTGCACTACATTTTTGTAGGGGCCCAGAAACCAAGCAGGGAATGTAATACTCAAAGAGTTTTATTTAGCTCTAGAGCAGAGGTGAAGTCAGAACAGGAAAGCTCACTGTGAGAACTGCAGGTAGAACAATCAATCATCTGGGAACTGTAATGAAATCCTCACTACCTGAGGCCTTGAAGCGTGCACTGCACAGAGCCTGGCAGAGCGGCGCTCACAGGGCAAATGCAATTGGCAAGGAGAGGAGATCATTTCTGAAGCCTCTAACTAGGAGGGAAGTGTAACAAAAGTCTACGTGGTATCTGCTCAAATTGGTGCTCTCCCAAGCAGAGAAAAGTTCTGCCTGCACTAAGTTTTCTACAGCACTTTGTTTGTTACCTCATTTTTAAAAATCTTGATCTTACATAAAAAGGTGGTGTTTCGAATATGCCTAGGAGCACAGAACCTACTAAAATTGGCATTATTTGTACATCTAAACAGGCACTTTGAAAAAAATCCACCATCACAACTTTTGGTTTTCTCGCTCTGAGACATGAGACATATGTCTCATAGAGACATAACCACAGCACCCACATGAGAGAGACATTCCTTTCCCTGTGTGAAAGGGATGGAGGTATGCAGCATAAAAGTAGAAGGGACAAGAAGGAATGACAAGAGGAAGAGGAAAAAGCTAAAGAAACCCCTTCAAACAGACAAGAGAAGAGATGAACACACTGGGAGAGAGAGAAAAATTTGTTGGGATTACACTTTCAGAGGCAACTGCCGTAAGATTAATGTAGCTGTTTTGGAGAGGCAGTCTTGTAGCATCCGGAACAGCAAGGAAGTGAAAAGGGATGATTTTTCTGTTGGTGGTTTTCTCCCCCTTTCGCTCTCCTCAATCAACTCCAGAGACGGAAAAGCTATGGGAAGAGCAGTGCAGAGAACTCAACCCTGTTCCAGACGAAGAAGACTTGTGGTTGAAAAACATCAAAATCCCAGGAGAGATTTTCTTCCAACACTCCATTCATGGACGCACAGCCGTGACGAACGATGCAAGATGACTTGCAGCAGAACCCTGTCTTCTGCCATACTGCAAGGTCTCATCCTCCCTGTAACACAAGAGTGAGCAACTTTTTCCTGCTTTGCACCAACTGCTGCGATGCTTTGTTTGCTGCCACCCGCTGCATGTGGCAGAGGGCTGATCAACTGGTCGCTCACAGCTGGCGCCAAGGAGGTAGATTGTTGGCCTAGTTCCTGTGGAAACTTCCCTCTCCAACAGAAGTTTAATGCAGCAGCTTCTTTCAAGATTCCCCCTTCCATTGCACGTGCTGGGTTCCGGTGTCCTAGAGGAAAACACTGCTGCCAAATCACAGAGCTAATGGCAAAAGCATCAGGAGGCTGCTCCCACCTGGCAAACCGCATGCATGGAATTGCTAGCAGTGTCAGAGGAACTCATGACATATGCTATAAATCAAGGCAATAAAGCATACGTAGCACAAATCATGTGGTAAAGCAGGTGGAAAGGAAATTCCTGCTCTAACAGCTTTAGCACAACTGGATCAGGAATTGACTCCTACTCTTACCTGTGACTTACAGACACCACTAAACTTGTAGCATTAAGTCTGTTGAAATTATAAATAAGATGCATATTTGCCTTCATGGCAAATACTGCCAGCTGGATGATGTTCTCAGACAGCCCCTATCTGGCACTCATATCAGAGAGCTGTATGGAATAAAGGAATTTCTATCCAGTCTTCTCAGAGATTTATAATTTCTCCCTCTTTTTTTTTTTCTGAATTTGTGTGCTCAAAGCCTAGACCACCACCCACCCCTCCAGGGTGACACTAGAACGTAAGTGCTGAATAGGAAAGATTTACCTGAACAGAGCAACAAAATTTAATAGTATTTTAACTCTGTGTGGGTGACTGAAGTCTGAATTCAGCTTAATGTAGAGTTCCCCTTATTTGATGCGTCAACAAAAGCCAAACCCAAGCACACGAAGAAAACATGACAAGAAGTGGAGAGAGAAAGAAAGCAAACTCACAAGAAAAAAAGGTCGGGATGGTTTATAGGAAAGAATGCAATACACAAAACCAGAGAGAAGCACAAATTTGACATAATCTAAAATGATGAACGCAAAATTGCAAGAACATGTTCAGACTGTTTTTTCTGCTCTGTATTTATACTAGGTTTTCAGGAAAGACTGAACTCAAGACTGATGTACAGATAAGAAAGGCAGAGACCAAAAGCATTCTTGTATCTATCTTCTTGGAAAATTCATTATTAGCAGGTTAGCTCATTTCTCAAGTGTTTTTCCATGTTGCTTGGTTTCCACCTCCGACAAGCCATACATCTTGCAAAGGCATCAGGCTGCACCTTGCTGCAGTATGGAAGCTCACGATAACGCCTCAGTGTGCTTCCTCAGGCACCTCCAGCCAGATTCCTTCACGTACAGAGTCCTGAATTACATCCAATTTGGCCAGCAAAGTACTCTCTGGATATTTTCTTACAGTTATCAGTCATAACTGGAATCTGATCTCTCACTGCCACCAACTAATCATCAACTTTCTGGGATTTATATATCAAGAAGTGGTGAAAAGGGCAGGCTGGAAGACAAGAGATAGCCCAGCAGTGGCTTGTACAAACACTCAGTGATTAAATCACATGGGTGTTGCAAGCTCAATGGAAAGAATAAGATGTCAGGCTCAGGAATGAAAACCTTGGCATCTGATTCATCACAAAAACAACGGTATGGGTGGGTTTAAGAGCTGATTGTTATCACCAACTCAGTCTTCACGCTGTAGCAGCTGGATACCACAGAAGAGCAAATGGCAAGACTACAGGACAAGTGAACCTTTCATAAAACAAAATGCAGTTTTATAAACTAGGAACCCAACTTAAGCCTTCCTATCATCTCCATCCCCTGTTTGAAAGCCAGGCTCTGCACACTACTGCCATGTTTCACTTTTATCACAACAGCTGCTTCAGTCCTCCAATACCTGCTGCAGCCACCTTGCTGTCTGAGCCCAGCTCTTACGGTCCTCTCAGTCCAACTGGTCACCAACATACCTCCTCCGGCCTGGTCAGCCAAAGCTGGATTTACTAGCAAGAAAAAAATCAGTTGGAATCTGCTAGCTTTTGAACGGACATACGGTCTTCTCATCCTCCTGCCTCTTCCTGGTTGATCATAGTTGTCCAGCTCCTAACCAAGGAAATAACCTCCCTCACAGTGTTGCTTTCTTCAAGTCACTTGCTTATTGTTTTCTACTTCTGGGGTGTACAATAGGGAAATTAAATCTGACAGCAAGTTAGTCACCGTAAGGGCATTCTCTTTCCCATAGCTATGGCTTCTCACAAGATTCAGAGCCAAATACCTTGTATTTACACATAAGATCCCTTCCCCGCAAGCCTAGTCCAAGCCATCTCCCTACAAACCAGCCAGCAAGGCTCCAGCTATTAGGGACTTCAAAATCAACTGACATAATATTTTAAATTTTAGTTAACAAAGCCTTCTTGAAGAAAATTCTCAGCTCTAGAACTTGTCCTTTAGAAGACAAACCTTAAGTCTTCGTTTGCAGAGTGTAACTCATGAGCACCATCCACCATGGGAAAGCCTATCTCAGGAAGTCTTGGAAGTGTTTTCCTGGACAGCCATCACTACAATGAGATTGGTGCTTCCGAGCTATTCAGCGTGTAGGAAGGAAAGGGAAATGAGGATCTAAGAATAAGCAGCTGAACAAATGGAAAATGCTAGTTTAAATCCCTGAGGTTTCAGTACAGCCCAACATATTACCTAACCTCTTAACCAGAAGATCGGATTCCCAAAATTGTTTCCACTTAAGAACTAGTTGGTAATTGCTGTGTTTACTGTGGTGCAATAATGCTATTAAAATAAATTAAGGTAAGGTAGAGAGCAGACCTTGAAGCTTCTGCTTTGAAGCCTGGGAGGATGTAATTTGGCACCAATGCCCGGACCTCATAGTGACTTGCAGGTGCACAGCAGCTAACAGATAATATTCAGAAATGATTCATGATATTTATTTTCCTCACGTTACTTTATAATCCTTCACAAAGCTTTCAAAAGCAAGAAGTTTGGTATTCTTCATCTGTGAAACAGAGATAAGGCATACGACAAAAGTTTACCCAAAATGCCCACGGTCAACCAGGTCAACGGGAGGAAGAATCCAGGCAGCTGTCGCTGCTGCTGCTCCCTCTGTGCTCAGGACATGAGCAATGCACCCCATTTTCCAAACCTTCAGCCAGGATAATATAAGTACTACCTAACCACGGGGTGTAGGTACAAACACAACTTCTGCACCCACTGCCCACCAGATGCACTCACCAGATCGCTCCTTTCCTCAGCAGCCAAAATCTACTTGGTCATCTGATCTGGACTGGAACAGAGATACTAAAAGCTAGTTTGGAGACCAGACATCAGGACACTCCCTCACTGTTCCCTCTGCACTCCTCCCTCTGCTTGTTCTCCAGGTTTTAGTGTTTGCATAAACTCCATATTACAAATGAACAGAAAATTAATTATTCAGCTTCTAATTCCCATTGCATGTTGATGTTTATGTAATTGAAAACCATGTAATTGCTTTATGTTTTTAACATCCCTTATAAATATGGATTTTTAACGTAATCTTTTACAGCAAATTAGCACAGAATATCTGGTAATGTGAGATGGGAGCTTGAGTTAGTTTGGCAAGCTCAGGAAGCAGCACACAGACTGAAGACTGGCAAGGTGTCTCTCACCACTTCACAACCTGCAGTAGGCAGAAAGCCTGCTGTGGTGCCCAGCTTTCCAAGAAGGCTTCATCAGACTCCGGGACCTAAGTGTTAATGCAAGAGCAGCAAAGAAGGTAAAGCTAAGAATTCAACAGCACAGATTTACAGGTACTGAAATGCTTGACTAGGGATCAGTCTTGGTTTAATCTAAAGTCTGGCAACAAACTTTATTTTTGGTGGTAATTCATTTGCTTATCAAGTTTCATTTCCTAGTTTTAGACAAGGCAGCATGCAACACTTTTCTTTGGAACCCCAGCTGGCAACTTCTCTGGGTTTTAAATATCACCCTGCAGCAATTTTGCTCCACAGCAAATACAGCAGACTGGTACAGCAACTGAAGCATGACCTGCAATAGACACAAAAGCCATTTGCTTCAGCTGCAGAAGTTAACACTTCCACTGACCTGGCTGGGACCAGCTTTTCATGCCCACTCCTTCTTCCAAAAAGACACGGAGATGTCTAGTAGCCACGCCGATGTTAATACCAACACAGCTGGGAGGTATCCCTCAAATACTTACAGCTTCCCACATCCTTATTTATCTTAATAAACATTAAGTTGTATTTTCTGTGAGGCAAGGTAAAATTGTGGCCATGCCAGCTACGTAAAGCCACTTACAGGAAAAAAAAAAAAAAAAAAAAAAAATCTAAACAAGGATTTCTCAAGAAAGCAGACACAAGCTGACCAGACCCAACAAGGTCCCCCCAACACAGGGTCTTCTGCATTTGAGGGCAATTCTGCATTTCTCACTGCCTTCCTAGGAGGCAAGTGCAGTGCACCAGCACAGCTTCTAGTTGCAGAGACATCTGGCTGACCCAGACTCACTGCTTTTATTCTTGCTGAGCAGATGTCAGTAAAACTTTTCAACAGACCTTAGTAACCCTGCTCTCGGGGACTGTCTACACAGAAATCATGCTGATTTAAGTCAATTACATAATTGATGCTGTATTAAACTGCTACAACGTCTGGCTATAGACACCAACTTTTACACCTGGTCATGTTGACTTGCTTGTGGCTTTACATTTGAGTAAGAACACCCATATGAGCTTTGACAGAGCTCACATGTCACAAATTATTCCCAGATATAACCAAAGCTGTGAAAAGATACAGATTTTAACCATGTGCAAAACTAGTTTCAGCTGGGGACAGAATTGCAGCCACATCCACCAATTTTACTGCAGCAGCTGCAGGAAAAAAAAAATAAAAATAAAGATAATAAAATAAAAAGCAAAACCCAAATTCCTCACACAGACTATTCTGGGATGTTTTCTTCCTGCTCACACAGGTCTGAGCAGCAAAATTGATCTTCAATGTAATCCTGCTGCTGACAAAAAGACCAACTCAACTCCTAAGGAGCAAGAAAAATCTTGCACTCCGCGCTCAATTTCCTGCACAAACATCTTCAGGTAGCATGCTGCCCCTGTCATTCCCTTTAGGAAATCATTTCTAATTAGTGGTTACAGACACAAGAACGCCAAACTAAGCTTTGTGAAGGCACTGGAGGTTAAATTAGCATTAGACTTTCTGCTGCCATGGCCAACACAGATAGGTCTCAAAGCTCGATTTATGCTGAAGCTTTATCAGCTAGCTCAGATTAATGCTAATCATCAGCCTAAAGGCCAAGGATTGCCACCTGGACGGAGGGGCTGGGCTGATGGGCCAGACGTGGCAGGAAGGCCATGCAGACCAGCTCTCGGCTGGGCTTGGAAGCAGAATTAAAGCAGCCAGCTCTGATGAATGAAGGTAGGACTATAAAAATGAAGAGATGGCCAAGATCTCTAACTCAGCTAGTGAGAACTGTTCAATACTTAAACCAGAAAACTTGTGCTGTGGTCCTACACCAGGAAACCTTTGCTGTGGCCCTTTTTTCCCTAATTCCTTTTCTCCCATTTGCTATGACAATGACTTTTTCCAACAATAAAAACAACGAAAGATCTTCCCGGTACTGAAACTGTGCCAACAGGAATTCAAGTTTCTTTTTAAATACAAACATTATAATGCTTTTCCACCTTACCTGGAGCTGATGTCTTTCTACAGAAAGTCAAAAATCAACATGTGTGCCTTTCATCTGGATTCTCTCCATTGCCAGCGAAAAGGCTGGGGGGGTTGTGCCTACTGTTCTGCAACAGGAGCCTTCCACACAATTAAATGACACTGACATCTTTGAAACGTTAACGCAGTTCAGCAGCCAGGACATTGCATGACATTGCCAAAACGTATGGTGTATTTCAAACACCCACATGCTGTTAAAAACTTGTGGAAAAAGTATGTGAAAGGAATTGATTTTTACTAATGAGAGCTCAAGGGGGGATTTAATTAGCCTGAAGAACAATGGGAAAAAATTTCCTTTATTTTAAACTTGTCTTCCTCTAGCATGACATTTTATCACCTGTTTTTGAAGTTTTGAAGCACAGGCAAAGAAACTGGATACTCATGTCATCACCTTTTTCCGGAGCTGTTAATGAGGCATATGTAACAAAGTGAAGATAAAAATATCTGGACACAATTGTTAAGAGCTCTTATTTCATTTCTGCACAGGTGAGAAAAAACATGCCATTCACAGTCTCAGTTCCCAGCTCCCCTAATCAGCCTCTGGCTGAAAGCAAAGTAGCTGATACATGGTTACTGCCTGCCTGCACTGTTTTACTACCTAGATTGAGAACCACAATTCCAGCCCCCCCCCCCCCCC
>CM021735.1:6454977-6515851 GCA_011075105.1 Heteronetta atricapilla
AAAAAAAAAAAAAAAAAAAAAAAAAAAAACACAAAAAAACCACCAGATTACATCAATAGTCCAATAATGCACTCCCATGAAGGGCATTTCCATCATTAGAGTAAGCTGCAGTTTAGGGAAGGCTTACACAGAATCCTCAAGCAAACTGTTTACAGAACAGGTTTAACATGAGCTGGAGACAGAGGCAGGTCCCCGCCCGTGTCCATACTGTCTTTAAGGAACTGCTTTCAGGGGCAGGTGATAGTCGATAGATCCTCCCCGTTTTTTCTGCTTCTAAAGCTGTTGGCAAACACAGTGAGCCCTGAGCAACACAACAACTCACCCAAGATTTAACGAAGGTCACACACTGATTTTTACACTAGCCAAGTCATTCCCCTGCTGTACCTGCTTTCAGCTTCAACCCAGGGAAGGTGGGCTGGACACCTCCCAGATGCACAGATAGCGTTTTCAGCAACTTTGGAGCCCATTTGGAGACCCAAAGTCTCTGCTTGTCTACAGATACAGCTGCTTTTAGTACAATAGCTCTCCCAGCAGTGTTGGGCTAACGTTTTGGCAGCACTTCTGTTACTCTGCCAACATGCTAGGCCAAAGTGCCCAGGGGCACCTCAGGCACGTACACCTCTTCTGCAGCAAAACCCCCTCATCCCTGCAAGCTGAAGGAATGGCAAGGCGCAGCAACTCAACCACCCTCGTACCAGCTGCCCAGGCTTCTCCCTGTGATCCCCACAGCTTTTTACACTCCCAAAATTGCACAGCCTCCGTGCGCAGTCAAGTCAGGATTCCTCTCCTTGCCCCGCTCAGAAGTCACCATGCTTCCGAACTGGGCTGGGGCCATCTAAAACCTCTGTGTTATTACCTGCTGTTCAAATGAAATGGAAAAATAAACAACTTTACAAAGGAAAGACTGGCTTGAAAGGCAGCAGGGACTGTGGTGTGAAACCCACTGTTGAAACCAGTTCACAGGTGAACTGATCAGTCATCCAAAATGCCAGTACTGGCTAGTACCAACGTGGGCATCCTGGAGCTCACCTTTCTCCACACAGATGTATCTATTTGTTTTTTGACAAAAGCCCTCTCAAACAATCTCACGAGGAGAGGAAAAGGGAAAGCAGTACCCTGAACTTGATCGGGGAATGGAGAAAAGACAGCATTCACAGTTGACAGGATCACTTCCATCCAGCAAGTGTTATAAAACAGGGTTATTAGAGAGCTAAATATGCTCAGGCATCGCTTCTATTTAATAAAACATTCACTGACATTTTATTTGTATCCCTTCTCAAGTTTGTGCTTCTGTTCAGTCTACCTCCAAGTATTAAATTCCAGCTGTAGGCTGAATTGGAGTAAGCTGACGCACAGTAATTGCCAGTTGAGCTCCGGTTTACAGACTGAGTCAATAATGAGACAAAGAGAGACTGGGTAAGAGGAATCGCGTGCAGCCAGACTCAGACTGCGGGGCTTTGGGAAGCCTAAGTGATACCACAGCACTGGGGAATTCCCAAATTTCTGTTAGCCATCTGCAAAGTGCTGGCTACAAGCTCCACACAGAGAAGGATGCTCTGAGAGCTATTTGGTTTGTGTTTTTTATAGATGGGGTATTGTGGTATATCAGTGAAATTTGGAGTGTTTGTTCCACTTGGCTGTCAGCTTGTTTGACACGGTCAGATTTTTCAATTTTCAGCATGCTGCCAGTTTTTATACAAGCAATTTATATATGCCACGGAAGAAAGATCAGAGACTTCTGCCAACTGTGTACGCTTCTAAATTTGTTTTGGAGTATTGGGGTACATCAAAATGCCAATGAGAATTCAGTTAAAAATACACAAAAATAAATAAGGAAGGATCCACATGTGCAACAGTGGCCATTGCCAAATACACTGTAGAAACGTAGCACAAATGTGCAAATGTAGGGCACCTGCAAAACATGTGGTGTGTAACTTGACCACAGCGGCACTGTTTACTAACAACTGCGGAGCTCCATTTGTGGCAACGTTACTGAAGCCAACACCAGTCAGAGTGACTGTGGACTCGCTGCAAAGAAACCCTCTTTCCCAGGCAACGGGGTTAAGGCTAATAAAGGTATTTAGCAAACTTAGCAGGAAAGAAAAGAAGGGTCATGAAAGGAAGAGGAGTTTGAATTCAAGTAGCCAGCATGCTTTTGTTGGCGCTAAATCTTTCTAGACCAACAGGACAAAATGGAGGAGAATCTAAAGGAAGAAGCACTGTGAAGACACATTTAGATTAAAAGCCATTAAAGGAATAAGTTATGTAGCCCTCGAGCTGAACAAATTTGCACGGTTGTTGAAAAGTATTAAGAACAAGGAGTTCCCTTCTAGTTTGGTGGAGGGCTGGCAGAGAGCAGGGAATCCCCCGTGCTGGGCAGAAGGCCACTCAGATGGGTTACCACCAGCTGTGGATTCAGGGCATGGGAGGGACTCAAAGCTCTAAGAGGAAAAAAGTGGATGGGAAGAGCAACTTTTTTGGATAAAGATCCACTAAGTGCAGAATGAGAGCAGAAATCCCAGTCACTGCAAGTCCCTGCCACTGCAAGTATCATTAAAACCAGAATAAAGCCCTCAAAAGAATGATTCCACGAGTTACATGCATGTGCTGGTGTGGATAACCCAAGGAATGATATCCTCCCATCCAGTCCTAAAACTGGGCAGATACTTGGATGAATATACCACAGACTAGACTAAGAGAAAAGTCTGGCCATTCAGCTTCAGTGCTGGACAACGGATACAAGCGGAGTGAGGCTGGGGTGGGACTAAAGGAAAAGCTTTGAGGATTACCACAGCAGCCCAAGGCTAAAATTCCCATGTCAGGAATGAAAGCAGAATCATTTGACTTGCTTCTAGATTGCCATGGTTTAAGTTTATAAACTGACCCTTTCCTCCATGACATACAGACCCTTAATAAGGTACACCGGACTTGCTTGCACCCTGAAGATGTGCAAACCCTTATAAGATGTGCAACAAGTGCTAAGGACAAAGAAGGGCAGGAACTTGTTTTCAGAAATCTGACCTTCCTCCCATTTTTGCCTTGGGGCCTCTGTCTCCTCCCCCTGTCCCCAAACAAAACCACCCCTATTTATGACTAAAAGGAATCATTATAAACCCACAGATTCAGGCTCATCTCAACTCACAGAGTTCAAGCAAAGCCATTACTTGTCAAGAAGGGTAATTCTGAAGTGTTGACCTGGCTCTGACGTGGGACACACTTTTCAGAAGCGGGTTACATTCCTCTTTTCCAGCCTGCAGAGTGTCCGTGCTTGACTGAAATGAACTCTATGCATGAAGGAGTACCTGACACAACCCAAACAGATACGCTACTGGAGCCTTCCAGTAATGACAGCAGGGTAAAGGAAGCCTTTGAAGTTCATGGAGGAGTAGGAAGGGGTGTTAATTTAGAAAACTAGTCAGTATACCCAAGAGCAGAAGGAGAGCAAAGTACCAATTAATAATTCACACTTCTATTCCACATGTTATCATGGTATCTCAAAACAGTTTGCAAACATTGATTAAGTCTCACGACATTCCCCTGAAGCAGACAAGCAGAGATGAAGCTCTACTACCAGCCCGGATGTTACTCTGCCCGTGTTTGGTTTAGCTGATCTGTGCCTCTTCTTCCCCATCTGTTAAATGGCGATAATGACACTATCATACCACAGGGAGTGGTTCAAAAGCTTACTGATTGCTAAATCAACAATTTTTTAGATAGGAAAATAGCACACGAGGGTAATCGCCTATGTCAGGCTGCACTCAATTGCACTGAATTAAAGCTACTACATTTGACGTGATAACATGCCTAGTGCAAGGAAAATCCTCCATCTTGCTGTTATAATGCCCTACAGATTTGCTTTGCTCTGTCCCTCAGAACCCAGAACACTGGAGTTCTAGTTAATGACCAGGATTCTTGGGTGCTGTGTTAACACAAAACTCATCATAATTATGGTAATTATAAATTACCATAGAAAGAATTGTGAGAAATGAAAGACTCTGTCCACTGTAGCCTCTAATTCTCAATTAACACAAAGTAGTTGGTGTGTTTGGGAGCCAGGACTGACATACCCATAGCTGCAAACTCCAGAGGGAATCTTCATTTACATTCAGATGGGAAGCTGAGCACATTACACTGTTTAATCCTCGCTTTGAAAGACAGGTATACAAACGTATCCCGCTTACAGATGGGGAAATGGCAATTCCGGGAAGCTCTTCAACTGCCAAAGGACAGAGACAATCACACATGCACCCACCACAACAAGAATTTCACCTCAGAAACTCCTTATTCGCAATCTTGAACTTTGAGTGTTAGGGTTTTTTTAAATATATTTAAATAAAAACAACTCCTTGCTGCTCTGGTCCTAATGAAAGAGTTCCTTTTTCCTTGTTTGGGGGCTCTTTCATGCATAGAAAGAGGCAGAATTACTTTGCTTAACCCCCTTTACTAATCTGACTTTTCCAGAAGGACCAAAGATAAAGTAGCAGCTTCATGAAATACAGCTCTTTTCTTCTCCTGAGCCTGACAGTCACTTCCAAAAGCAGATTGTCATGACAACAAACAACCTGGAGGCAATCCAGCCAATTAATCTGCAGAGGAAGCAGCCGTCCCAACCTTGGAAAAGAACACTGCTGCTTTAAGCTACAGATGCCAAAAAAAGAGAAACCCAACAAAAAACCTTACCACACACATTAATCTTATTAGGCTGCCCTAGGCCCAAAGTGAAAAACAATTCACCCTCCAGCACAGCAGCACTACTGCAGCAGCGTTAGCCACTCACAAGCCCTTTTTCCCTTCCCTTTCCCCAAGACAACTGCAGTGCAAGAGGTTCTCTCTGAGCTGAGTTACGTCTCCGGGACGTGACACAGCCCGGACAAGTACCAGGATGACCAATTCAGCTTTTACATCCCAAGCCCAACAAAGAGCTCGTAGGTTAAGCAGAGAAACCACACAGAAGAGATCATCACACACCACTGCTGTGAACCCTTTTTTGTTGACATCGCTGCTGCTTGTTTTCCTTCTTCCCTTATGAGTTGTCAAGAATATTTATCACCGTGTTGAGCTCTGAATTATTTTCTCTTTCATGAAGGACTAAATCATCAGTGCAGCTAAATATTGAAGTAATTCTCCTTCAATTTCTCAGATTTCATCTTTCATACCCTTCCTTATCTCTCCCTTCATGTATCCTGCTCTCTATAGGTCCCGGCGTACTGCGATATCCCTGCAAACATCCACCCAGTCTCCCTTTTTTCCTACTCTGGTCTCTCAGAAGTAAGTCAGACATGAAAACGTTTAGCAGCTGATGCCTGATACACATAATTCGTCACCCTCAGGTCATTCATATATATTTCATGTTTCATAAAATACCAGGGTACTAAGTTACAGAAAACAAATGCGAGGAACACTGTATGCAGAGTTAGAGCAAAAGTTGAAAAGAAAAAAAATGCCAGAGATTGTGTTTTGAGATTCTCACAAGACTCAATACAAACAATTTTGAATCATTAGTAAAAACTTTTTCCTGACTTTTTTTTTCTCCTCATAAAACAGAAATTAAAAAGGGTAGGAATGTATTCTTTCACTGTAGTCTTGTCGCGCAGTGAAACATACCCTGCAGAAAGTAACTGAGCAACGAAGACCTAAAGCTCTGAGCCTACACGGACTTACTAAGTGGACAGACCACCAGACTTCCTCAAACTGAAGTTCTATTATTGATCCCTCCGGGTCCAATCCGTCTCTCTTGGAAGTCACTAAATGCATTCCCAGCAACTTCGGCGAGCTCTGGATGACAGATTATAAACACTTCCTGCAGAAGTACATTTTTATTAATCTGAGAAAGATAACAGCCCCCTGAACACTGATAATGAAATACACGCATACACACAAACGCACACAGTGTTTCACTCATTTGCAGGATTAGGAAACCACAGCTCTAGCAAACACAGAGCAAGCCAACAGAATCGTATTTTCTACTGTGCCTGCTCCGCACTAATTGGAATTGGGATAATGTTGCAGATTAGAATAAAAACCCTATGCCTACCTTGAGGGCTTTCACAGCTTTCTTCATCACTGTTGTCTTGACAGTTATTTTGACTGTCGCAGACGAAGCTTTTATCAATGCAAAGACCATTTTTACAGTGGAATCGGGCAGTAGAGCAAAGCAAGGGATTTGCTGCTGTGAAAAGAGAAAGTGAGATCTTTCATTAGAGATTCTCCTATCGGGCAGTGAAATAGCGTTTAAGCAATCAACAACAACAGGTCACGATGCAACAGTTGGTCAATTCACTGAATACGTGGGAGTAACTTGGCAATCAAACACACCTCGTCTCTGAGCGGAGGGAGATGAAATTTCTAATTCATACAAGATTCATTAGAATTAACAAAGGTTTAGTCCACCCACAGTTGTGATAAGCCTTCTGTTCACTTTCATGAGAGTCCCTGTAACAAGCACTGCTAGGTGCTCAGCTTTTGTTCACCCTCAAGAGATATGGAAAGCAGCACTGCCTTTTGCTTCCCCTTATGACAAACTCAGTTTAGCTCAAGTCTTTTAAGCCAACAGTCCCAGCTGAGAACTGCTATGTAGGGTCTAATTTACCACTGGTTCTGTTTTTTCCAACTTGCTTTTTAGAACTGATACAGTGGCAGCGTTGACACTTCTCACATTCTCAGTTTGAATCTGAAACTCCTTTTTGAGGGTAACGCACACCCAGAAAATCCTTTCAGGAAAATATGGCCCTGTGAGTTAGGTGAATGCACACTCAGTAAGCACAGAACAGTATTCACGCAGACTCATTTAGGTAGAGCAGTCTTTTCACCCACTGTAAACCTAGCACCTTATAGCCTATTTACTGCTCTGTCTAGTCTCATTTAAAAACCTGAAGCAGCACAGTTCCAACATTTCTAGGAGACTACATCACAGCTTCAATGTGTCTCACTGCCAAGGAGATTTCCTTGATATTCATCTTTGTTTTCTCCTTCCTAATTTTGTCCTTCTACTCTTAGCTATACCCCAGCATACATAACTACATAATCCCTCCTTGAACAATGTTTGCACCCTGCACATACAGCGTAGATCGCCTTATCGTCCTGCGTAGTCATGGCTTAGCTGAGATATGCATAATTTAGCAGTTTTTAATATCTCCTCATAAATCAATCTCTCTGTCCCTTAATCATTTTTGTCACTCTTCTCTGAACTCCCGCCAATTTTTGGTAATGAGGTGACTGAAACCGACTGCAGCATTCCAACTGAAAATCTTAAAAAGCTGTTTAGATGCCTTGTCTGCTTCAAAGTGCTTCTCTGCCTCAATAACAAAGGGGATTACAGTTCTCAAATACTGTCTGCCTTCCTATTTTTTTATTCTTTAAAGTAAGAACTGCCCTTAAAGAGTCTTTCAAAAAAAAAAAAAAAAAAAAAAGACCTTTAAAGTCTGCTATGCATGTAATCTGCAGTATACATAACAAACACTCCCTACATCTGGGCAATTCCTCCAGCTCCCCAAAAGCACATTTATTATGAACATGCCAAATCTCCTTTGGTCTGGAACTGCTGCGTACTTGCAGAGCATGTTGATTTTGCAGGTCACTTTAGGGCCTACAGCGCTGTTTCTCTACATAAGCAAAGCTGTGACAAGACACTTATGTATGCTGGAAAACACCACGTGTGTGCTTAAACGGCAAAGAGAAAAAGGAAGATCAGCGGCCTGTTGTTATCATCTGGAAGGCCCTGTTGGAGCTACATGCTACAAGCACATGAGAAATTAAGGAATTCCTAACTACCTCCAGGGTGGTCGTTTTAAACTGAAACCTGCCATTTGCCAATCTACTACCTCAAAGATATTCAAAGCACGCTTGTCAAAGCCTCTTTCTAGTCCGTTTGTTCAAGTATAACCCTATGATTGCAGCATAATTTCCCTAGCCTTCAATCTTCCGCTACCTTCATCCTCCATACCATAGAGGTGCCATCTCCTTGCCACAGGCCTCCCAGGAGCCAAAACACTCTCCTGACCAGATGGCACCTTTAAAGGATGCTCACACTGCCATAGGGACCTCAACACATGGGGAAAGCACACAGACAAGAAAGGCAAGTCCTCCGAGAAATAGACAGTGATAGATCACGGTAAAGATTGCCCCTTTTGTTATCTTTGAAAGCTGGTGTCTGTTGGCCTCCTCCTGACCTTTAAATGACATTAAAAGCAAAAACCCAGCCTGCTCCAACAAGAGCATGAGCAAGTATTCGCTGCGAGCTTCCGCCTACAGACCCACGCAACATCAGGGCTTTTACCAGCTCCTGATAATAGCAGCAGGGCTGCTGGATCGAACATAACCTTTCCTAACTGCTGTGATAAATCCCTGCTAGAGTTACAGATACAAATGGATCTATGCAGCCACACGCAAGGGTTTTAGCTCAAGTCAAGTAGTACTTCAAATAGTATCTCTGCTGTGACTTCCCTGCAAGCTGCTGAACGACTCAGGAGCTCAAGCTTGCGTGTTGGCAGGCACATCCGACTTTGAGAAGCTGCTTCTCCTTCCAAGAACCTGTTTCACTGAACAACCCTTTCCTTTCTTTTTTGTTTTTTGATAACGTGTTTAAACAGAGAAGACTAAATGCTCTGATAAACAAATACTTAATCTTATTCGGTGACAAGAAATGGGAAAATAAAAATTAAACAATTTCATGTCATATTTCTAATATTTGCCCAATGTAATTGCATTCGAGCACAGAGAACCTGTTAAAAACAAATACGCAGCTTAAATCTCATTTCAAAATTACCAATGGGTCTTAACGTAACGTGCAGACATTATGTAGAAAAAAACAGAGCTGGACCTTATAAAAAGATCACTCCTACTGATTGGATCCTTAAAAATATATTTTTTTAGGCAAGCCCTGTTTTTGTGATGTAGATGTCACACATGGTTCTCTATCTCTGACAGCAGTGAGAGGCTAAGTTTTGAGAGTGTTGCTAATTTTGCTTGACAGTGCACGCAATAGCACGGGCTCCATCCTGTATCAATGCTTGGCTCAGAAAACATCTTAAAATTAACCAGAAAAAAAAAAACACTGCTGAAGAAATCATCCACTTAGACTGGAAAAAAATGCAGTGAAGAAGAGATGGAGAATATACTAATGAAAAAGACAGCGTTTATGTATGTGTAGGTGGAAATTGGACACAACCAAAACCAAGATGAAAGCAGGTGAAACCTTGCCTTCATTAGTTAGGCCATCCTGCCATTACAAAATGCAGTGGTTTGCAAAGAAGTTGGATGCCACCCTACCACCACTCTTGAATTGCCTGCTGTAGGGACAGTTGTTCTGTTGCATAAGTCTCATCTGAGCTGCTGAACCAACAACCATGAAAACACACCCTATAACAAGTTGCAGCGACAGAGCCTGCGCCTGACAAAACTACGTAGGAAGGGAAGATTTGCAGCTTCCCTTCTGCAAATAGCAGTGCTTCAGGATCAGGTAACATATACACCTCCTAAGGAAGATGAAGGTAAGGCAGTGATTAGTGCAAGGAGGCTAATGAGACTCCTCTGGGGTGAGAACTGAAATTTACATTTCCTTTTGAGGCAGATTTGACCGTTATTTTATTCACACTACCAACATTTGATGCAGCTGAGAGACTCTCCCAAAAAAACAAAGAAAGCATGCATCATCTAGGCTATCCGACTCAAACTAAAGGCTAACTAGGCTTCCTTTCTATGCACTAGAGATAAGGTAAAAGCAAACATGCTTCACTCGTGCTTTTTACTTACTGCAGTTTTCCTCATCGCTGCCATCGGGACAGTCCTCAAAGCCGTTGCACCGAAAGCGGCCGATGATGCAGTGGATGCCACTGGCGCAGGGGAAGAACGTGGCGCCGCACTTGGACTTGGCTTTCGCTGCAAGAAGAAGCACACAGAAGAGAGTAAAGATTAGGGCAATGCCTTACAAAGGTCAAAAGACACTTTTGTAGCAGTACAGGGTGCTCAGAGAAGGCCACAAGTGGAGAGGCCAAGGTGGGTAGGGATAACAAATGTGGCAGCAAGTCTGGAGAATTTGGGATCTGGAGGAAGAAATGGGCAAAGACAGGCGTACAAAGATGCAGGGAGCATCCGGAGAGGGAAAGGGGAATAGAAAGATGTGAAGCGAGTTAGTGTCTTTGTGAACAGATGAAATATAAGAAACCTTCATTAAAGTACTTTTAAGGCTGTAAAAGTCAAATTCAAAAAAAGAAAATGCTATAATTATCACTGCTGTTACTTAGCATAATTTATAGAAAATTATATAAAATTGGGTGCAAAAGGAACATAAGTTGCATGAAATGCATCTGTTACTGTACATCTCTCCATCATACGGCTTTCATTATAAAGCTCTTCAGGACATGAACCACATCTATTTCATAGTACTTGCACAGCAATTCATAACACTAAATACTAACAATGGCATCAAACATGTTTAACAAATGATTACAGAATCTCATTTGATCTCAAGCACTTTGCGTTTTTTTTTACTTCACTGCACAGCAACTCTTCATGGCAGGAAGAAGAGAACACTGCCCTCAGTGAGAGTAATGCAGATGCTTCCTCCACATTGCTCAAGGCAAGCACCAGTGCAGCCTTGTGTTATCACCAGCCTAGAAAAAAACAACTCCCAAAGTAAAGACAATTGAACCTAATTTAGATTTTTTTTTCTTCCTTCCCTTTTTTTCAGATTAGCACACAACTTGATTTTCTGCACTGCATCACAGACCCTTCAGAAAGTGCCCTGGAAAGCTGAGCCTGGCTGACAGCAGGGGGGCTGGCATGGAGCACGCCAACATGCCATAATGCCACACACGGACCACTCACACGAGAACAACAGTAAAGAAGTCAGCTGTCTATCTTCAGGGATTTTGAGTAGATTTTTCCTTCTTTCCTTACTTCTACACCAAACGTACAAGATGTGTTTACAACTCCCAGGTTTTGAGATGTGACAGATCTGGAGATCGTGGTGGCAGGCAGTCTTTTTATGTAGCCATATGGCGTGCCAATCCGACAACGTGGGCAGTTTTATAAGGTCAGGACAAAGTCAGGGAACACAGAATTACAGACAAAACAACAACAACAAAAAGTATACTCAATGGGGACAAGCAGCTTCATTTTAATTTGGAAGGGAACCTCTCTTGCAGGGATAAAAACGAAGTGCAGCTGTAGCAGAGCCATCTTCCAGCACTCAGTGCAGTACATATAAACTGCTCTAAACCACAGCTACAGTAACTCTTTGCTTGATTTAGTGTCCTCCCAAGGCAAATTCCTGCAAGTTCCTCTGCTACATGTTTTTCTTTATTATTATACCGGTAGTTTCGAGTTAGGATTATGGATTGTAAAATGGGATGTATCACTGAGCTGCACATATTCAAGTACTACATATTCTGAAGAGAATACAAGATCCAAGGTCCACTAAGGAAAAAAAAAAGTGAGCCATTACTTTGTAGGAAAACAGGTGATAAATTACTCTGAAACACCTGCCGTGCTCAACACCACCAGCAATGGCAAACCCTCAGCCAAGACGCTCAAGCCCCTGAATTCTTCACAGAGCTTCAAAGAGCAACTCCCGTGCTGGAGTTTTGCGACAGGCTGATTTCAGCTAAATAATTCAGTAACCACAAGGTCTGAGGCCGTGCCATACCCCAACTCTTCAAACAAAAGCAGCAAAACAAACACTCCAGGAACAGATCCCACGACTGTCACTGAAGCAGGCCAGCTGTATGAGCATTCGACACGCTAACCAGCCAAACTGCTGCTGGGAACACGTGGTTGTAATGCTCCTACATAAAGGGGTTCCCAGTGCTTTGCCTTTTTTTTCTTCCCCCTTTTCCCAAAGCTAGCATCTCTTCCACATCCCAGAACACACCCCAGACCCCCTCCACTGCCCAGAGCAAACGGCTGCCTCTGGACAGCTTCCTCCTTCAGCTGCGAGTATTTTGAGCCCGAACAGTTCCAAGAAACGGAGGGTAAAGAAGCAGCAGCTGTGGGTTTGCCTCTGTTAGCACTTACTGCATCCTGTTTCTTCAAGCAGGTTTACTTCTGTCACAATTTGGGGTCTGAAGTTGGAGGCTATCGAGTTCCTGGCCAATATCACCACCACTGAAAACCCACCCACCCCGCACCACTGCGGCTCTCCCGGCCCCAGGCGAGAAGGCCCCAGGCACGACTGGTGAAGGCCCCAGGCACGACTGGTGCGCTCCCTGCAGCCACCCCAGGCAAACCATAAGCAGTACTCAATGTTTCACAACATCTGGAAGAAAAGGGAGCTGGAGTGACCACAAAAAATTCGTATTTCTGGAAAATGCATTCTGTCTGTCCAAAGCGTCCCAATACCCCCAACAAAAAGAGGGAGAAACTATTCAGGACAATGATTAATGCAAGTACTGCTTGGACAACAGTTTACTTCAAAATTTTCTCTTCAAACCTTTTCCTAGCTCCTCCTCCTCTTGAAACAGCAAGCCAGAGAACAAGATATATATATTTTATTATATATTCATTTATCCTGGAAGGAAGGAAATAACAGCAAACAAAAAACAAATGCACTTCTGCATACTTGCAACAAGCCTGATACATACACCAGCCCATCCCAACTCCCATGTGCACCCACGTTAGGTGCCCTGAAGAGATAAAGGACTGTTTCAAGTGCTGCTGCGACTCACTAGCCACGCAGCTAGCAACTGATAGGCACAAGCCTCACTCCCAGACAGGGCTCTGTCTTCCGAGGTCCAATTCCAAACACAAAACGCATTTCCCAAGTGCTGTGTATAAATGCAGGAAAAATGAGGAATTACTAATGGCTTAGTCCAAGCCACATACCCTGCCTCTTGAGATCCCTACTGGGGAATTTCTGCTTTACTTCCAATTTAACACCCTTGCTGTCCTCTGGCAGAGCTTTTCTGAGGTATTGTTCAGGCAAGAGCTGTTTGATCATTGCTCACAAACTTCATATGGAAAACACAAGTATTTCTTTCCAAGCAAAAATGCACCTTCTCATTCTGCAATGCTACCCTTAACACAATGAGGCTATCCATTTTCTTGAGGTCTTTGGCACCCTCACAAGCAACAGATACATCTACCAGGCTCAGGACTGCCTGTGGTGGATTCAAGTCATTTGCTGCACTCTCCACAGCACTCTTCTGCAATTCCCACTCCCATTACATGACTGTTATGAAAAAGGTTTTCCTCTCCTTTGCGCATCATTGTGTCTTCTGCTGCACAAGCCTCAAGTTTTCAGGCAGATCTGTACATGAAAAGCTTCACTTTTATGTAACAGTAGCTACCTATTTGGCTCTTTCAGTGACTTCAGTCTTGATAAGCTCTCAAGGACATCATTATCTTTGCAATCTATATCCTTCTGTCACACTTGGCTGAAATGGGCTCAGGATAATAAAAAATTACTTGGGTATCAGGAGATGGCAGAAGAGCAGTGAAAAAGGACACGTGGATCATCTGACCTTCTTTATTCTTTAGCCTTGCTGTTATCACCAGCCAAGGGAAAGGGAAGGGAGAAGTTGGTTGTTTTCAAAGGAACTGGTAAAAATCCTCTGAAGCCCAGGACTCCCGAACCTAAGAAATTGAGGGACCATGAAATGGGGGAAGAGGAAAGGACAGAAGGCCACGCTTGGAAAACAGCAAGAAAACACCCAGCAACTTACAAAACTGTGTCTAAAGAAAGGGCAACTCAAACAGCAGATCCACTCTGGTTCCAGACGACAAATCAGTTGCAGAACTGTAACAAGCACAAAAACACCCCAAACCTATGGTGGAAAAGGAGATTCGCCCCAGTTCTGCTCTTCAGCTGTTACCTAGTCACGGCAGAAGCAATCCAGGAATGAAACATTAACATGAATTTCATCTACATTAAACAAAATGGAATTCCCATGATATTTAGAGATTAAAGTGCCAGTGAACTGCCACACACAGGAGGAGCCTCCCCTGACTCTCCTAACCATGGGAAGAAACTCTGCTCCTCACTGACAAGTTGTTCTCATCTCTTGCAGTTCAAACCTGAAGGAAGGGGATAAGATGCTTGCAGAGAACTGCTGGCCACAGTATAAGCTTGCCAAATGTTCCCCCCCAGATTGATTTACTTAAGTTCAAGAGAACTATTTTGGCAGTTACGTGTGCGAGTGTGTGAACTCGCTCCTTATGCTATGCAGAAACCCATCCTCCCACCCATTTCTTTTAAGGCTCTAAAAAAAAATCAGTAACTTCCAATCAGGACCGGCTGTACGTTCCCACTGAGGATGTGACAGTTTGCAGGCACAGCTCTACAGCATTAACAGAAAAATATATTACTATCTTTAGGGGACCAAGTGTGAAACAGAAGTATTTTTCGAAAAGTGTAATCCATTTTATTATTTCTCAGCAAAAAGATGAATAGTGGGGGGGGGGGGGGGAAACAGATTTAGCATATGCTTTATGAAACCATATACTGCATATAGATACATCCTTGCACGAAAGCAACTCTGACACCCTTGACTTGGCTACAAGGTCTTAAAACCTGATTAGAAGGTTATAACAAATCTTCTTCTGTTACGGGCAAGCTATTTGCTTTCCACAGGTAATATGGCAATTGAGCAGCAAGGCATCAAATGATTTCTCTGTGTATCAGCAAGTGAATTGCAGTTGTGGACTACAGATTTGAGGGATATCACCAGGACAAAACGGTACAGCCAACCTCTTGGGGGAAAAAAAAAAAAAAAAAAAAAAAGAAGTCTTGTGTAACTGTAAGGAGATACTAAACTACTATTTTGAGAAAGTAAAATTTTAGATCTGTTTGTCACTCTATATAACAACTTATTTTCAAGCAGTGGCTCATTATTTATAACATTACTAGCCAATTTTCTCTTACAGAAGCCAGTACACAGTCTTGGTAATGAAGCCTTGGGGAAGAAACTTTCTGACAAACCTTTAGTGTTGAGCCAGCTCAACCACACCTCCAGCATTTCCCTTCTTTTCACAGCAGATGCAAAGATAGCACGTAACATACCCCACACGGTGCAGCCACTAGGACAAGCACATTTCCTTCTTTTAACACTACAAACAATTCTATTTTGAACGGCATCTCAGTCATTTTGCAATCTGGAGTGAGGAAAACAGGATGCAGCGGATCAGCAGCAGACATTTTGGGACAACCTGCAGCTAGGAGTAAACTCCATGGTATTTCAGCATCAGCATCCTTGCAATCAAACTGTTGCCTCAGAACCCCTCCAGGTAGCAATCAGGCAAAACAGCTGTACTCTGCTTCACTCCCACATCTCAACTCAGCGATGGCCGGGGATTTATTCAGCTCATCAAAACCTGAGGACTTACATGCAAGAGCAACTCTCTAAACAGAAACTGTTGTATGCAGATGCTGCAGTGTTGCCCAGCCACAGGTGTTTTCCTGGCTTTGACAGTGATCCACCTTACGCTTCCCTGAGGTTAACTTGTGTTGAGAGATGCCGCAGCCACATCAGACAGTGCTGTGGGTCCAGGAGTGGCTATGCACAGCATTTCAGTGACAACTCTGTGAAGGAGACAAAAACAGCCATCTCTTCAACTTCTCGCTCTTTGAAAAAATGGGTTTTAACTTGAATTTACAGAGAAGGATTGGTTTTACAACGTAACGTAACAGACAGGATGACACCAAGACAGCCCTTCACTTCAAGCACTGCCACAAATGCTAACCCAGCTAATACTAACTTTGGTTAATTGCTGTCTGGGCCTTACTTGCACTTTGGCTCCCAGCAGGAAAGCCACCGCTACCTGCAGTCACGCAGCTGCCTCGGCACAGCACGCCAGTGCAACATCTGTGGGCTCACGGAACCCTTCAGCAGGGCAGCCCTGCGGAACAACAAGAAGTTTTGCTTCCTCTTCTTGCTTCTTCTTATCTAGAATAGAGCTGGCACTTGGGCAATATTTTCCAGTATTAAATCCACATAAAAGTCTACTACACCAGAAGTTCTCCAATTTGAGACAAACCTTAATGAGTTTTGATCCAAAACACAGCTATTACAGAGTGTTTGTTGCACCTACAAACAGCCCTTGAGGCACTCTTACCTCTGCTCCCTATTTAACCACTCATGTGAAAAACTTGCTAGTCAGAAACTGCTAATTGAAACTCAGAGAAAGAGAGCCTAACAAGCAGCTTGTTTTAAAAGCAGCAATGTTTTTATAAAAATTAGTGAAACTAAACCCAAAGGAAACATCACAGGGGGAAATAATAAACTCCGACCTAATAAACCATCACCCACTTACGTGGGCAGTATTTACATTATAGTAAGAAAGAAAAATACTGAAGTTAAAAAAAGGAACAAAAACAAAAAACAACTCGGCTATCACAGAATCACCTGCTTCCTTTGAGAAGGGGAAAAGGATAAGGCACTTTAGAGTTGGAGTACTGTGGAGACACTGGCCATTGCTTGTTGTCAGAGTAAAGTAATGCTTCCTTTAATAATCTCATAGACAAGCACAAATGCTAAGCCAGTTCAGGATTCCTACAGGCAGAGCAGAAGGCAGTAATGGACTTCAGCAGCAGGGGAAACACTCCTAGGACACCCGTGTGGCAAGGACTTTGATCCCCCACCCCACCCACGGCAGTAGCTACCGGATCCGCACTGCATCCTGCCACCGACTGCCCCCAGCTGTTAAACCCGTCCCACTTCCAAGCTCTCCACACAGGCTATTTACTGACCCCCATCTAGAGGGGACCATCAAGAGGATTAAATACTTCGCACCACGTACCCTTTTGATCTCCTTGCATAAAGAGCCATCAAACGCTAGTTGCTATTGCACTTGCCCTTACTCATGTGTAAATTTCTGCAATTGAGCTTCAAATGAGATGTTCACCACGGTCACTTCATTATAAACTCTATTATAACTAACTCAAAGTGTTTGGTTGCTTAATCATGAATGAAAGTAAGAGTTAATTCTAGTTTGATATTCCAAGCTTGTGAGCCATCTAAGTGACAAAAAGATTAGCAGCTGGCTTACAGCATCTTCTCAATTAATGCAGATGCTCATTTCATGCATTGTTTAAAGTTCAGCTTTGTTTAAGAATCCTGATGTTTGTCCCCTATCTAAGAATTTTGCTAAAAAACTTCAGTAAAGCTGATATTCCAGTGGTTCTGGTGGCTAAAAGGCACTCCAAGCTATTTTTACATCCTGGAGACCAGCACATTCAAAGAGCAGCTACAAAATCCTTTTGCCAAAGATGATGGCTCTCCTTTCCCAGCTGAGTTTCCATAGTATAAACACAAGATGAAATATAACACCTCTGTACCTGCCCCCCTCACTCCACGTGAATGCCAGCAAAGCCTTGACATTTGATTGCTTACTAGTTGTGTCAGTGAATGGGCACCTGAAGGCAGCCAGAGAGGTTTTAGAAGCCAATTCCCTTTTTGCTTCACTTCTCATGAGTGCTATAATACGGGCTCGATTCTTGGGGGTATCTTACCTACAGCAGGTTTGGAAAGAGTATTTTGGAGTGAAAAATGAAGGTCCATAAAAGCAGTAACAGCTTAATGGCAAAGCCAGCCTTATATTGGAAACATATTACAGGTTGGGAGAGCAAGGTTTTCTTTCAGCTTTCAGACTTGCTGTCTAACACTTCACAAATCACTTCAAAACTTGTTATGAGAAATTCCACTTCTGGAAGATAAGACATCACAGAAAAACACACAGGTAAGTAATACCTGTAGGCTTTCAGAGTACCACCACGGTGCGATGGACAGCCTTGGGAAAGCAATCCCCTGACGGGACTGAGCTGGGCACTGGGGATCTGACCTGCCTAAAGCAATTGAAATGAAGACTGAGACCAAGCGACCCAATCAGTCATTTGAGCTGGATTTTTTTTAGTCTTCCAAAGGGAATAAGCGAGCAGGGCTGGTACCTGTGTAGCACTGATCAAGGAGGCAAGACATTAGAAGCAGCACAGTCAAGATGCAGCTCAAAGCCCCCAAAGATCAGAAACGCTGCAGCCAAAAGAACTGCTGTATGATTACTAAAAGCTTCCCAGATTCTAAGCATAATTGCAAAACATTGCTCTGCATGAGACAGTGAAAGCTAAGCAATGGTAACGTGATACTCTGGTGACTTGCAGGCAAAGGTTCAGTAAGACTTGTGTTCTGCCTTTGAAGCTGGGTTTCCTTAGGAGTTTGTGTTTCCTTCCTGGAACTTCAGGAGTTTTTCCTGGGTCTGGGAACCTGGAGGTGTATCTGAAAATTATTTGCAGGTGGTGCATTAGCATCAAGCAACAAATACCCAGGTCAATCAGGAAGCATCAAGAAAAACATAAGGATGCCTAAAAGCACTCATTGATCTTAAGACAGAGGTTTTCTGTGCATATATCTACACAAGTGCTTTTATAGAGGAACTCCTAACTTTCTCCTATATATTCTACTTATTCAGAAATACGTTAGATTCATTAGCCTTTTACATACGCTATTACTGGACTGTAAATAAGAACTGGGCCACTAAAGATTGTTCCTGTATAGTTCTGTAAGATTGTTGTTTGCACAGTATCTGTCAGCCTGGAAACCTAGTGCATGACAATGCTTACTCCATTACCATAAATACACAACATCTACTTTGGCTGTAGCTTTTTTTTACTGTGACTGGAATGGACTTTCCAGTGTGCAAGCTCTCTTCCCTCATTCTGGTCCTGATGTTACATTTTCTCATGCCATATATTCAGAAAAAAAATTAAGTAGTCAAGGGAAAAAAAAAAAAAAAGGTACTTATAGGCTTTATTACAGAAATGGAATGGAAAGGTAGGAGACCACAGTGGTAGACTGTTAGTCCAGCTTGTATGGAAAGTTACATTCCCAGATCATTCTCTCCAAGGAAAAAAAAAAAAGGTAGCTTCATACTTCTTCTATTTCTATCTTTTAGCAGGAACACTGAGTTTTGAGGTCTTGTAGTTCCTGTAATCATATTAGTTATTTTAATATACTGCTTTAACATTTATCTCTATATCTTTATCTTGCTTATGTCATCCTCTTTCATGCCCATGGGGGACTGCAGAGTACTTTACATCAGCCAGAACTTGTCTGCTACCTCACTTGTGCAGCTGTCTCTGGACACATTCATTTGCAGCAGAGGCTCGTCACCATCTCCAAAACTGCAGACAAGCAATGCCTGAAGGTCACAGCCACCTAAGCCTCCTGTTAGTACCACGACCCATGTCACAGCCACTCCACACTTCCTGAAGTGGTGGATATGGGTTTGAAGAACTACAGAGCACAAGCTCAGCTCTAACACTTACTTCTGTATCATGTTAGACTCTTAAGATAAAATCCTTGTAAGCGTCACGGTGATTTTCATGCTGAAGTTCCATTTTAAAAGTGAGAGGTTGCTAGATCACTTACCTGTAAGTATTGATTATTTGTTTTCCATCTTTTCCAAAATGCGATGAGCTTCAATACAACACACTTCACAACTAATTAGCTCACGCTATTACAAGCTGTTAGCAAGCAAGAAGGAATCTCAATTTATCAGAAACCACCGATGGAAACCTCTCACAGCTAAAAGTGCACCTGGCTAGCAGGAACAGACTGCAGCAGGTGAGACGATGGGGAGTCCAAGAAGGTCCCGAAGGCATGCACTGCTGGATCTTATTCCTAGGGATCCAACGGTGTCTCTTGAACATCTCTCCCCCTCCTTCTCTGAGGCATTACCCTTAGTTAACACCAAGCTTTAGCTGATGCTTTATGAGTAGTTTTGTGTTGACCACTGATACATTAAACACCACGAAGTCAGTAGTCTTCACAGATGAGTAGGATTAAACCTACTCAAGACTCTTGGCCTGCTGCTGCATTTCTAAGAGATCTCGGCTGGTTTAGACAATCCCTAGAGCTTACTGATGTTAATTCCAAACTGGGCAGACATTTCTTATTAACAAAATGCTGCAGCTCATTCTCCAGGGCACTGAGCTCTGCTCGTTGAGCCTAAAGCCTGGTATTTAAAAGGATAGCAGCCGGAGTTATTTTGTGCCCTTTGTTCCTTTACATGAAAGCCATTCATCAGGCTGACTCTGCTGAGTGGCTAAACCCCAAGCAAAACAAAACAACTGCAGCTGTAATAATTGTAGTATGTAATAAGCAGCCATTAAATAGCTTATAGAGATCGCAGAATCCACTGTCTCCACAAGACCTTTTCTCTCCATCTTTTAAAGTGGCTAGTAGATCTGCTTACTTATTCTTAGCACTGTGGATGTCATGAATTTGACTGCTCTCACAGCAAAGTGTAAGGAGAGGTGAGGACAAAGACACAAATCCAGACTGTCACCAGAAAGATTTGGGTCAAGAGCAATGACCTTTTATTAGTAAATTCAATCTATCTCGCCATTTTAATTTTGAAACTAGCACAGGGAAAAACATGAGTACACAATGTGCCTTAATGTAATTCCAGTGTGTAATCTTCCCATAGAAGAGATTCAAAGCATGCTCCTAATCTCAAGGGTAAGCCCCATGAAACTTTTTTTTTTCTTTAAAGCAGTGAGAAGTAAAAGTCATCTAAAGGGCCTCTTCTGAGATCTACCCTGCGTCAGCAAGAGGGCAGGATGAGGAGTTTGAGCATGCTAACCTGAGGCTTCCACGCAGGTGACATGGGTTTTATGCTGGTGCAGTTCTCACTCAGTCCTCCTCCTTCCTACTGCTGGCTGCGCTGGCCTTGCACAACCATAGTGCAACTTCATCAGTTGTGACTTCAGTTTCAGTAGGGTTTTTTAAAAGGAAAAAAACCTTCCATCCCTCTGACATCGTTTAGCTTTTAACACCCACAGTTCTTCATAAACTACCTCTTGTTGAAACTGAATGTAATTAAGTCAGTCAACATACATCTGAAGTACCAGGCTGAAGATGAAAACTGAACAAACCTGCCTTTGTTCTGCAAGATTTTCAGTTTTCCAACTGAAAAGGTTTCAGAGCACAGGAAAAGATTCAGCACATAATCTGGGAAACTCAGGCTGTTAATTGCAGAGTGTGGGTTTCCTTTAGCATTCTTATAAAGACTTTTTCTGTCTTATCCACAACTGTGTGTAATTGTTTGTTATGAACACTTTCCTGCAGAGACTCCATTCCCGAACACGTTGAGCAGTAAAACCTGTTGGAAGCGAACACCAGAGGGAGCAGTAAACATTTGTCTGGTAGGTGGTTTTTAAATTGGAGTCGGAACAAAAATGCACAGGAAACCTTTGGGAAACTTAAAAATGGTTAGTGTGGCCTGTATTTTCAAACTACACTATATTGCTAACCCGGGGTAACTCCCCACCAATGCAAGGTCAGTGCAGAGCATGAGTGCAGACAGAAACATGTACGAATGACGCAAGCGTAGTTGTGCCACACCTCCCACCCCCTCACTCCACCTCCTGACAACACCAAAAGATTCGTTAAGTCTTCTGAGACTATAAGACATTTATATAAAATGTTGTGTGCATTTAGATAGATTACACGGAACTGAAAATATACCCAATATAGAAAAGATAGACGGAATGGAGTGTGAAAATACACGGTGTTTATATGTAAATACACAACTCATAATTCTACAGGGAAAAGGCGAGAACACGGTTAAGAGACATACAACAGAAGAAGAAATAAAGGATTAATATTCCAACATCACAGCAATGAACAAGTAACTACAGTACTACCTCAAGTATTAATCTGCCAAAATTTAAAAATGCTTGCAAGAACAATGGAAGTATGGCTATAATCATAAAAACACAAATAGGTCAAGAAAACACTCCTGCTACACCCTGCTCAAAGAAGTTCCCCATAAAACACTTCTTTTTTAAGGAATTGGACTAGAGAGAAAAACACAAGTTTTTTCAGGCCTTCATCTTTGACCTACAGCATGCAACCTGACAGGTCTAGGAGTTCCCAGGTATAATTGTCACCAAGAGGTGGAAAGCCACCAAGGGCCTGGCTTCAGCATGTGCCTTGAGTGCATCAGTTCCCGGATGCACTCAACCGGGAAGGCTCTTACCAGATCTGCTGGGGAATTGGCTTCCCATATTGCCCTAACAGGAGCTGCAGCCTTCATGGCCACACGAGTTAGCCCGCTGGTGTAGTAACACAGAGAAGCTTGGCTTAGCGCACCACGCAGAGTGCAACCCGAGCACAAGCATCATAACCCCTTCCATCCTGACTGCAAGGGATCCCTGCACACGTCTGAAGAAGAATGTGGTTTGCAGTCGGGCGAGACTGGGCGAACCCTCAGCAGCAGCTCACTTGGCAGTGGCCTCAATACCTGCCTGGGGAACACTAGTTAAAGTTCACCGTTCCCATGAAGCGCTTCAGTTAACGAAGACGTTCTCCCCCACAAAGACTTGCATGTAAAGACTCCTACCAGTCTGAAGGACAACCAGAGTAAGATCTGCTGCTGCTGAACTGCTGGCAATAAACTGAGCCTTTTCCTACTGCAGTCCCAGACAGTCCTGCATAGGCCAGCTCTCAGAAGCCTGCACAAATCAGTCTGTTGACAGCAGAGTTTTACAAGCACCAACGATGCCCTACTGCTCAGCCACCTCTCAGAACAAAGCCTTTGTCGTTGATTCAAAAACCTGCTTTTCCTTCATGTTTGAATGAGAAACAGCGGCAACTGGAAACAGAAACACATGAGGTATGTAAGCTAACGCAAGAAACCACTGTCCCGAGGCTGTCCTTGTGTGAGACCTTTTTCTAGCCCCCAACCCACACCCTTCAGCCCTCGGACTAAGACAGCCAGTCACTGTATCCACTGTGCACCACGACTTGCTCACAGCTGAACACACCGACTTGGCTTGTAAGAAATGGCTTTCAGAAGAGTGATGAAGGAAAATCTAGACTTCTGGGTATTTGGTATCTCTCATTCTGGCTGCTGTCATGCCAGGCACTTAGCACGGATGATGTGCCATGCTCTGAATCTGCACCATCTGCTGCTCGTTAGCTGACAAAGGCAGCAACATGCCATCTCTCCACTAGCTGTTGCTCATTAGCTGACAAAAGCCGTTTTCAGTGATCACATTGTTCTTGTGGTAATGGTCTAATACAAAGAAGTACAAAAGAGCAAACAAAGAAGGAAACAAAGATGACAGAGTACATTAGGAGCTTAACTAAGAACATGATTGTGCTCCCAAATCTCCCAGAAAAAACCCTCCCAGCAGCGGGATGGAGGCCTTGGCCCCACAGGAATATGTCAGCAGGCAGGTCTATCGACAGCATTACAGATCTGTGTACCTCAAAATGCTTTGAAACATCCAAAAATATTCCTAGGCTCTTCCTCTTCAGATTCTCTCATGTGTAACTCTGGATCTTTTACACCTGCGAACAGACTGGGAATGAAGAGCAGCCGACAGCACACAGCGCCCATCCTGACCCGCACCAGCTCCAGCGATAGGCACACCGGGAATACAGCCGGAGCAGGATCCAGGAGCTCTGCAGGCAACAGCTGTATGCTCCCCAGTCCTGTTGGTAAAGACTCTGCTCCTGTCCAGAGGAGCCTCAGCTACCGTTACAGATCACGTACATGACTACAGAGCAGTAGTAGCAGCAACTAAAAGCCCACCAACGTTCAAAGGAGAACCGCAGGAGCAGTACACAAGTTCACACACCAGCTAACAATCCAACGGTTGAGAAATGGCAAAGCTGGGAGAACAACTTACAAAAAGGTTCTCCATTTTGAGATGCGCTGAAGGAAGTTATTTGCACTACTGAGAACAAGAAATACTCCAAAACATTTACACAGACGTGGTCAATTGCTCTCCAAGCTCAGTTAGTGGCTCGGAGGAAGAGCCAGAGATGCTCTGCTTCAAGGAGAGGCATTTCTCATTTACAACAGTAAGTCCCTGTCTCAGCTTCTTCCCCCCCTCTTACGCCTTTTCCCAACCCTCCTGCCTGGGTAAAACTGGATGAAGTTTTTCTGTCGCCAAGTCCCCATGACATAAGGAAAAGTAAAGATATTCTGCGTGCCAAACAGCATACAGACAGCTGGCATGGGAAGTGTTACACTGATCACAGGTCAGGGCAGAGAGGAAGCCAGAACACGACAGATGGTATGGGTTCTGGCCAACGCAGAAGATGAAGAAACAACCCACAAGCAAAGTGACGTGGTTAACAGAGAAGGTCCTCCACACAGGAGACACAGCACAAGTGGAACAGAAGAAAGAGCAGACACGAGTGGACAAAGCCCAGATAATGCTGCTTTTGCAGAATTCCTCCACACCCAGACCAGCATTTTTCACACAAGGGCTGCAGAAAACAAAAAGCAGAACTTCAGAGTTGTAAGTTTTCATCTCCGAAGGGTAACAGAACAAAATGGCACAGTAATGGAATTCATCAGATGTTGCTGGGCACCCATGTTCAACCATAAGGCGATCCAAAAGGGAGGGAAAGACGTCACACTTGACGGCACACGTGTGAAACTGCCTCCGCAGACACGCCAAAACACAGCGCACTCGCTTCACAAAGATACCAGCCTGCAGGACCATCTGAATCCAGCAATCAAGCTCCTATTCACACACAAACACTTTAAAGCAAGGTTAAAGCCTTTAAACGTGAAGTAGTTAGTCGATGAGGAATCACAGACAAAGCAGCTTAAAGCACGGCTCAGGGTAGTAACACACTGGGAACTCAGCCATCTCGTGCTGCTAATGCAACTCCTACCGCTTTGTCTCCACTATCAACAGCTCTGCTAATGCAAAGCAACACCACAGCAGCAAACAAAGGGCTCTGCTTTTGCTGCAAGGGAAGCTGTAGTAAGCAGAGCCCTGTTCTGGTAGGAGGAAGGTAACAAAGCCCAGCCTAAAACAACTTTTAAAAAACAAAGCTTTTCTACCTATACATAAGCACACACATCCCTCAAGCCCTGCGATCCTAGAGCGGCACTTTCAGGCACAGCTGCCCTCTCTTAAGGAACTTGGCACCAGTATCCAATGCTGCTGGTGCAGCGACACAGCCAGATGTGACACGCACACATCTTGAGTGCCAACCTGCTCAACTTCCCACTGCTGTTTCTGCAGTCAAGAGGATCGGTTCTTAGGCTCCTACACCCCTCCCTCCCCAACACTCAGCGAGGCTGTGGACTCTCCATCCTTGCAGATGCTCAGCACTTGAACAGACAAGGCTCTGAGCGACTCTGATCCACACTAGTCCTGCTCTGAGCAGGCGGCTGGACCAAAAGACCTCTGGAATCCTCTCCAGGATTAATGTGTGAGCCTCTCTTTACAAATTGGCACAAGCTGGAGAGGGGGAGAAGGGACAAGTGATTTTTCATTCTCCACCCTTCCCAAACAAAATGCCTTTCAGTGCTTAGCTCTGACCTAGAAATTCTCTACCACCACTTCTGGGTTGTTTAAGCTGATCCAAATTTTCATCACCATGTAAAAGACTGGTTGGTGGCAACTAGAAGAGTACCTTGGAAGAGTTGGCCCATTTTCAAAATTCATCACAAAAGCCAAACAAACTTTTTTGCGGCACTCACTATACCCACACATATAAGAGACTGAATTAGCCCTCTTAAACTATTAGCAAGTCTAGAGGTCTAGGTGCTTGGTGGGATTCAGAATGGGATATTTCCCGGGTTAGAAGGATCATCCACCTTTGAGACAGTAAACCAGCTTCCTGACCCCAGACATAAGCCACCAACTAACACCACAAAGCCTTTCCAACTTCCTTCGTAATTCCGTAATTCTGCCTCCCAGGGACAGCTCTTGTCCCTTTGCCACACCTGCCAGTGAAGGGGACCCTGGTGACAAGATCATTTCTCTTGTGAACCTTGTGACCACTGACATAGTCCTAAACAGGAAAAAGCAAGCACACACACACACACACACCATGCCTCTGGGGGGGCACGGGGTGTAGCACCCCACAAACAGCGGCTGTTAAAAGCTGACTAGTAAAACAGAAAGGAAGAAGATGCAAAACAGGCAGCTTGAAGCTCTCTGGATGCATTACAGAGCCTTGTTTGCATGAATATTAATTTCTTGCTGGGAGATTCAAATGAGCACTATTTCCATTCTGTTTTGGCTTATCTGACCTGTTAACAGCAAGCCAGCACAGGATATGCATCCCTTGCTCTCCGTTGTCTCTTTTCCATGCTAATTTTACATTTATGAAGGTGATCAGTTAGAGCAGATAGATGTACGTGAAGAAGAAAGAACAGTCTAATTACCTCCATTAACTTGGGTATGATCAAAAGGATGCTCACCCTGAAAACTGTTAGCAAATCAAGTGGGTTGATAGTCTCTAAATGAAAAACCCAAAGAAGAAAAATTCCGCAGAAATCTGAATTCATAGTTGCAACATAACCTAGATCAGTAAGGCTTATTTGAGTCTGTCATGACAAGAATAACTTTTATGAACTGTGATTTTGCTATTTATGCAGCTATTTATATTTTATTGTCAGTTACTATGTTCATTACTGCCTGCAATTCACTAGACCCAACTGATTTTGGGAAGAAAGCTTTTGAACAGAGAGTCACAAAGTGTATTTTCCCATTACTGATTCATGAGCAAATGTCCAGCCTAGTCTTCATTAAGAAAATCTTCCTGAAGATTACTGTAAATTCTTATTATGACTTTCTAGTCTAACAAGGAGAAGTGAAATTCCTGCAAGGCAGAGGATGACAATACTCTTGGGAGGAGAGACAGAAACCTCTGGGTTTGCATCCTATGAATACAGAGGAGTGCCTTCATTCAGCTCGTTTTAAGAAGCAGTGACTGCACGCCAAAAGCCATGCCAGCAGCATATTCAACAGCTAGGTAATAAGGAACCTGCGAGTCACGCAGCTGCTGTCATCAGGAACACCTGACCGAAAGGCGCGCATTGAACTTTGGACATTTTTTATTCTTGTCAAAGCTCCCCCTAATAACAATTCTGCTAGGGTTTAAAAAGATAGGCACAACTGATCAATCCTTACAACAACAATAAATTAATCTGTCTTCAATGTTGCAACACAAGTCTGACGCTTCAGAAAGACTAGAAAGGATCAGATATTTTGTACAGATACTTTCAATGCCTTAGAAGCAGAAAAAAGCTCACTGGTTTAAAGCAGAACTATGTATGTGGATCTCCACAGCACAGTTATTAAGGACTCCTTATTTTGAAAGGGATGGGAAATTGGAGTTAAAGGTGAGGCATCAAATTAAAGAAGCAAGCATTTAACAAAACATCGTATTGCTAGTCACTGAATCTGGAAGAAGCTATTCTTCCTTTATACTGCTCCACAAGTGAAGCTAATAACGTCCTTAAAGCGTGTTGGCTGAAAGGTAAGGTTCTCAAAGAGGTTTAAGATTAATAAAAGCTCTATAAAGCACCCATGTAAAGGAGCAACATTTGCTAGACAAAAAGCAAACTCACTTCTCAGAAAGTTCTCAGACACTTTAGAAGAACATGACATTTGAAGGTTTTTCCCCCCCAAATGGATTTCATATCATGATGTGCTGCAGCATAATTTTACTGTCTGCATACACCGCATAGCCTAGAAAGTTTCATGCTAACTAAATGTTGCAGAATACTTACTAAAACTTAATTAGTGCTAACAAAGAGATGAAATCACAAAGCTTTTTTAAGCTCTCTAGAATGGGGAGCGCTGTAGGGAGGATTAAAACATGTAAACATTATGAGCCAATTCATTCCCTTTATTTTGCAGAAAGTTACGATTAAGTTTCAAAGGGCTAAGAATTACAATTGGACAGGAGTGGAACACAAGTAACAGGATACAGTTAAAATCTGAAACAAAAGGGACTTCTCTTGGTGGCTGTGGAGGTCAACTGACAGCAGTACACAACTAGCATCTTTATTATACAGGCCTTTATGTTGAATCCCTGCAACCACACAGGGCTTCAGTCTTCCACTGGAAGAGCCAGGTCAAGTCTGTCTCAGTGTGTCCATCTGTGAATAAGGTTTTAGGTACCTGCTGCCAAGCACTGAATTAAAATTGGCCAATTTAAAGCACCTTAAAGACCAGAAATAATAGGAAGGGCCATATATCTTCTCAAACGATAAAGAAACTAAGAAACTAGCAGTAGCTTCATTGCTTGCATTACGTATACTACCAAACACACCCGTAATGCTACCTCGCCAAGCCTTGTGGTATCAGGCACAGCGAGGTCACAGCAATGGTCACTTACGGCATTCCTTCTCGTCGCTGTCATCGAAGCAATCCGGCAGCCCATCGCACTGCCAGGCCCCTGGGATGCAGCGCCCATTACTGCACATGAAGTTTCCAGGAATGTTGCATTCATTGGTGAAATTATTCCCAGGCAACAGTTGGCTCTCTGCAACAACAACAAAGAGAAACAGACAACTTTACAGGGTACTCAAAAAAAGACAGCAAAAGCAGTCACTGAGCAAGATGTTTATCAGTGGTAGAACAAACTTCAGGCAAACAGTCCTGACGCCGGTTACCTTGTTGTATCACCCCATCAGTATCCTAAATATAGTCCGTGGTAGTATTTCATTCCTTAAATCATGATTTCACCTGCTCTCCATTCACACTCCCCATTTTACCGATTTCTTTCTTGCTGTTTTCTTCCTGGGTATGTACATTCAGCCTGCTGTGTATCCTCAGGTCAGAGTGGCTTGCTAAAAAAACTCTAATTCCTACGTAAAATAGATGAGGCTACAAGGCATCAGCTCCACACTCCCATGCTTCTGTCGGATCGGTATTTAGCTTGCAGAATTACTTGTTTTTTTTTTGTTGTTGTTGTTACCCAAGGGCTAGGAACTATGTAGCACATTGACTAATTCATATGAGCTTTTCAATTAAGTTTCAAACACAGGGCTGTTGGTCAAAGTCAGAACTGAGCTTCTTGGCCTTAGTCTAATGCCCTGCCATCCATCTGTCCACAGGCAAGTAAGGCAACTGGCACATTAGAGAGGCTGCCAAGCAGAGAAGGTATAGCAGGAGGATGCAGGAGATAAAGAGCATAGATTTGCTGTTAATGTTTTAACGGCTCTAGCCAGTGATTTTCAGCTCCTGTGCCTCCCAGTTTCATTGTTTTGGGAACACAGATTACAGAAACATAAACCTCAGGGAAGGAAGTTAATGGCAGAAATATTTTAATAAGGCAAAGAGATTCATCCGCAGGCCCAAAACGCAGGTTGGGCTTGGAGACTGCGAGAGGGCTGACACTCCCCAAACAACTGCAGCACGAACGGCATTTCAAGCCATTGATCTGGAGGGAAGCAGCAAGACAGGGCCGAGGACGAGAGAAAGAAGGTCCTTCCTCTGTCACAGCCCAGACTAGTCCCAAGCAATGTGCTCCAAGTACACATTCCACCAAAAACCAGAAACAAAACCCTTCCTGGCAGCCCATGGCTGCTGGCCCCAGCGCGTTCAGGGCAGAGCCTCTCCTAGCTGAATCCTGCAGCACAGAGGGGAAGGGGTTCGGTGCAGACGGCACCTGGAGAACTGTGCTGCCAAAGCCATGTGTCCCTGAGCACGGGGCTCTGCAGAAGCTCTGGACCCAGCCAGGTGGAGAAGGCTCCCCCACAGCATAGTGAAACGCTCCGCCCTTAGCACAGGCCACACTGCTAAGGTTTACATCTCTGTTTCAAAAGATGCATGACAGGAATGCTTCGGAAAGTATTTTTATGCCTATTTCTGCCCCACACAGCGCATTTCCTTGCAAATTTCCTTCCTTGCAAATGCCTGACTCTCCTGGGAAGTTTTAAGACTCTGCCAGCACAGAGCAGACACCTTAATGGAAATTTGCCCTGAGCTGTTGAAAGACAAAGTAATTCAGAAGCAAAGTGGAAACACAGGCTTGCGAGGCAGATGTGGCAACCCTAACCGCTGGCCACACACCTCGAGCCATGCGCAATGTTCCTGCTATTAGCACCTTGAAGGGAGGAAGCGACAGCCAGCAAAAAGCAAGCCCCGGCTACGCAGCTGACAATTTAATGTCCTTTTGCTTTTATCGCTTCCATGCTCTGCATCACTACTCTTCCGACCACGAAAGACGGGTTCTGCTCTCTGTGCCGCGACGCAGAGAGGCTGCTGCTGGGTGCGGACGGGGGCAGCCGAGCCCCAGCCCGGTGGCACGCTGCCTGCCTTCCCTCGGGAGCGTACCTGCTCCCAGCAGCAACGCGGCAAGAGCCGTGCCCAGCCCTCCTGCGTGCCCCAGTCCCTCAACCAGCAATGAACATGGTTTGTCCTTGGCTAGCCCTGCAAGGCAACACTGAACAGATCCGGCACCATCAATGGCAACCCCTGGGCTTCTGCAGTCTCAAAGCACCACTGGTAACAGCGCGCTGCAGTTTTACGTTCAACCCACAAGCGTGGGGTGGGTTTTTGCTTTTGTTTTCCTTAAAGCTGGACTTGAACACATTCAAATCCTTCTTTGTATCACCGACCTGTACCTGGTAAGTAATCACCCAGCCAAAATCGCCACTCTCCAACAGCTGCACAGAAGGAAAAGTCAGCGTTACACAACCTCCTATTAGCAAAGCCCGGCATGCAAACACCCCGCCTGCCCGCAGCCGCAGGAAACCTCCCCCAGCACTGCAAAGTGAGGGGTGCCTCCAGCAGACGGAGACAGGGAAGAAATCAGGATGTTCTTTGCACTGGAAAGGCACAGCCAATATGCCACGTTCTTAACCTCATTGTAATGTGTCCAAGAGCTTCAAGAGCAGAACCTAAGCTCTTTCCCCACTCTTCAAAAAAATAAAATAAAAATAAAAGCTTTCATGTCAAGGAAGACTTCGCAGGTAGTTGACAAAACAGTTACCATCAAAGCAAGTTTACAAGTTTGCAAATACGACAAACGCAGATTGACAAAACTAGTTTCCAAGCTAGGACTAAATATCTGCAGCAAAGTGAAGGTGTTTCAAGCGTCACAAGGGAATTAGGAATTACCAAGGATTTAGTTCTCTCAAAACCTAAGCACCGAGGCAGCACCTTTAGGCAATGCCATCAGGAAAAGGTGCCATTCTTAGTCGTGCTGTTGCTCTTTGCTAGCTTCTTGTCTAATCCTCCTGCCTACAGCTCTCCCCCAACTGCTCTACTTCCACGTGGAAGCTGCACCTCTCAAACTGAAAACCCCTGCTGTCAACACTCCAGCAAGACCTCCTTGGGCAAGCTGCTAGCTAAGAACAGATGCTGGGTCTAGACATGCCCAAACTAGAAAACTGTCTTTTCCCCTCTAAGCATCGCAGTATTCCTGAGACAACGCGCTAACTGGATGCATTTCCAAAGACTCTAACGCCTCCTACACAGAGCAACCAAAGTTCAGCTCCTGGCAGATCTGCTGCTGCATCTTGCCTGAAAAGCTTTCAGCATGATCTCTGAATCTCCGTGCTTCTTTGATGAAAAACTTAGACCAAGCCAAATCATTGAAGAATGTTTTAGGTCTCAAAAAGCAAAAAGGCTCCAACCCAGAAACAACACCCCCCAAAAGCTATCAACACCTTTAAATAAAGGCTGTACTCCAACCCTACTGAATTGAAGGGCCATGCCAAGAACAGATACCAATTTCTGTTTGAAATTAAGCTGTTTGTTTATGTTTCCTCTGTTATACAATAAATACAGCCTCTAATGTTCTTCTACAGTAAGGATGTAGCGCTAACCTTTTTACTAAACAGGAAACAAAAGATACAGGCAGATTAAGTTACTTGCTGACAGCCCTGCGCAAGCTCTCCTGCGGAATGGGAACGCTGAACTCTGACTCAATCCTATTTCAAAGCAAGAGCACTTCTCTTAAAACGTAACCTTCATCTGCTGCTGGAATGGAGTCGCAGGTTACAGACAGAGCAATTTCAGAGCCACAGTCAATGCACCTAGCAACTTGCTGTGTGCGTTACTCCCGCTCCAACAACGTCCACCGGCGGGTAAAGAACTGTCAAAGCAATGGCACATGTGGAACCATTTAAATCCTACAGCTCATTTCGCTTCCTTTACTTTGGAAGCCTCCTCCATCGGATATAAAAGCCCTCAGGGCCCACAAGGAAATCCTCCACGTGGTCATCACCTCCCAGCCCGCAGGAATGCGATGCTCCTGCCCAGTTGCTGAGTGCACGGACCTGGGGCGCTCCATACCTGCACATGGGGAGGAGCAGCGGTACCGGCGCGGGAAGGACCAGATGAGATCACCTTGACCATTTTTCTGGAGGACTGAAGCAGAATTCTGAGAAGGTCTGTACAGATGTCAGATTCTGTGCAGCCAATTTGCTATGCTGCTTGTTGGCAGGGCAGAAATTCCTTCAATCTGGCAGAGCTGGCTTTCCAATAGCTGACATATTTACCCTGCAGCCTCTCTGACTAATTTTGAATTCAACCCAAATATGAGCTGCAAGGATGTGTTCAGTTAAGTGAAGGAGGAGGGGAAGAAGGGGAAAGAAGTAGTCCATTTTCACCGCGCCACACTGCTCACTTTAAAAAGCATACCATCTGGGCTGAATAGAAAAAAAGGGACTCGTGCTTCACTTTGAAGGAGACTGAGTAAGGAAAGCCAATCTGTTTTAGCAGCCACTTCCAAAAATGCTGGCATCTAAATATTTAATACTTGCTAAACAAGAATCAGAGAAAAAATAAACAAAAGGATCATACCGAAGTGTCATACACTCTACCTGAAAGCACTCCAGAGAAGTGCACATTACAGAACAGATCACTGCTGATAACACTGCTGTGTCTGTATCAGAAAGTGTCACCAGGAGGAACAGGCAGTCATTCTGGCCAAGGAGCTTTTGAGGAAGAAATATAAGACACTTATGGGTTTAACATCCTCATGAATGATGTCAGTAACTTCGGCCTCTTTGCAGAGAAGATCTGTCACTGAGGATGAAGGGGATGAACTCCACTGCCAAACCTCTGACATGTCTTTTGTGGGAATCTTCACCGGATACTTTCAATGGATATCTGTACAAAATTCTCCAGACACGAAGGGATTGATTTTGATCCAGGCTGGTGTGTAACTGTGATGCTGGATGGGTACTTACGACTACCTGCCTAGCACACGATGCACAGTATGCTCCATACTTGAATTAATTCCTTCTTTCTTCCTGATCGTTCCCTTGCCTGGTGTAAATCCACACCAGGTCTGCTGCCAGCGCCATCAGCGATCTGTCCTCACTCTACTGAGATCTGCAACATGTTGTGAAAACAACATGAGAAAGAGAGACTAGAACAAGGCAGTAGCTGGAATTTGCAACAAGATGGCATCAAAAAGACACACCTCCAGTACCTGCTCACCAGCAAATAGTATCACAACTAAAGACAGAAGTTACTTTAACTTCCTATTTTGTGATTAAAACCACAGTTCATGACTTAACGGTTATGAACCTTTTTAAAGAGTATTATTTTTTATTTAACATAGGTGTATATACAGGCCATTGTGGGTTTTTTCCTTTTTTTATTGGAAGAAACTACAAGAATTTTATTTGAAGTTTTCAGGAGTATTCAAACACTTGTCTGTGTATCAGTTAAGAAAGTTGTAAGATGGTGTTCTCCGTGCACTGACCTTGGAACAACAGACATATGGTTCCGTGTTCAGGTAGTCCTTTGTGGAGCCAGGAGCCCGACTCAGTGATCCCTGTGGGTCTTTCAGCTCGGGATATTCTATGATACCTGCAGACTCCAACAAATGCTTTTATATCTTCCTCAGTCATCTCAGACAGCAAACAAGCAGTGCTAAGTGCCTGGCAGGATATCACAAGACTTGTTTCTTCAGAGACTGCAAGACTATTTACAAATATTTACATTCAGTCCAGTTGCTTCTGTGGATTTAGGCGTTGAGGACAGATGCATCTTTTCATATTTCTTCACGTTGATCTGAAGCATCTGACTCACCAAACCCACGTCTCCCTTACAGATGCCTACCAATACAGATGCATCCAGCAAAGAAATCCAAAAGCTGAGCATGAAGAAATTCCATACATTATGTTTGGCATATCAACTCCAGTTTAACACACACACACACGAACCTCGCTGGCTACAGAGGTGTGCTGTCAGCAAGGGAGCACCGGCGGAATTAAGGCCGACGTGGTGTAACAGCTCAGTGAAACCCAAGGTGCTGACGATTTGTATTTCTGAGATCACACTGAAGCCAGGACTAGCGCAGCTGCCCAAAGTCTGTGACAATAGAGTTACTCGATTTCTTCTCTACAATTTACCCATTGTTCAAATGAAAATACGACCCTAGCTTTTAAGAGGAATGTCTAATGCTGGATCCAAGTACACAGAGCATAAGTGTCCATTAACAGCACCAGCAGACAAGGATGTGTGCACTAACGAGAGCTAAGGTTATTTTTCATCTCTAACATAAACACCTCTGATATCACCCAAACAATTGTTTGCAGCTGCATGTTTGTAAGCGTATCTCATAAATTCCTATAAATGCTTGTCTTCGGCATGATTTGCTTTCCTACGCGCTACTGCGAACAAACCTTGCCAGAAGAGAAGAAAAACACCCCAGTGCATATTGAGGATGGCTTTGGGAAGTAAAGAGCAAGACAAGCTCGCTCTTGCTCTGCTGCGAAACCAGTGACAACACCTAAGCCATCTGTCACAAGTAAAGGACACCTGCCAGTGATTATCTGACAACTTAAATCCCCTTGAACAATTTTAATCCCTATCCTCCCCTATCCTCATTTAAACTGCCTGATGATTACATTGCTTACACAACATCAGAAGTTATGAGGGTTATTTGTAAAGACAGATTGACAGCTCCACTGCAATACAAGTTCTCAAAAATGTTTCTTCGCTGAAGCTGGAGGTAAATTAGTGATTAATTCGAGGAACTGCTCACCGTTTAGGTTCAGCTTCCCCTCCCTCAGTCTTCCAGCTGTGATCTCTGAGATGCAATACATTCTGTATCCAGCATTTTCAAGATTTAAAAATAGATCAGGGCTAGCCAAAGCAGCAGAAATTCCTACAGCTACTTCTGATTAAAACCCTCAACATTACCAAGGCGAACCAAAGTCAATGCAAACAGCATTTCTATGGAACGGATAGCTTTCTTCAATTTACACGGAAATATAGTGCTGAGGAAGTCAGTCTACTAGTGGATGCCCATCCTTGACCTGCTAATTCCTCACAGCAGAAGATACCTTTCATTGAACTGGAGAGCAATTAACACATCACCAGCTCCACCACACACAATATAATGGGGATAGAACAGAATATCCCTTTCTACGGTATTAGCTGAAGCAATTGGCACATTCCTTATAGCAGGTGGCTGCCATTCAGCACTTAGCCATGTGAAATCCTGAATTAAATATAGCCTTCTAAGTCATTCCCTAATAAACAACCACTTGCTTTTTCCTTGCAACGCTAAGTGCAGAAGCAGAAAGCGAGCTGAGGTGAACAAGTTTATTTTAATCCCATAGCCTCGGTGGCCGGATTCTATATCTGGGGGACTGGGCTTTTCACTGGAGCCCCCGTATTTGTCTGTCTGCAGTGCAGCTGCTTGAGTACACACCAGAAATAATACATCTCCCGGGCCCGTGGGCTCTAGGCACAGCTAGTGCGGTGGAAGAAAAGCAGGCTATCAGCTGTTAGCAGTACAGAGTGGACAAGGACCACATCCACAGCCCCAAACCAGCACAAGTTTAAACAGAAGAGGAGGAGGAGGAGAGGCAGAAATACTTATTTAGATTACTGAGCTGGGCACACCTTGAAGGAGCATTCCCCAGCAGGATTCCCAGACATGCACCACACCCCCAGAGCAAGATCAATACTCCAAATTTAGGATTGTTTTGTCTTCCCCAGACTCCTCTCCAGTCCACCCCAAGCGATTTTAAGCAAACTGTGAAAACCATGACTGCACAGCAAATTGGCACATGCACCTACACAGCACCCTCCATTCCAGAGCATGTTAATTGTTAGAAGCGTTTTCCCTAATGTTTCCCTACGCATTCTTTGTATTTTCAGAAGAGCATAGCTGTTACCTCTGGGTGATTAAGTTAACTGAAACGAAAAGTTAACACAATACGAAATAACAATATGAAACACAACGAATATATTCCACCAATCATCCTCTTCAGGTGGCCGAACACTCAATCTTTCCTTATCATTTCACCTCATCCACAGGTTACCATCCTCTTTCACAAAAGAGCAGGTGCCGCTCAGTGGCACAGAGGAGATTCCAGTAGTGCGGCTGAACAAAAGCAGGCAGCCCCCCCAGTGCATGGAGCAGCCCCCCAGAAACAAGCCCAGGGGGAACTGACCGTCTGACAGAAGGCAGCAGACTGCTAAGTGCCACCACACCAGCTCCACGCTCCAGTTCTTAACCCAACTTCGCACAGCTTGATGGGGAGAGCAGCAAAAGCAGCAAGAAAGGACAAAAAGGTAAAGACAGAATTTCTATATTCAAATAAGTCCAAAGCAAAGCTAATCCTATTTACACCCTTTCAACACACTTCAGATTTTGCTCTTCTTAACAAAACACAGAACTTGCACGTGTAGGAAAGAATCTAACTTCTCCATGAGCCACATAGATAATCCTCTCCTCACTACATACCAGCTACCTTGTGACAAAGCAGAACATAAAGCCAGCTCACGGATCACGCTAGGAACCACAGACACCTACACGGGACAGAAAAGTTAATTGTTTCTAGCATCTCCGAAGAGTATTTTATCTTGTTCTGCTCTGCCTCTCTACCTCTGAAGAAAGGCACCTGCACGCACTTTGTCACAATTATACAGCTACGCTGCCACGCTGCCATCTTTGCGACACCTTCATGGCACAGCTGGGTTGTTACCCTCCTCCCAGATGGATTCAGACGACGGTTTGAAGAGACAGTAAATCAAGTTTCACCGTAACTTGTGTCACATGAATAAAACACCCCAAGTGCTTGATGCAGGAAAGAACCTGGGAGACTGTTCTGCCAGTTATGCCTTAAAGGCTTGGATTTTAAAGGGGGGGCAGAGGGGTAAGCATGCCTTGGTAAACTCTGTGATCACTACAGCTTCATCTGTCCTCCCAGAGCCAACACTGCCATGGGTTATCTAACTGAACAGATACACTGTCTGCAGCAAGCCTGCACTATCTGCTCATCTGGTACTAGTCATCCTGAAACCACAGCCTAAATTACTATCTTACAGGGCACGGACATAAAGACAGTGTATAGAATAAGTAACTCTTTGGAACATAAACTTTTGTTTATGTTCCAAACAACTGGGCTTATCACATCTTCATATCAAACTCCCCCCATACGATTACAGAAAATCTCAGTTTAGCAGACCTCATGCTCAAGTCTCCAGCCACCACCGTTTGGGAAGGTGACAGCACACGTGATTTCCACAGCCCTAACGCCAGCTCCCTCAGAGGGGACGCTGTGAACACTTGCTGAAGCAGCAGAAGTGCTGCACACCACAACACCAGCTCTCGCTGTGGGGCCGACCTCCCGCAGAGGCTGCAGCCACCCTCCTGGGCAGACCGACACCGCTCACGGTCGGGGCAGCCTTTACGTTCCTCTATCTGCAGCAGCTCTTCACGTGGAAACTCCCTCCGCCAGTCTCATCTCACTGCTTGCTCTGCTGATAAGATGTGGTAAGAGAAATGTACTCATGGGCCACATCCACCTCGTGATAAGATTTCCAGGCCGATTCTTTTGTCCTTTTTCAAGAGTAGGAAGTCAGAGGGCTAATCTTGCCCGGCCCACTGATAGGGAGGGGAGAGAAGAAACAGGCTCCTATCAACAGATAAACATCTTAGGGGCGGGAAGAATACTACCACTGAGTCTTAGTTTATTCAAGGATCTTCCTTCCCTAAGAAATTAAATACACACTTGCCTTTATTTCACAGACCACCGGGACAACTACGTTCTGTCTGCGAAACGCAACAGAACATAACATTTTAAAATGCTCTCGCAGCGCAGGGCCCGGTCAGTCACCCATAAATCAATCCTTTAAATATTCATGCGTGATGAAACCAAACTGCTACATACAGATCTGTATATAGTCACTTTCTGCTGTTGTGTCTAGGTTCAAGCTACTTGTTCTCCCAGCAAACACAGCCCTCTTTGTTTTACGTTTTCCTTGGCAGCAGGACGCTTCCGACAGCATCACCCAGTGTAAATCATAAGCTTGTGTAAACCGGTAGGGACAGCTGTCAGAGCAGGACCGTAAATCTCGTACAAAGTGAACGCTAAGATTAAGAAAAGAATAAAATACATTGTTCAATTAAGTGATAGGAAGAAAAAAGAAAAAGAACGAAGTTTGAACTGAAATTATATTTAAGATTTTGCTGAAAGGCTGCAAAGCCCGTAAGAATCCCATCAGTGTAGTTTGGGTAGATGCTTTTGAGACAAGTAGGTAAAAAAACATTTTTCAAACACCACCTTAGCAGCTCTGCAGATCCCGAGAAAAAGTGAACTCAATGACCAAAATTAACCAAATGTAAATAAATAGCCTGTAACAACAAACCTGGTGAATGGAAATTCCATTTAACAACAATGGTCTTTTTTGCTTTGTTTTCCTAACAATTGGAAGGGGATAAGTTTAAATTCCCTCACCCCATATTGCATTGTCAATAGAAATAAAATGAAAAAAAAAAACACATCTACCTAGAACAATTAGGTTTAAGTTTCCCAGTCACAAAGTCTGAACCACTACATTCAAAGATCAAAGGTTTTTAATTGCTCTTTGAGATTTACTTCTACATGGTTGGTTGTTGGAGGGGTTTTTTTGCACTACACAGATGCAACAGGTCATAAAAGGCTGTTGTTAACCACATTTTCTTGCTTAAAAACATGTATTGAATTACCTGTACTTAGGGACCTTCACAGATGATTATTAGCAAACTCTAGGAAGTCTGGCCTTACTAGCTGAACAGCCTCTGTTAGGTCTGGCTTACACCAGAAAAATCCTATGGCCATTCTGTCTGGAGAAAACAACTTATTTCAGTATTAGTTTATTTTCCCACTTTCCAGTGCCAGCTCAATCTGTGCTGCTGTGCCACGTAACAGTAACTTAAAAGATGCTCCTATGAGAAGTAACTGCAAGGAGGGGGAACAGTTAACTGTGAACCTATGCCAGTTACAGCGTAAAGGACAGTAACGAAAACAAACAAAACAATTCTTATTACAGATGCTCTAGGAGCATTTCACTACATCGTATGGTTGCAGTGTGCTGTAATTTACAGGCATAAAAAGCACTGTAGAACTTCAGTGCTGGTAGCTCATACTGGAAGCACTAGCCCTCTCTACATCCCAGCATACGAAATCAACAGTGCCTGAATTTGAAATCAGAGAAGAACATAGGAGAGGAAAGGAAACAAAAAGCAGTAACAGAGGAGAATGCTGATCTACTCCATCAGAAGGATGCTAGGGAGATATCATTTTGCCCTTTCTCCATCAAACAGTCACTCAGCACTCATAAGAATGTTTATTATTTCTGCGCTCCTTTCTCCGAGAGCATCGTACCAATCACACTCAGAATCAACCTCTGCAAGGGAAAGCAGTTTAAGCGTGAGCTACACATTGTAAGTGGCTCACAGAAACTGGTGACTGGTAAGCAGAAGAATATTTCTCCCATCAAGGAGAACAAAACAACTTGCATGCCTCCAGAGACCTTAGACTCCAAATACAGAAAAGGATGACATTACAGAATGATACTGGTCAGTGGCAGAAGCATGATGGCAAACCTACCGTAGCTGCTTCCTGCACACAGCTATGATTAGCTAGCTAAACGTACATCTCCTCAACAGCTTAAGCTGATCTGAATCAGAGCTCAGTAGCCCCCGTCTTTCCCCATTCCCTGGCTATAAACTCGCCTTCCCTCTTGATATCCTGTTGCACAAACTCCTATACAGGTGGCAGCAAGCCTGAATGAAGTTAACACAAAAGCCTTAAGTTCTTAGTTCTGCATTTTTCAACCCCAAAGACATCACTCTGTCTTATAAATTTGCTTGTCCCTAACAACCGTGCTACAATTTCTTCTTTAAGCAGCGAGCGGTTTTCAAGAGCAATAATCGTCTTGGCAGCTGCATATCAAAATGTCTTTCCCAGCAAGGAAGAAAGCCTCGTGCCAGAAGCAGACAAGCTGTGCTGTGTCCCAGTAAGCACGCAGGTGGAGGAGGCTGGTATCCCATGCTGACATCTTACCCAGGATGACAGGTATGCTGAGAGGGGACCGTGCCGGGCTCTGAAAGTGAACTCAGCGTTAAGCATGAAGCGAATCAAGAGGTGGGAGAGCAAACAAAGCAATGAATTTCTGATAATATTCTCCTATAATTTACTCACTTGGGACTTGACCGCATGTCAGTGAAGCACAACCGCAAGGGACAGTAAGTGGCAGTGGGAACAAGGGGAGCGCTGTGGGCCAACAAGAGAAGGGCACGCCTCGGGGCCCAGCAGAGGCCTTGTCCCAGACAGGCCAGGAAGCAGGCCCTGGCGGCAAAACAAGACGGCGACAATGTCCTCAACAAGAAAGAAAAAGCCCATAGCCTCTCACTCAACAGCACTGAGCTAATTTCCAAGTGTGAGGAGATTGATGACAGATAACCAAGATTTTAATCTAAGCGCAGAGAGATAGATCCGCAGACTTCCCTGCCCTGGGAAGGCAGCTCGGCTCTCGCTTTGAAGTCCTGGCCTAAGAACAGAAAAAAGGAGACCAGAAACCTCTCTCCTGAGGCTGCTAAAAAAGTCTGGAAAAAGAACAAGAATGTTTTTCCAAACAATATGTTTGGAAAACTGCTAAAGTTAGGAGACCAGTTAGCAGAAGGCAATCAGAGCTGAGGAAAGGCAACAGTTTAAGAAGAGCAGAGCGACTGCACTAGGTGCCAGTGGCTGCACACTACCTGTGGAGACAGGGCAGTGCTGGTCCTGGAAAGAAGCATCAGCTGGAAACAGACGTAAACCTCTTCAAACAGGAATGTAAATCCAACAGAGAGAAGAGTTCGACCAAAAAAAGGCCAAACACGAACCTGGAAACGCCACATGACTTGGGGGACAAAACACAGTGCAAAGGGAACTGAGAATATCCTTGAAGCTTCAAGGGGAAAGGCAAACTGTTCCTCTCCAGCACAATGGTAACACAGAAATAGACACAAGCACGTTTCCAAAAAACAATTCTGAAGTAACAAGCAAAAACAGAGCCTTGATTTCAGAGGATCACCAGGTTGGGTTATAATCAGCTAATTTTTAGCCACCCTATACTGAAAATGTGACAAGCCATGGCACAGCCAACACCACCACCCTGCAGACCATCTAGGACTTTGGCATCATTCTTGCAATGACATTTTAGAGATTGCTGCTCACATACTGGTTTGATTCATCAGCAAGACATAACAAGGCACAAGCCTCTTCAAACATCACGTCCCATGTGGCCTCAACTAAGCAAGCCTCAGAGCAAATTAAATGGGAGAATAAGATGGGACACGGGCATGACAGATGTATACAAGTGGTTATTTAGTTGAAGTTGGGAATTTCCCATAATCACTACCAGAGACCCAGAAAATAATCATTTCAAGTGAAAAATAACAGTTTTTATAACCACCTATCTAAAATGTGATTTTCTCCCATTCAAACCAAGTTCTTTGATGTGCTCTATGCAGTAATAATAAAAATACATACAGAAGATAAAGCGACTCAGAATTTGCTGCATGGATTAGATTTCTGCTGCTTTCTATAAGCAAATCAATAACAGAAAAATAAATGGCATTTGCATTTTGTCAATGGGAAACATGCTGTTAGGAAGATACACAGCAGGGATTATATTGAAGTGAGAGGCTCATTCCTTTCACATGAGTTTAGTTTCACCTTATCTATTTCACTTACTCACTGTACCAAAAGCTGAGAGGAATTACGTTTCTCCATTACAGTGGAGCCCGTGCAGTGCCTCCAGGCAGAGGGGAAGTTAACGTGGGGTGGGCAGCGTGGGTGTGCAATCTGTTAGTGAGGCAGTTGTGACCGATTCCTCCCAGCAAATAGTTCCACAGCAAGACACCATCCATGCGTACGATGTATTACAAAATGCTTTCAAGCTTGCAGTAAAGTCGGGCTTGTTTGCAATACAGGCAGTTTGGCTCTTTCGACAGTTGCTACATTTAACACCACAGAGAAGAGTGAAGAATACCGGGACAAAGATGAGTAGAAAAGATTTAGGATAAAGCATAAAAACTTTCAATGCATGTATGAGAAAATTGAATGCTCCCCCTAGAGAGCTGGAGGCAACTGTGGCAGAGCTCTGGCAGAGTCTCTGGAGCCACAGAAGAAACAGTTCAGAACTTAGTCTGTGACGTAACAGCTTTCTTCTTTTTCCACTTTTTTTCTTTGATTCCTGCCAACTCCATTTCCTTTATTTCTTAAAATCCTCTGAACAGTATCCAATAAAGAAAAGTAGTACCTGCTTCTTAAGTATCAATCCTTGCCTCAGAAAAAAAAAAAATAAGAAAATTATGCTACCACACTCAAGGTGCCTATTAGACAACAAATCTTGAAGAAAAGTCTCTTAGTACGCTCCAGCTAAGGAAGAATTATCCGTATGTTTTGGGTGCCTCACTTCAACCACTTGCAGCTTCCAAACCCAGATGTGTTTTAGTAGGATGGACTAAGAATGGGACAGACAGTGAGTTAACACAAATTAACAAGTTTCTGGTTAACTACAAAGCCATTCTCACCTTTTAAGACCTCACTCAAAATTATTTGCATCAGGTATTCTTAAAATGTGCCAAAACAAAACGCAGGGAATCTCTCAAACCTTGCTATAACTTAATGCATCATTTTGCTGGTTAAACAATCCCCAAAAGTTCCACCTTCCCCCGGCATCTGTCGTACTCATGCAGAATGCAAGGAGTACTTTCAAAAGAAGCTGGGGCAAAGACACGTCCTGACACACAACAGCAAACTGGCCAACGCCAGGAGCTGTGAAGCAAACCGAGCTGGGGAACTGCTTGCAGTTACAGGCAGGGCCTGGAGAGAACAGACTCATAAATTCTGCAAAAACTTTCAACAAAATCAATAATATTATTGGGAACTCAAAATACCTTGGCAAAAGTCATGGCTTTAAATATTCAATATTAATGTTTTTGTTCTCAAAATGCCTATTTGGTTCCATAACAGGATATGCTTCGTTTCAGACAAAACCAAACTGAGACTCGGGATCCACTAAGTTTACGGATTTCCCAATCTTTTCTCGAGGTTCTAGGAAAGCAAGTGTTATCACCAGCAGTAGCTCCTGAGATGAACCATAAAGAGTTCCTGAATGCTTCGACGAATACGCTAATGAAGAAGCAGTTTCACCATGTTGCCATTAAGGGTTAATTTTTAATTTTGCATCTCATTGGCCTAGCTGGGCATTGCCATAAATACCAACCCAGCAGATATAATTGCAAAGCAGGTGTGTTTGGCTCCAGTCACTCCAGCCATTTAGTGGCAATGAATGTCTGAAAATTGCAGGGTGTAAATTTAACTGGGTGGGTCTCACACATTGTGTTTATTTTGCTGGTAGAGAATGTTATTTGATTAATCAGAATTCAAAGAAAGGTATATCACATTTCAGGAAAACTTGTTTATTTTTCCCCTACCTCTGGTTAGAAATAACAACAAGAAAACCCACTGTAGTTACTGCATAATGACAAAGGCAGCACAGCTTGTGCATTGCTGAGTTTCAACAGTAATTTCTTTTAGGTCAATGAGCAGAGAATTGCTTGTGCCGAGCAATGCCAAGATTTCTGCAAAGCAGCTATCAAATCTGGGAAAGATGAGGCAAGAAGGAAGAGACAACTCTGGAATAAAGGACAACCTGAGCATATTTTCTCTGTAACAACCGTGCTCAAACCAGTAACCGGCTAGCTCTGACTACAGCTCTCTACTACCACTTACACATGCATTTTCACTGTCCTTCCTGTCCTTCCCACACATTACAACACATTACTAGAAATTCGGAAGACAATGAGAGAACTGTGCATAATGGATGGTTTAAGGGCACTCTGCAGGTGATCGTGCTAGACTGACAGCCACTGCCAAAAAAAAAACAGACCACCAGCAAGCCTCTCACTTCCCGCTTCACACAGGCAGGCAGCAGCAATGACAAGGCAAAGTGGTCTCGTGCCTCTGCATTTCTGAGAGCCATCAAATCCGAGTGTCGCTGCTGTCACAAGAGCTACTTTTTTCTCAAGACAAGAGAAAGACACAGAAACTGGCCTCATAGGTAGGGTGCAAAGCTCTTTGAGGCAGTAGACCCTGCTGTGACTTATGAAAATTAGTTAAAAGCTTAAGAAAGAGATGCAATGCTTCAGGCAAGATGCAAGGCAAATTAGAAAAAAGTGAAAAAAAGCAGACTTAAGCACCAACAATTTTCCTCCCACAAAGGAAGTAGGAGGGGGCTTTCATTTAGCACAATTAGACATAATCTTCCCTAAATTTACCTTTCACTTCTACTTCTGTAACGTGCTAGTGACACAAAGTGCATGGAGATCAGCACTTTAGCACAGAAGTCAACCTCACAAAGGCAAAAATACTTGGTTGAGATGAGGAATCCTGCATTTAGATCATACAGACCATGGCATCTTCTTAAATCTTGTATGGAAAAAAAAAGTCACTGTCCTTTAAGATGCTTCCAAAAAGGGATGTTCTCCTCTTAAACATTCCTTTCCTCACGGTCCTCAGAAACACTAATGCTGTGTGACACACTGCCGCAGCAATCCAACAGGACAGCCACTCCAGCTGTGACATTAGGTGAAGACAACACATGACACTGCCCAGGGCATGGGACAAGCACAGCCAGGAGACAGCGACCTGGCTGGACAGCCTGCGGCCTCGTACTGCACAGCAGGGCGGCTGCTCTGCGCCCGGAGACCCCGGCCTGCTCCTTCCACATAGGCCTTCACTGGCCGGAATGGAAGAGGATGCTCCTTGGTTATGGTAATGTAGAAGAAAAGTCCTTGCACTTCAAGAACTAGAAGTGCTGAGGTTTGTGAAAGACACCGACAACTCACCCCGTTGTCCTCTTCGAGTCTGGAGGAAAGCCTGTCTGCAGCTTGCACCGCTTCGTCTGGAAGGAGCTCCTACCACCCTGGCACACGGAGGAGAGAGCCCAAAGTAGCTTCCTTCAGCAGTGCCTCATTAATAATGTAACTGCTAATGGCCATGTAACTGGAGCATTTGCAGGAAAAATTAACTGCACGGTTGTCCATTATACTGAAAGCACTGCTCTTCAACTCTGCTTTCTGCTTAAGCAACAGGGCTTCTCTTTTGTTCACGGGTTAGTCCCTTCAAGAAAGGGCTAATTTGTGAAGGTCTGTTAATAAACTGAACTCATTTTACTTAAATGTATGCCACTCAAAAAGAAAAAAAAAAGGCAATGTGATTATTATAGGGCTTTCCCATCTTCCTAGCCTCCTATGCAATTAATTTTCACATATTCAAACACGATTTAGTCTATAACATGGACGTGCATAAATCTTTCCTTTCTATACTCTGTGGACAAGCTGAAAAATATGAAGGAAAACTACGATAGAGAAAACATAATGCAATGCTAAAACTTGTCCAAGACCCTAGCATCAAACAACTTCATTCTTGGTAACACATCCCAGGCTGTAAGTGCCCTGCGCCACATTCACGTGCTTCTTACATGAAGCAGCTGACACAGCTTAGCCAGCAACACTTCAATTATCTGCTATCTCTTTACATTACGGTTTTATTTCCTCCAGATTTCCAGAGAGAGAAATTTAAAAGGAATACTCTGAGCACTGACTACATTACAACCGACGACTGCATGAACAAACCTAACTGGCGTGTTACCACCACCGAACAACACAAGCTAATTCCACACACGAGCCTGAAGAAGAGGCACCTCAACATGTCTGCAACACAACATTATCCCAAACATGGATGTCCTCAAGCTGACAACAAACGTTCTTCCTTCCTTTCCACTGTCCCTACCTGAGTGCCCATGAAGTATTTCTCAGTACATTTCAGATAACCCTGCAACCAACCTGTGTCCGTGTGGCCTGGCCCTTCCTGAAATAATGGGCTTGGGTACCTGGAGTGACGTGTCTGATCAGGCCCAGACGTAGCAGGCTGTCATGTCGTTCGGTGACGTGGGTGACACCACAACCCTGCGGTATGTCAGCACACCTCCTGCTGCTTTTAGGAGCACCTCGTCAGCTAGAAGCGCTTGCTGGCAGCGACGTTCTGTGATCACACACTGCGTGCAAACAATTCCACGTGGCAAGATGAAGAATAAGCTTCCTTCCCCCCAGTCATCCCCAGCCAGCACACGAAACGCAGTGTGCCGCTGGAAGCAGAAACCCATCATTGCTCCCTGTCCACCAGCACACCTCAGGGCGCCGGTCCTAGCTGCAGCTGCCCCTCTGAAGCCATCAGTCACACTGGAGAAAAGGAGCAGAGATAAGCATCCTGCTTGTGAAAAACAGAGGCTTAAGTCATTGTTACTCTGGCCTTAAAATTACTATTTTCCTCCTTCTCAGTTTGCTGCCTAGAGAAGCCCACAATAAATCTTTCCGTGAGTCTTTCAAAAGCGTAGCTTCAGGAACGCACCATGCAGGTGCACGCCTGCTTGCAACATCCCAGCCGCACCAAATTCAAGTCAAACTCCCAGTTTTAACACCAGCTTCACTCGGAGAGGAGCACCTTTTAGGTCCAATTATTCTCTTCTTCCTCTGAGGAGAGGTAAGAGTGACACTGTGTGAACAGAACAAATTACAGCTGGCTAAAATGATTAACTTCTTTCCGTTTCAATGAAATTTCATCTTTTGAAATACAGTTTTAGAAGCCAACATTTTTTAAAGAAAACTTGCTGACTGGAAATTGAAGAAATGAAGTAATCTTTAGGAAATCCCACAAAGCAGCTTAGTGACACTGTTGTTCTTTCCAGCCCTGTCACGTCAATGAAGTTTAAAGACACCAGAACACCTGAAAACAAAGAGACTTGCTTCTGAGAATCAGGTTGTCGATACATGAACAGGGAGTTAACCCACTGAAACACACTCATGTGGGCTCATGAAGAGCAGAAGAATCTGGACACACAGCCTCAAAAATGGACAAAATAATAATAAAATAATTCTCAGTATGTGTTTCAGATAGAGCTGTTTGGAATCTAGGTAAGTTCATACCAAAAAAAAAGAAAAGCAATACGTTCCCTTCCAGTGCCTCCAGGGCAAGCCAGGCTCAGATTAAACACATGCTCTGGATACTGTGCTATTTATTAGGACATAGCACAGCCTTTGGGAAGGATTCACGTGGCTGAATCCTACCCAGGTGTTAAGCGGTTCGGATTCTCTACAATAAAGACAATGCCCTGAATTAAAAGTGAAAAAAGATAAAAAAAAAAAGTGAAAAAGATAGCGGGATTCAAGTCCTGTCATACCTGCTTACCTTTGGACAGGACAATGAACTGGGAAAAGAAAAGAAAAGCTTACGGTAGCACTAGGGAATAAACCACTCAGACAAACCCCAAGTCCTTTCCCACCTCTCATTTCTAGGCATGTGAGACCGTCACACCGCGCCGCTTCCTCCTTTTTATTTTATTCCATATCCTGCACAGTACAGGGACCACCCCACGCTAATAAAAACAAGCGCCACATATTTTCCTGGACATCTGTTTTAAAGTTCCCCTCTCCAGCATCCAAACTGCTGCCAGAAAAGAAACCTGCCCTTCTCCACGCCGGAGACTGGAGGCACTTGCCCTTCCGTGGCTGGGAACCGCTGACGGCTGGGAAGAACCTGCCCGATTCCCCGTCTGTGTCTGACGGGGGATCTGAAGGGCGATCCTTGCATAAAAAGGGTAAAATAAAGCTAAAACTGACATCTGCCCCAAAATGATGAATTCCTGCTTTGATGGAAAACCATCAGAAATAGCCCACACGTGATTCAAGGCAGGGCTATTAAGGTGACCAGTGAAACAGGCATCTCAGCCAAGTTTACTGACAATGGCACTGGACCAAGTGGAAGTGCTTTAAGCACTTTGAGCACCAGCAGAAAGAAAACTCATCAGTCCAGGAGGAGCCTCTGTATCTGAACAAGCAAGAGAAACAAAGGTGGCTCACAGAAACAGAGGTGGCTCATGGTGACGGTGCATGCCACGCGTGCAGGTCTGAGCCCTCGACTCCAGCCTGCCTGCAGCCCAGCCCTTCAGGGATGCCGGCGATGCAAAAACATCCCCAGCTACATTTGATGCCGTCTGCCTCATCCTTTTTGCAAGCTCCGTAGCTTTATTGTGGCCCCAGGGCAAAGCATCCAGGGAAGAAGAAGGAGAAGGCACGTGGACAACTCCCCTGTGAAGCATCTGCCAAAGCAGCAGAGTGCAGCTGACAGGGGACGCTTCCATTTCCTCACGTCCTACTTACCAAATCAATCAGAAACCAGCTCCAGCAATTAAGTGGTAATGAATTATTGATAGCACTCACTTTGAGGAACTGAGCACTTACCAGCGTTTATGAAACCAAAGAAACTGAGGTGGGCAAGTGGCACCACCCTTTGAAGCGAGGCACGAGGAGGCAGACAGCAAGCAACCCGCCTCGCGTCACGTTAGGCCTGCCAGGGATCGCTGTTATCTCCGGGATGTTATCTCAGCTCTGTTTGTACATGATCACACAACACCCTGATTTGTGTCCCACTCTACCCATTTGTAAGAAATTCGCGCTTCGGAGAGGCACCGTGAGTGCTTCATGTACAAAATTGAGTAATTTCAGTAACTGCTACAACCTACCACTTTGTCAGAGGAAAGAGAAGACTGCTGTTCAAAGGAAAAGGCAGCAGAGAGGGAAGGCAGGGAAAAAAACACTTTTAAAATGTGATCTACGACATATGTTCAGTGGCAGCATTTGCCCTGAGGAAGCAAAGGTGGTCTTGAAGCTTCAAGAAACTTCAAGTCTGTGCAGAGCACGCCTCCAAATTAGCTTTTTTTTGCTAATGCAAATAAATTCAACTACGAGCCCTGCAGAAAAGACAAGGAATTGAGTCTTGGATTCAAAACACTCTTGCCAGCCACTCGAGGCTGCCAGTGATGCCACACAGGCCCATTTCCATTGCTAGTACATAAAAGTAACGTAGGAAGGAGAACTCAGTCCACTCCCAGCACACCTCACACCCGACCCTCCCACTGATGCTATTATTTAGTTGCACCATTACAACCGAACAGGCAGCGGATGACGTGGACATTCGCCTTGCGCTGTGCTACCCAACCTGTGGAGCTGCCAGCCCCACATACTGTCTACGCTCACTTATTTCAGCCTCTCACTCCTGGAGCTTCACCCTCGGAAGCAGCATGGAGCTGGGGCAGGCGCGGATTCAGCCCCTCACGCCGGCAGCCGCATCTCCTCTGACCCGCGTCAAACAGCCGCTGGTGTAACGCGAGTGTGCCGACTCCTAATCCGCTGCCCGGCAGGAATGCCAGCGATGTGAGCTCCAGGAGGAGGAAGATGAATGCCAGGACTTGCGGCACAGCCCAGCCTCGCCGACAGGATCCCTCTCAGGAAAGGGCAGCTTTCGGGGTGGAATTCGAGAAGACCGGAGACAGGGTTCAGCCCTACCACAGATGTCTCGTGTGATCATATTACTCTGCTTTCCTTGGCTTCAGCTTTCTTTATCTGTTAATGATTACTAATGCTCTCCTATCCCATGGGAATGCTGCAGGCATCCATAATTTATGTTTCCATGCTACTCAGATGCTGAGGAGATGGGTACCAGAAGACATACTGATCAGCAGCGTTCCAAACAAGTAAACTGCTTCTGAAGGAGCATCATAAAAAAAGAGCAACGTATCAATATCAAAAGCCCACAGCCATATCTTGAATAATTTATGCCTCGGTAGTAAACACGCAAAGTCGTATGCAGAAATCTTTGAGCAGGTATGCAGCTAAAACCCCGCTCAGGGATTGTGATTCAGAAACAAGCAGCCCCCGTAACACAACAACCTCACCTCCCCGAGCCCCCGCCTGCCCAGCTACCAACGAGACTGGTTGCACTGTGACTCCAGAGGAAAGTGAGCCCCTGAATCTAGTAAATTCAAGTCATTTTATGTACAGAAATTAACTGCCCTCTTTTATTTGCGCTCACTGGGGCTCGGTAAGAACCCCTGCTATGGTGTTAATTTTTGGTTTGCTGTTGCACGCGTACGTACCTACACTCACTTGTGTTTGATGCTGGGCGTGCTTTGGAGGAGAAAGGAACAACCCGGGAAGCTTGTTTAAAAACAGATTGGGAATCTGTATTTTTCACCTTCTCCAAAACAATTTCGCCCTGGAAACGTGCAATGACTAGCTCATCCTATAGCTGCTTACACCGAGGGTTTAATTTTGACAGCTGAGCTTGCTCTCACTCCAGGCGTTCTCTAACCAAAACATTCACTACAGCATTTCAATAGCACATTTTTTCCAAAACAGGCCAACACAATCCTTCCAAACTGAACCAACCCTGGAATACTTCCTAAAGCTGTGCCAAGTTAGGTTTCTTACAGGAATACGGTTGCTTCAAGTGCTCAAGTCTGCAAATCTGGCCCTTGCTGGTACAACGAGCTGGATCTTTGAAAAAGTGGGAAGAGGGCTCTGCTTCCCAAAAGGCACTTTCCCTTTGACATATCTCCTACCAGACGTGCTTCCTGCACGAAACAGAGGTAATCACCAGGTATTTCGGAAGTCTAAGCCATGCAGGTTTAATTTTAACAGGATCTGACAGGCCTTACGCAGGTCTCTTCAGGCTCTATACGGACCCAGAGGAAGTCACACAGATTGCTTCTTAAACGGGAAAGCCCGCTCACCGAGGTGGGCAGTCTAATTTTGCAACTGTTGATGAGCAAACAAATGAAGCAGCAGCACTGCAGGGAAAAATCCACTAAGCCTTGCTTTGCAGGCTGAACACAGCTTCCTCTCGAGACCACTTCCAAGGAGCAGTGGCAGTCACCAGGCAAGCAGTTCCAGATTCAGCCTCAGTTAGGACAAGAATATCCTGCCAGTGATCAGAACTGCTTTTTGTATTTTCAGATTTTATTTCACTCGGCTAATTGGCTATTAAGCTCCAATAAGGTGGACATTTATCTCCAGATAACACAAGAAAATTGGAAAGTAAGCAGCCTGAGGCTACGCTGAAGATTGTTAACCAAATAGCAAGCCAGAGCTCCATTAAAACAATTCATCAGAAAGCCTATATAGGCCCTTGGCAGATTTTCAAGGATCCCATTAGAAATTTTAAGGACACCCAATCCGATTAGACTCTGAAGTCTACCTCATGTAGCAGTCATTAGCAAGTAGAGAGCCCTTAACTTTGAAAACTTGAAAGTTTTCAAAGCTGATTCAAGAAATTAGAGCAGAAATGCCCGCTGTCTCTATGATGGATAGTCTGTGCAAGAACAGCAGGAACTTCCTACCTCGCATAAAAGGTGAGCCTGATGACCAGGTACTGCTGTGCACACCACTGTCATCCAGTACCCCTAAACCTGGGTGGTCTCTGCTCACGTAACTAAGAGACAAATACCGGTGATACCTTACCTCAGGAGAGCAAGCATCCAGGAACTCCGATTTTCAAATGATCACATGGAGCTGCAGTGCAAAGAGGACAGTATACTAGACAACGTTTTGTTCCTACATTTTATGAAAACTGGAAGGAGGAAGAAAAATTATGCCCTTATCCTTAATGGGCACGTAATTCAAGTACGAAATAAGGTCATTGCAACTGTTCTGGACTCTCTTTTGGAAGATAAAGGTTGCAACTGAAAAATGCTTCAAAAAAGCCTAAAGGTGATGCTGTCAGCAATCCTTATAGGAAAAGAAGAGCTGACAACATCACTCTACCTCAGACTTGCAATTCAGAAGCTAACACTCCTCATGGAAGATTTTTAGGGTTTAACTGGTACTGCCAATTTGTGAGTTTATGAAGTTTATAAATAACACTAGAAAGTCTACCAGCAATGTCACTTTTGTCTTCTGTTACTCTGTTAGTCACACAGATCTTTGGCCAGAAGTACACTCCTGATTTTCTTTGCCCTTGCTGGTTCTTTCTTCAAGAAGCAAAAAGGAACCAATGTTCCTGAAGCTCACGCACTGCTTGCAGATCAGCAGGGGAGTCCTCAGACTGACTGTAGAAGGACAAATACTTGTCGTTTGTTTCTGAGCTCAGAGACTGAAAAATTACAGGGCATCCTTTTTCTCTCACTTTCATGCTTGCTGACATCCAAAAGCTGGTACATCCACAAGATTGAAAATGCCAAACAAGTGGAGGTAGATCTGACCTTTTCAGAAGGGGCCAGCACACACAAATTTCTTAGAGAACGTAAATCAGAATTCCAACAGGACTTGATTAAATAAAGGGCAGGTTTAACATGCAATATCTCAGTTACATGGTAAAGTGAGTGCTCTATTCATTTAAAAGTTCAACATGTTTTTGTTTTTGCTGTAATACAATTCTACCTGTTATTCCAGAGAGGCTTTTATTTTAGTCACAATCCTGCACTTGAAATTCAGCCAGCACTTCATTAAGACACATAACTAACAGCAGCCACGTGGATTTTTTTGGGCCCTCTCCACCTTCTTTCCACCTTTCAAAAGGTTGTCTCAAAAGAAAAAAAAAAAAAGAAGCCTATTTTGAGTTTGAATAGACTGCAATCAACACAAACACACTGCTGTTGCTTCTGTTAGCCAATTTTGAATTATGCCTAATTAGTTTAATGACATAGTCTTTTAAAACTGATTAAGCAGTAAGTACAGTTCTTCCAGACTCCGGGATTCGCCAAGCACTGCTTGCATTCTGCCAGCCCGAGCAGATCTCGATCTCAGCATCTGTATTGTGTCTTCCCAGCTACCCAAACGAGCAAAACTGAAGACTCTGTTTCACAATGTGCCAAGTCCTCGATAAGGCATGTTTCTTATCATTGGTCAGGTCCTGGAAGGCTGTCGGATCCCCAGCCCCAGGATCCTGACACATCTCAGGGAGCCCCAAACTCCTCAGGTTGACAGCTGCTCTCCTCAAGACAAAACACACGGGGTACAGGTTCCAGTTAGACCCAGTATTTGCTTCAGCAGCTGCACTCCCACCCGGCTCTGGAAACTGCCTATTTCCAGCCCTAGCCACAAGCACAACTTGTGCCATTGACAGGACACCGGTTAGCAAGCTGGAGGAGTTGTTTTGCCTTTGAAGCTCATTGTCATTGCTGCAACGTGTTTCCTTCAGAGGTTTTAAGTGCCGAGTCTATTAATTTATCTGTCCACGAAGAACTGATGTGCTTTGGCACATCAAGCAAAGCAGGGATTCTCTGCATGTTTAACAGCCCGAGGAAGCGGTCTAGCACATTTTGTATCCGTCTCTCCAGCAGCGCTGACATTCACAAAACACTGAGCCATTTAGACATGCACACCTTGCGTTGTGTGGCAAGTAAATATTAACTGAACTTCATAACTAATCACTGAGAAATTCATTAATCTGCCCCAGAGGCACAATGCACCTGTCAAACCGCGCTGAGAAGCCGGGGAGAGCAAGGCCCCGCGGCCTGCTCTGAGCAGGCCCCACCTTCCCCAGCCACAGCAGGAGCTCCGCGTAGCCCCTGCCTGGGCCCTCACAAAGCGCTGGGTAAGGGGAGGGACGGGTAAAAAGGAGCAAGTTCAGCACCGTAAGCTCATGCTGTGTGTCAAAGGCTCCTGTTTCAGTGATACCATGTTCCGCTGAATACAGGAGATCCAAGTCAAAAGGCAGATGAAGCAGAGCATGGCCTGGTAGAGGCGGTGTCTCGACGTGCTGCTCGCTGCCAACACGAACTGGGACACGGGTGTGCAGAGCACTAGGAGGCAAGGGAAAGAGGACAACTCCGAGCTGCAGGTCTGGCCTATAGAAGCACACAGCCCTCCTACATACACAATCCTAGCACCTAGGTATAGGAACAACAAGGGTACGTGTCAGCTTTTCATTTATAAGCAAGTACAGAGTCAGAGGCATGAGGAGGGAGCCCGTGCCTAGAACTGGCACCAACAGGTACAATTTTGGGTGAAGTCACGAGGCACAAAGGAAAGATGACGACGGGGTACCAAGGTACATGTAGGAGGGAGGTAAGACAATTCAGGGATGGAGGGACAGAAGCAAAGGGAGACTACATCATCAAAATGCAGCTACAGAATGAGAGAACATGGATACAGGCAGAGAAAGAAAGGGAAAAAAAATAATCTGACAAGAAATGGATTTACAGTCTAAGATATAGCAGCTATGCTTAGCAGCAGAGTGCTAGCTAAGCTTATAGAAAGACGTAGCCCCTGACATAACTTGCCCTTGCATCAGGAGAACAGCAGCAGAACACCAGAAGGCCGTACTGCAGCCCCCAAACTCAGAAACACAACCCTGGGGGCAATGGCCACGTTCCCTGCAAAGGGAACCAGTGGGCACCAGCCAGCAGGGTGGGCACAAGGTGCTGCTGCACAGCAAGCTGCCCACAGAGCCCTCCGGGCAAGCAACAGTGCTGCCAGTTGCCAGCTCTTGCTCTGCCTTACAAGAGGAAAGCAACGTGCAACACGCCAATCGTATGGATTTTCGTTATTATGTCAGCGTGCTTCTATCATGTTTCATGTTATGCTAAACCTGAAACTCTTCTGTTTGAAGAATCTTTACTGTAACATCAACAACGAAAAAAGAAGAGAAAGGAAAAACAGGAATACCTGAGAAAAATTCATAGTGTTGAGTAAACTACTTACCTTGTACCCAACTCCTATCAGCTGGACAGAACATTTCGAGGAGACGAGCTATTTTGAACTTCAGAAGCATGTCCGTAGTTATCTGCAGCTCCTTACAACAGGAGTTCCTTACAAAAATTAGGGATTCACAGTGCTAATAGCATGAAGGAAGGCTGGGAAGAAAGAGATGGTTTCCAGAAACAAAAAATACAACAACCTGTGTGAAAGTCACGCTGCGGTCAGGAGCGCAGCCTGGAGAACACGGCGCTGCACTAAGAGCCAGAAGAGCTTTGCCCAGCACAGCGCCAATCTTCCGCTGACACAGATTTGGCTGGCAACGGGGCTCTGCCAGGAGCTGTGTCATCTTAATTGCTCGTAATTTAGCTAATAAATTTGTGCAAAATATATAAAGCAAGAAGAAGGACTCCACGGAATGAAGGAAACAGGGCAGGAAGGAGAAAGGGATACTCAGTAGGCAGAATTCACACTTCAATATTTAACGGGACTGCAAGCTACTTGCTACAGTAACCTGTTCTTTATCAAAAACCGATAAACACCACTCAAGAAAACGTTACTTAAAATTGAACTCTTCATCCCACAAATGCAATTATTTCAAAATACACCTCATCTAACCCACCCTGACTGGTCCAAGTGGTTTCCACCTGAAATTTGCAATAAAAAGAACCCAGAACCAAAGAAAAAACAAATCTATTCATTCCCCACCCCCTCATAATAAGCCATCTCAAATATGAAAATGCCTGCTAAGAGGATGAAAGTAACATCACAACACGAGAGACTCACAGCAAGGTGTGGAACCTGGGGACTTTTTCTTTAATTTAAAGAAGAAAGAAATCAGGATCTCTGCTAAAAAAAAAAAAAAAAAAAGATACACCACTAAAAGTTGAGTAATTGAATTTTGGGCCCTACTGAAAAAGTGGTATTTCAAAACACAACAGCACACTTTAATCATCTGCAGCCTAAGCACTTCACAATCATTAATAAATTAAGCCTCACAGGCCGCCTGCGAGGTACAATACCCATTTTAAAACGGGCATGCCCTGGCTAAGAGGCGTTCAGGACCTCCCCGGTCTGCCAGGGGTTCACCAGCCCCTAGCCCTATCTGATGCTGCACACGTGGGTGAAGGCTCACTCTCACAGCAGAGATGAATTTAGCAGAGTGCCACTGCCACATCACTGTACCTCGGTTCCCTGTTCACCTGGAGGCGTATCACTTAGCGACTCACGCAGCTGCTTACTCATCCACAAAGCAGCTCTACTCGTGTGTTTTAATTGTGCTCAAGTTCACAGCTGGTCAGGCCATCGCAGGAGGAAGGCTTAAGAAATGCCAAAGAGAAGGTCCTGACCAGCAATCCTCCTGCAAATCGCTTCCATGTTTAGTTCACTTACCTGAGCCATGTGGGTTACCTACCACGCTACTCCCGAGCCCCTCCACACACTTCTCACCCCACCAGGAAGCCTCTCTTTGCTCCCAGACTTTGAAGGGCATGTTTCTGTGAGCCGCAGCTAAATCAGAGATCTAACTCCTCAGGTTGCTTTGCAATCAAGATACGGCTATCTGTGCAGGCAGCTGAGAACAAGAATGCACCGAGAGCAGTGGCTCTGTGTAGAAACCTCCCCACTACCTCATGTGCAAATGAAAATACACACAAACTTACACTAAAACCAATTAGCATTATGTCATCATCTTTCACTGAAAAGGACTCTTCTGACCTGACAGACAACACTGCATGCAACGTAAGGCTTGCTTGAACTGGCTCTTCATCTCACAGGTTTACTGGGCAAGAGCATCCATAAAAAAAAAGGCAGACTCAAACAACATGATCAAGTTACCGCAGCTTAACGAGTTTTTACATGTCAAATAAGTATCTGGATACACAGTCTTAGTCCACGCCAAAAGCAGTGTAAAACTCTCAGCCTGAATCTTCCAATCTTCCATTCATCATGTGTAAGTTAAAAGTTTCATTAGAAGAGATGTTAATTTAGTTAAATGTTGTTCTGCAGAACTATTTGCCCCTTTTTTTTTTTTTATAAAGACAAACAAGCTCCCCCTCAAAAATTCTTCAGCATTCAGTAAATTTACGATAAACTGATTATACTAATGGCTGACTATAAAATTACCTTCAGCCATGATCTACTTACATTTCAGGCAAAGGGCAGTCTGTCATTCAGTTTTTCATTTTAGAGACACTTCAAAATGCATCTCATCATTAAAACTGGTTTCACTTGAAATATTCCATTCTGCATCTTTGCATATCTTGTCAGGAGATCTTGCCAGAGCAGGAGAGTTTTGCTTTAATATTTAAATATTTAAAAAGACAATAAAAACCACCAACCAGCTACTAAGATACAGATTTTTTTTTTCCTTCCTCATCTTCAAAACCTGCCTGCTGACAATGAGATTGTTTCCCAGTTCAGGCTCTGAAGACGCCAGTTTAAACACTCATCACAGAGCGCCTGCAACCAAAGGTAGGACATCCACAGCTTGTCTGCAACAGGCAGGGCAACCGAACAATGACAGCCTCCAAGGCTTCCTACCAGCTCATAAAAGCCATCACGTAGCTTCCACAACAGAAACAGAGATTTAAAGCACGGCTATCAGAACGACAGACCTCACACTACAGATTTTTCAGGCCTGCTACATTACTGCATTTCTGACTGCACAGAGAGCAAGCACAGGACAGGGTGTCACAGAAGCTATTCTGCTAAGATTTATTGGCTTAAACAAAAAACAGAAACCAAAGTCTGTCCCCAGGTGATAAATTAATTGTGCATCAGTCCTTCCCAGACCACTGCCCCGAAACAGAGGGATGCCTGAACCTCTGCTCGCTCCACCATCACTGTCTAACAAACCATCACCTGCTAGACAGTCTTCCAGATTTACAGCAAAGGGGGGAGCCATTTGATTCCTCACCTGGTAGATAACCAACATACAAACAAAGTAGGACGCCAGATTGCTGCTGTCACAACAAACATGTTATACTACCACCGTGATTTTTTTTCATCCAAAGAGCTTGCTAGCCTCGTGGTGTAACAGGCTCTGCAGACTGTCGGTAAGCTTAAACATTTTATTTCCCATTTGTACAGAAGGTGCATTTTTACAATCTACTTTATAGTTAACAAGCTCCACTTCCTATCCCAACACGTGACTGCAACACTGCAGCCAGTCTTTCAGCCCAGGAGGCTGAGGCTACTGCTGAGACCACGCTGTCCCATGCAGAGTGTCTGGAAGGTCCTGGGCCCTGTGACTCCCCATGGCCCAGCAGCAGTGGGAAACTTATAAAAACCCAGTCAAGGACACCTTCCTTTCCCTGCCGCTATCAGAAGTCCCTGACATTACTGTGAAACGCCCAAAACAATCATCTACTTACTTGAGTCCTTGCATCAAAAGCTGTACTTACAGGAGTAGAGAGCCTGGCAACTGTTCGTTGCAGACGTTGCAGCACACGGTGGTTTGGACAGCAACAGAAGGAGTAGGGTACCAGTTGTCTAAGAAGAAGTCTTTAGACATCAAACGCCCTATAACCAGCGAGTGACCTGAGAGAACCTGCCTGTGGGCCCTGTCTCCTGCTGGAAATCCCAGGCATCCTCCCCAGAAGGGACGTGGAGCTTGTCACCAAGGCACCTCCAACTGCCCTCACCACGACCACTGGCAGGTTTGCTCCTCCAGCAAAGATCCAATGCCTCTCATGTAACACCTCTCTTCTACTAGTTCGCCAAGCTGCAAGTTCCTTGACTTGCCAAAGCTACTACAAGAATCCTTGTTTGTCTCTCACGTACCTATCTGCTGCACCAGCCTGCAGCTTCCCCACGTCATGACAGGGGAAAACACTGGTCACTGAATCACTAGTCCCAGCCTAGGAGCTTTTAAGAGGACTGTATGAAGAACATGGAATGAATGTACTGCACGCACAGGACCAACACGTGTCTCTGAGTACTGAGTGGTTTTCTTGCTCTATTTATACAGCAGTGGAGCTGCAAAGCTCTTCAGCTCCCATGTGGCAAATGGAGGTTTTCAGCAAAGCGATTCTCCCAGGACAGCACCTCTGTATGTCAGTACAAACAGACACCTGCACAGGGAGATCTTCGGCATTTCCTTCCTAGCGTACGAAGTTTTAAACTAGTGGCCATTACGCCATGCAGAGTACGGGTGGGGTAACATTACTCCTCAGCAGCTTTCCACCCCTACTTGGTTTTGGGGGTGTTGCTTCTTTTCCAAGCTGCTGAGATGTGGTGGCAAATTGTGATGACAGCGCACGTGGCCCTGCACGTTTACGCTTTGTGCAGAACAAGGTCTGGACGCCAACAGTGTTAGTTCAAAAGACTGGGGGAAGCAGGATGAAAAAGCCTCCCCCTAAAGCTGAGCAGGCTGAGAGCATTTTAAGAGGTGTAATATCTACACTATGTATTTAGAAAGGTGTTCGCAATGGACTGTGACATCCTGGAGACAATGTGTAGGAACTCCAGCCGTGCGCTGCATTCTGACTCCCCAGCCTGCTGAAGACTGACGTTTGTAAGACTACTTCGTACCTCAAACAGGAACAAGTTTTGTAGTTGTCACAAGAAACGCCATCTTCCTTTTCAGCTCCCTTTGTAATCACACTTCTCTAAAGCAGTTCATTCGGCTAAGTATGTGTGACTCCTGCCACCGCTTCCCTCCCGAGCAGCCACCACACTCACGGATGCCTGTTTCCCAGGAACCAGGTCTGAGCATAAAGAAGGCAGCAGGAGGGGATCGGAGCCGAGCGCTACCTGGGTATGCCTGGGTGTGCGGGCAAGAGCACGGAGAGATGAAAGAGTCTGGGTGTGCTCGCATGCGAGAGCTTGATGGGACTTGAAATGAGGTGGGGAGTGGAAAAAGAAAGCAAGGCAGGCGAGGAGCTCCTGCACTGGGAGCAGAGGTTGCAGCCGCAGACCAACAATCTCTTTTTAATCAGCCCTCAGTAAAATTAAACCAGCCCTGTGTAAGCCCACACTACGTATCGTGACAAGATAAAACCTTTCCCATGCAGATAAGGTCTTTCAGGAGCAAAAGCAGTATTAGACCCAGCTACATGACTGAGAAAAATGATGGAAATGAAGTATCGAACTTTGCCTTGCAAATCTTCGCTGACACAAACCGAGTCACCAGTTATTTCTGCAAGCTAACAGGAACAATTGTTTAGGCAGAGACTTGAATCAGCGTTTATTTTCTGTTAACTGAAATTGATCCCCAGGGCTTCAAAGTTTCCGATCTGTACCCAAAACAGACTCAAAAGGAAAGAAATACTTTCAGGAGTTATCAAAACTAAAATTCAAAACAGAGCGATGGTTGGGCAAAGACAAACTAATTCTCCCTGTGGGAAGGTTACAGGGGTGCCAAAATATACAGAGGAAGAAACATTTTTTAAAAAATCCCCAAAGACTCAATACTTCAGTCTTCAAAAGAAAAACCGAACGCATTAAAAAAGTTTGAGGAAACTCTTTGAATCTGCCCCAAAGCAAGCCAGGGACTCTGGCTGAATAACTGCAGCCTGACTCTTGTGCAAGAGCATCGGATCGGCGTGCAGACGGAGCACAGCGCTGCCTTCCAGATGAGAAACAGGTCTTCGTGGCCAGGGCCCGAGGGGAAGGCGGAGGAGAACGCGGGCTGGGGGCGCCTGGAAGCCTTCCTCCCTCCAGACAGGGAGCTGGAAGCACCGAGCCCTCCGTGGTAACCTGGGGGTGATACCGCACGCAAATCCCTGCAGCACGTGGGAACGCGTACCTTGCTGCGAGCAACTGGGCGAAGTTTTGGCAGCGTTTCTGTGGTGCAATGGAACTTAATAAGGAAGAAGGCAACACAACACAGATAAACAAAGCCAGGCTTTGCCTGAAGGCTTCCAAATAAGGCTCTGCTGGAGTAATTTTGAGAAGAGACCCGAACCTACACGGCAGTTAGGCATGGAGCATCTGAGGCTCGGTTAGGCAATTTCAGAAGTGCAACTTCTGTCGCACCTCTGCGCCGCACTCAATTCGAAGTTTCACTGTAGGAGCCGTGAAACTCCAAAGTTCTTCATGGCATCAAATACCCTCCAAAAAACGAAGAAGAGCTTTATAACCAGGGCTCTGCCCACCGCAAGGAGCAACTCCAGGCACGGTCCGGGCTGCCCACGCCTGCTGGGCAGCCGCCTGCCACGAGCCCGCCGCGGGAGCGGCTCACACCTGCAGGACACCCCCGGCCCCCCGTGGCAGCCACCCCCGGCGAGCACCGCCCGAGCAAAGCGGGGCCGGGGCCCGGGCACGACCGTCCCGCCGGGCAGCCCCCCAGCACGGCACGGCCCGGCCCGGCCCGGCCCCCCCGGCCTCGGCCCGCCCGGGGG
>CM021735.1:6516251-6612943 GCA_011075105.1 Heteronetta atricapilla
GCCGCCCCGCCCCGTGTGGTTCCCCGGCCCCGTCGAGGCCGCCCCGAGGCCCCGGGGCCCCGCTCCGCACCTGCCCCGCGGGGCCTCCGCGGGCTGCGTGGCGCCGGGAGGGAGCCCCCGGCACGGCACGGCGCGGGTCCGGAGGGCCGGGGGCCGGCGCCAGGCTGCCCGCAGCGCCGCTTCCCTCACGCGGCCTCTCCCTGGAGCTTCAAGCAGAGAACCACGGAACGGTGAATGCTGGGGAAAGACCCCCCGGATCATATGGTCCAGCCGGCCCCTGCCGCCAGTGTCAGCCACTAACCCATGTCCCTAAGCACCACGCCTAAGGTACCTTCCTCTTCACAGCCCCCTCCCACCACTTCCATGTGTGTCCCCCTCACACCTTCACCCCTCAGACATTTTCATTACAGCCAGCCAGCCAGCAGCCCATGAGGTCTGATGTCCTCATGAAGCTCAGAAACCTGTTCAGGAACTTCAATTGTGTTTCCAGCCCACGGGCCCAATCCTCATCCCGCTTGCCTTCGATCGGAGGAGGCGCAGGCCTTCCTCTAAGGAACGTTATTTTCAGTACGTAATGACCAAAAGCAAAGAAGCCGCGTTAGCCTGTGAGCCGTTCTGCTTTTATGGGAAAATCGCTGTCTCTTCATTAAGTGGTACCTTTTCGTTGTGAAGTATTCCCCCGTGTGCGGCAAGTACATAAGTAGATCTGCGTGTGTACAGAATCAAGTTTAACTCTCCAAAAAGCTCGCAGCCTGTATTTAATGGCTGAGGAGAAGGGCTTAGTGCGTATGTTATGTTAGCTAAGAATTAAAGCCAGTTCATAGCAGTAAAAAGCTGCCAAATGATTTCTAAAACTGCTCGGCTAATCTGCACAAAAATACCCTCTCAGGCAGGATTCTTACAATTTGTACTTAATGAAGTCAGAGGAGCTCGTGGAGATTTCTCGATAAGAATTTCACATCATTCAAAAGGATGAATGCAATTTTTTATTCAAAACAAGCGTTTCTTTTGAACATCTAGACCCGTCTCCCGTTAGCTGGGTAATGGTGTTTTAACCCCTCGCAGCTAGCCCCCAGGGGGAAGTCTGCCTGGGACCTGGTTTCCAGAAGCCGGGGGTGAGCTGGAGGAGCGCTTCCTGACCTCCGAGGGGACACCGATCCCCAGCCCCTGTCCCCCAGCTGGGGTTCCCCATGTGCCCACCCAGCGAGCGTGATCCCACCGCTCAGCTGGCTGCTGCCAGCTCGCCCCAGCCCACAAAAGGGAGGCAGAGGCTCGGCAAGCAGCAAGGGGAGTTAGAAGGGAAGCAAGGTGGGTGGGCGGGCGTCTCCCGGGCACTTATCGGAGAGCAAGATCTTCCGGTTCACTGAGATTAAGTGGGAAGCTCTGGGGCTGTAAATGTAAAGGGTCTAAAGCCGGCTAAAGGGTCCGGTCTGACTCCTAGTTACCTTGTGGGTGTTAGGTTACGTGATTAAAGTGTAATCGCTGCAAGCACAAAGATCCAGCCGGAGCCCCGGTAACCTTGTCAGTGAAAACTGAGCACTCCAAATTGGCTACTCCAAAGCATGTCAGAAGACTGATTAGACCTTGTTTGTGCCCTCCTGTGAAGCCTGCCAAGATGAGTCAACCAAGAAACGGTCTCTCTGATGCCTTGCAAACTAAAGGTGGTTATTGCCTACGTGTAGGGCACGATACGGGATGCAGTGGGACCAGCATTTGGGAACACGCAAGACCTAATACCGTGTGTAGGGCAAGGACCAAAGAGCTTAACAGGGAGGGATCGAGGTGCATCAAGGGACAAAAAGCACAGGAAAATAAAGGGGAAAGCAGATGAAAGAGGCTGGTCTGGTATCGCTAAGCCATGTGTTGGATCACCGCAGCCTACTCTGTATTCTCCATAAAACCAATTTCTATCTCACATGTACATGCACTGTCAATTCTGAGGGTACGTGCACACGCTAGCAAACTAAACTAGATTAGCCAGTGAGAAAGATAAGAGGTCTGAACATCTGTAACTGAGTGGGACCACAAACCTTGGGGCAACAGGCAGCAGTGCCCTGACTACCTTCACATGAACTGCTTTCGTGTCACCGGGATGGATTTCTGGTTTTGCACCTGGAAGCACGATGCGATGCCAGACTCTGTGTGGCCTTGAGCAAGTCTGTCCTGTCAAGCCATGCTCTGACTCGTGCTGAGACTACAGGCCACCTACCCCACAGAGATGATAGGATAAATGAATAATTTTAGGTTGCTCTGAATGCGGTTAGGTTCTGCGAGCCTAACAGTAACGCAGGGTACCAGCAGAGAAAGATGATCCGAACAAACAAGGAAACACACTCTGAAAAAAGATTCTTTCCTTCCTTTTATTAGCATCGCGGTAAATTATGCCAGAGTAATGAAGAGCTGTGCTTGGCCTGTGGTCTTGGCAAGATCCATTAAGAGACAGCCACTTATTGTAGCTTTGTGCATGACGACTAAAGGCTAGAAAGGGAAATTTTTTTCAGAGCCAAGCTTCTCAGAGAGGCTCATTTATATTAGCACAACTGCTACTAGCCAAAGGTTTTGGTGCTTCCTTCACTGCTCTAAAAGATGTGGGGTTTGTGCTGCTGGTGTTTCGTTTCCAAATGCCTTCTGCAATGAAATGATCGGTCCTCTACTTCATGAACACCCCGATCTCTCTGAATAAGTCAGGTGTTCTCTCAGCAAACTCTTGTTAAAGCTTGGGTGCCTGATGACAGTAGAATGGGTGTGAGGGTATCTGGCTTTGGCATCAAGTTCATCCTCCAATCTACTTTGCTGCCAAGGGTCGGACATTTAAGCTTCGTACTGCAATCCTGCCACCAGCATAGTGGGATTTAAACCCTTTTAGTTACGTATCCTTTTGGGATGCCCGCATGAGAGGTATCAGATAACTTAAAGTGTTTCCTACCATAAAATTATGCAGGTATTTATTGAAGTATAGCTAATGACTGCCGATTACTAACTGAAAGACTACTCTCCTTAGGTTATAGCAGACTACGGAGTGTCGTCATCTCATATTGGCAGACGTGCCAGTCCTTACTCTGAGGGACAAAGGATTAATAGCAAGTACATTGCAGAGGATCTGCATCTCCACGAGCACCTGACGTCTCCAGGAGCTAAGGAGGTAACAGTACTCTGCACGTTGTAAGCTGAAGCTCCATTTTTTTTTCATTTCTCCTTTCTAAGCAGCTCAGTATACAACTCATACTTAATTTCACAATCATTCTTATAACCTAGCAGTTGATTTTTTAGGGAGTTTGGACTGTTTTGAGGCACAGGAGCAAAAATGCAATAACACTCGTAGATGCAATCTAAACTTGCTGACTTCAATCTGGAAATAGTGCTTTGAAAAAAAAAATAATTCTAGTCATTTATGTGTGTCATGCCCACTGACAGGATTGATGAAAATGATGATGAAAATTCAGGAATGTGTTAATTAAGGATAAAAATTTGTAATAATATATTGCAATGTTTTGTATATGACTGAATGCCATTTAGAAAGCCAGAGAGTTTGGCACTGTGCTTAGCAACAGCTTTTGATGGATCCAAAATAATAGTAATCCCATTCTTAATATATTGCAGGAAAATGATAAATGTAGATCCAAACACATTTATCAATTCGTCGTCACCATTAACATCTATCAAGTTAAACAGGAGCATTAGCATATCACCCTATATCCATCTATCCATTAGGACTCATCTCCATTATGGCTTCGGAGTGTTTTGATCTTTAGCTCTGCATCAAGCTTGAAGCTCTCCTGAATATTGCAACATTATTCTCTTTAGAAAACAGAGCTGGAGATCAGTTTTCAAAGGAGGAGTCATAATAGGCATTCAGATTCCCTCATATCCCTCATGTGCTTCTCTCATAACACCTTAACATGCAAAAATTGTTTGCCGTGATACACTGGTACTCGTCTAAAAAGTAAGGAGCCGTTTTCAGACATGCATTTCCACTGGCAGCCTTCTCAGAAAAACAAACCCAACCACAACAAACCTCAATGAGAGCAACAAGCTTTCCCATCCCCTGCAGGCTGTGGATAGCAGAGCCCATGGCCACAGGGGGCACCTGGCTGCACCTTTCCTGGAGCCCCAGCAGCGCCAGGTTTGGGGACAGGCACCTCAGAGGCACCGTGCCCGGCCTGCCCGCTCCCAGAGCACTGCCTGAGGCACGCACGTGGTTAACGCCAGCTCTGGTCTCTGCAGATCTGACCTGCTCTATTTTCTGTGTGCAGAGAGGGTTTTAATGAGCATCCAGAAAAAGTGTGTTATGGCAGACCTGATCTGGGATGTTCTGCTTGTACAAATTAAGCTAGCTTAAACGTTAACCCCCCTGCTTCCTCTCCGTGATCCCCCAGGCTGTGGGCTTCACATCAGAAAATGCACAGAAACTGCAGCACTCCCTGCTCTCCGATAGCTGCTGGGCTTTCTGTCCCAGTGCGATGGAAAGGGAAGGCCCTGAAGCTCTGGCTCATTCCTCTTCATTTTATTCCTCGCCCATCACCCATCTGCAAAGAGCCCCCTGCTGCGCAGCTCCCACTTGGCCCGAGCCGCGGCTGTAATGGCATTCTGTGTTTGTGACTCAGGAATTACAGATGGACAAGGCATGTCAGGTCAGTTTGTCCGTGCCCTTGGCGGTGCAGAGGTTTTGCAAAGTCAATCTTTCCATCTGCTGCCTAGGTCCCTCTTACAAGCCTGCACGGAGGGGCTGACCCCTGTGCTCCGGGAGACCACCCCATGCTCTGCCAGGCCTCCTGCACCTGCCTCCCATCCGGCCTTCACTTGTGCTGGTGGGACCTGGGGTGGGCCAAGGCCCTTCTCCTCGTCTTCTCTGTGCCATGGGCATAACCTTGGGCTTCACAGCTTCAGCCTTGTCCTTCTGCTCTTCCTGAGCACAAACTGCATCCATGCACTTGGTTTTGAGCTGTCCCTACTGCCAAAGCCATGGCAGGGAGCTGAGCACCGTGCTAGCAGCAGCACATCCCCAGGCACTGCCCAACAGCAGGGCAAGGGGCTCAGCTCATCGCTCTGCCCACCGTCACGGCAGCTCTCAGCTATTACTGAATGATGCCTACTTTTTCCCTGGTAACACTAAAGACGTGGGATCCCCCCTGAGCTGTATCGCTCAGGCAGAACACAGCTGGCTTCCCTTCTCCCCACTTTCCCTCTGAGAGATGTTAAATTTCATCTGGAGCATTTTCAGAGCAGTTCTCCTACTCCTCTGCCCTGCCTCCCCCGTGTACGTGGCTGCCCCAGTCTGCCCAGACAACTCCACATCCCTACACCACTTTCTCAAGCCCTGCAAACTCCCAATTTCAGAAACTCTGACGCAAAGGACAAAGTTCAAAATCAGAAACGATGACGTAAGGTTGTAATGCCTGTCATACCTTTTAATCCTACTCTGGAGCAGCAGGGACTACCCTAGCAGATTCAATTGCAATATAAAAGCACTTTCAAAAAAGTGCCTCCTTGCCATTCTGCATATTTATGAACGTACATATAAATTAGCTGGTTCTGTAGTTACAGTTTCCAGCTACAAAGCCAGACAGAGGTCTTCTTGTTTGTGAGCTCCTCACCGCCACCCCTCACACCGCCTCAGCTCGCAGTTTTATTATACTTGACCTTCTGAGGAGTCGCATTTTCTGGAAGGACTGATTAGAAATCCATTGTGTTTGCAGGCTTCTTTTTTTAAAAATTCAAAAAGTAATTTTGTTTCTTTGATGTGAATTTTATTCATTACCTAACCTGTCAATATTTTCAGCTAATGATTTTAAAATAAGTAATCTTAGGAAGTGGAACAGCGGGATGATTATGTGGTTCCCACTTCTTCTGATCACCTCCCGGACAATTAGCATATCAATACTTTCCATTAACGTAATGGGCAGTGTGTGAAATTTCCAGTCTGCTTCCAGAATCCAAAGTAGGTGAAGACAAGCAAACAGAGAGGATTATTTGGCAGTAAAGTAGATAATCAATAAATGAATGCCCAGATCAATACACATCCCCTAGCAGGACCACAGCAGTTTAGCTCCAATTGTCCCTTAAAAAGGTTTTAACAAATAAATAACAAAAGGCAAGTCGATATGTCTGGATGATGACAATTTGGTTCAATTTGCAGGAAAATGCCATAAAACTACGTTACGCGTGTAAATCCCCAGCTCAAGTAAAATGTTACACCACCTATCTATGCCACCTGAAGGTCTGACAGTTTAATTCATGGCACTGGTTTAACACCTATTTTAAAAGCAGAGTGTCTCTCGTCTGCTCCAGGTCATGAAAAAACACATCATGAAAGCCTCTTTTTATGTGCAGATGTGGGATTTTTATTTTTATTTTTTTAATATTTTCTCAAAATATTTGTGCTATCTATCTCACACTGATGCCTTTGTATACAGGGTAGACGGAACGTAGCAAGAAGCAGAGCAGTCATTAAAAATACAAGGCTGGGAGGGAATGGAATAGCAGAATCCTAAAAGCTTCACAGGAAAATAAGACCTGAGCTAAACTACATTTTCTGAATGCTAGATCTTGAATTTATTCTTTTGGAATTGAACCCTGAGGTCCTTAATCAGACAAACCTCCCAGGAGCTTGAAAGATGGTTTTGACCACAAAGGGACTTCAAGATTAGATAAGAGGTGAAAAAGGGAACCCATCTTAGCTCTTCAAAGCCCTCCTGAAATGCAAGGCAACAAGATGATGGGAGAAGGGCATTTTTATGGTGTCTGCAGTTCCTAACTGGAAACGCTGCTGGTATTTTTTAAATTGTGAATTTAGTCATTTTGTGTTTGCTAACAAGAGTAAATTGAATGTTTGCTTACATTAAAATGTTTAAAACGCTCTATTTTTAAGCGGCAAAAGGAACTTGGAGTTTGTCCAAAGGTTAGTCTTTTCAATGACTACTGCTCTTCACAGTAACGTCCTCCTAGGAAGCACTTCTAGGGTTCACCTGGCTTTTAAAATACCTGCCTCAGGATGAGCTAGATCTCTAGACTTGCCTATTTCTCTCCATTGAATGTTTAAGAAGTCTGGAAGTTCTGGTGGAAACAACTGCACTGGAAATGTCCTGAGCAGAGAGGGGATGAATACATCGCAGTGTGACTGCTCACGCATTTACAGTCAGACCTGCAACTGCCCGTGCCTGGAAGGAAGCACATCCCCTTTACTTCGCTGCCATCCTCCTGGGGCAGGGATACAGGGGCCAGCAATACTGTGTCTCTGTGGTCCTACTGCCAACAGAGAGAGCGGAGTAACAGCTGAAGGAATCTGGCCCAGCAGACCAGTTGTCTCACCCAGACCGCATGCAGTATAGGCACAGGTATAGCATGGATTTAGATAGGGGATACTCCTTACATACCTTTTTAGTCTCCGTTGCTTGGTTGTGATCAACGCAGGGAGCTGGAAGAGAGTAAGACCCCAAATTGTAACGTGAGGTTGTTCTTATTTTACACAAGAGAGCAATGGCATATTGAAACATTCACTTTGATGGTTTCCCTGGTCTGTAGGGAGTGCTCAGTAAAAGCTTTCTGCTATGTCTGGATCGACATAACTGGGATTGTTGGTCCCATATGAATTGAGCCAGGAAGTACTGCAGTATGGAGATGGTCCAGATAGGAAAGCAAATGTCACTGACGGGCAAGATCTAATTTCAGCGTTAGGCTAACGATGTGACTGATGCTGAGCCAGTAGGAAATGATTATGGCCTAGATTAGATTACACATGCAATGGCAGAAAAGCCCTTCTCCACCCCTCACCCCCCTGCCCGTGTGTCCCTGCCCTTCCCCACCGTGCTCTAGCGAGCAGCAGCCCCTTCCCTTTCCTCCCTCTAAGTACAGGTAGTTTAGAGAGCTGTATAAGCAATTACAGGCTCCAAAATAGTGTTCCATCAGCCACCTTCCCCCACCCTCTCGTGAAATCTCATTAAAGAAAAAAAGGAAAACCTGTCTGTATGGAAATCCAAAGTGACCTCTCCTGCGCAGGCATTGGTATTTGTTTCACACGCCAGAAGCACAGAGGGGTTTTCAGGTCCAGGGCTGGTGAAAACACCAGCATGGCCGACAGCAAAACACATGATGGTGCTGCAAAGCAGAATCCACAGCAGAGCAGCCGCACCTGAAACTCTCCTGCCAGCAGATTCTCCCAGCCCAGCACTGGCCAATGTGTCTCCACTTACAAAAACCTCTGCTTCTCCTTCTCTGTCTAACAAAAAGAGCAAGCGTGTGCTCCATTGCACAGCTTACGTTTGTGAAAGGTGCTGTGGTGTCTTTGTTTCACTAAGAGAGGAACTGTGTTTTACCCATACTCCAGCCAGAGCTAACAGCCCTGTGCAAAGCCACTCATGAGGTTTGGGACACCAAGATGAAGCTCACAGTACACAAGGCATCATGAAAAGACTGTCCAGCTGACCTCTAGAGACAAGGTACAGCTTTCATGGGTGTAGAGAAAGATCACAGAAGCACTGCTGGAGAAGTTGTCGCTCCAGTTTTACAGTATTTTATGTTTCAAATAAAACCAGTGAAAATTTGGATCAGAGCACAAAACGTCCCCAAAGTCAAAAGGGTTCATTTTTTTTAGAAGCTGGGGCTAACGCTCATGAAATACTTTCCTTCCTGTTTGTATTACATTTACAGTCCAGCGCTAGATGTTGCACAAATACCTAGTGTGTGCTTTTCCTGCCTTTACATGGCCATCGGGTCAATTGATTTGGGTTATTTGTTAACTGCTGAGCGCTTATTTATTCGGTGTACTATTAGCAACCTCTTAAGGGTGACTAGAGTGCCATATAGGCATTCCTTTGGGTTAGCTCGTAAAAATTTAGTGACATAAACAGGGAGCACTGCCCTGAGCTTGCAAACATTAGAGGAAGTCAGGCCCTAGTGGAGCTGTTTGAAATGCTGGCAGCTGGACCTGCTGGGATGGCATGAAAATGGGAACTATCTTTATTAAACCTCACCTCAAAGCCTCATGTTTGAGTCAGTCAGTTCTTCTTTCTAAATTTGACAATATTAATGGCTAAATTGCAACTCGCACTGAGATGTGGCAAGTCAGGTTAGACTGGCCCCAAACCAACTAAGAAGTGTCATTTAAAAGATAGCCCTCCCAACTCCAATTTCTGCACAAAATGGAAGCTCCAGGTCAGGAACACATTTGAGTATAAGTTTTTATGTTATACAATCAGAATTATAAATCGTAGAAAATGGATGGGTAAAAAAAAAATAAAACTGGGAAAATTTTACGGCAGAGTTGAAAACTCTAAAATGAGGAAAAAAAAATATTTTTTCAAGAATGACAGGGATCCTAATAATAGCATTAGTGCATCATGACTGATCTCCTGTCTTCATCTCACACTAACGCAGGAGGGCATAATTTTTTTCCTATTTGTACAGAGGAGGAAGGAATTAATGAATTGATCCCACATCAGGTCTGTTACAATACTTTAAAGGACGTGGTAACTAAACAGGAAGCAAAGCAACAAGAACACTGACAAGCCGCTATTAACATCAGACAACTTAAAATCGCCACGTCAAGCCATCTTCTGTCCAGCATATTATAACAGACCTTGCATCAGGCCTGTCCCAAATAAAACATAAAAGAGTGAAACCAATGCTTAGGGTCTGCCCTTCTGCTCTGTAGCAGGAGCTAGAGTTTCCAAGTCCTCCACACAAGACACATGGCCTATATGCAAAGACCCACCGAAGGCGCTTATGAGCTTCCAAGAAATCCTTCTGGGAGAGGGACACACTCAAAAGATTGTAACACTCCATTAACAAAATTCTTTCCTGCAGCATGTAGGATTGAAAAAATCTCTTCCACTATGATATTACTTTTTGCCCTTAACTCTTACCTCCTCCACCTCCCTTTTGGTAGCGCTATCAGGGAATTCTTCAGAGCATCTGCGATTCATATTTAGCAGTCTGTCTTCCTGAGTGTCATCGCAGGGAGTCACTGAGGAAAATCCCCACAGGATACATCAGAGAAATGCAAAAGCAGACACCTGGAAAAAAAAACAAGACTGTTATTAAAAATGGAGAAGACACCTTTGAATTTAACCTGCATCCAGAGGAGAGAGGGGGAATTCAAACAGGAATGGGAAAACAATTTCGTGCTGTAAGACTAGCCCAGAAAGTCTCGGCCTTGGCAGAGTACTGGAGTGCTGGCATCCCCTTCCAGCACGAGTTATATTAGTTAACCAAAAGGATATCCTATTCCATTCATTTTCCTCTTCATGAGCCAAAAGCTAACCCTAGCGTTTCTTTGCAATCGCTTCCCCTCTGTTCTCTGTTTGGACGATAGCTCCCCGGTGTGCTAGCGCCGTGCTCAGCCCCAGGGAGACCTCACTCGTGAAAGGGGCTGCGGGACACCAGCTCTGGGAGGACAACTGGAGGGGAACTGGGGACTGCAGCGGTGCCCCAAGTCCCACCTGGTCCATCCCGCAGCAGCGCAGCAGGGAGATAACCAGAGGACAGCCGTCAGCCCCTGCTTCATCTCGCAGGGCTTAACGCGGCTCTCAACTTGACGAGCCTAAACACGAGGCACTGCTGGTCTTTCTGTAACAGGCATTATGTTGTTATAAGCATTTATCTAAGGCACCCAGCATCTACACACTGTTATTAGAGAGCAGTTAAGGTCAGACAAGTGATTAGTTAACAATAGTTTTCTGACTCAGCTTACGTGCCTTGTTCATCTCTATTCAAAACGATTCGGTTTGCCGACAGTCATATAATTTTCTGCTAGGTAATCCCGAACATGCGAGTGTTTGGCCATGAAATCTTTTCTAAAATTATTAGAAGCTGAAGGCAGAGTTATTGTTCTCCAAGAGAGCCTTTTCCTTAGCGCGCTCCCTCTGAGCTTGGGGTCTTAGTGATCTCCCATGCTATCCTTTGCAAGCACACACAGTTCTGCTCAGCTCCTAAAGCTCTCCTGATTAACAAAGTCAATTAGTAAAATTTACATAATACTGCGGATTTAAGGCATTTTGTTTCTGTATGCATTTTGCTCTGATTCACAGATACTGTATTTATTTGGTAGGCAGAGCCCCGAGCTGCCTATTTGGGATTCTTCTATGTGGACGTAAATGAGGCAAGTTACACACGAGCAAACACAGCGATACCGATCTGCATTGCCCGAGTCCAGCCTTCTGCAAAAGCATCAGTCATTTTCAATGTCAGACTGAGAATCTTACATTTGTTTTGACTATGTTAGGAGAACAATGTCTCCTTATCCCAGTACTCGACTAGTAAAAATAAATGCCTGTAGCAGGGAAGAAAAATATTGTCCTTGATTTCATATCCCATCCAATGCAATTATTTTCTTTTCATTTTAAGGCTTGTTTCTTTCTGTCTCCTTCCTTTTTTCCTATTAGCCTTTTCCAGTAAACAACAGAGGGCTTGCGAGGTTTGCAGAGATTGTTTTTTTTTGCTTTAGGAAGGGCACATCAGCACATTACCTCAGCAGACACAGATGTGAGCGGCTGCTCAGAGCACCACACCGCCAGCCCCAGCAGCCAGAGCGCTCCTGCACCCCAGGAAAGCTCCTAGAACCCTGCAGAGAAGATCAGGCTGCTCGGAGCAGCCTTTCTGGCCCTAAATACATGTGCATTCAACTCAGGGAAACAACCCCTTTGCAGCAATCACACAGGGCAGCTCACGCCATCCAACGCAGAGTAGCGGGCTTGTTACATGCCGAACACCTCCACTTTTAACAATGCTCCTGTACATTCTAGCCAAAAACTACACCCCTGAAAAAAAAGAATGTCATTAGAACAGCAAATATGTTTATGGAGCTGTGCTGCTCACGCTGTCCTGCTCTTCGCTCCAGGGGTAAGTTTCCCGTCCTCTGCCCAGACCAGCTCTGCTCCCCAGCTCTGCGCTGGGGTCCTGCAAAGACCCGCTGGAACCGTCCCAGCAGATTCATTCATCACGCCCCCACTGAGCTACACGTGTTTGGAGAGGACACTCGTCTCTCCAGCCAGGGGAAGGCAGTTGGAACAGCTAAATTATGGGACTTCAAAGCTTCCCCCGCATTGTAAATCCCCAGCACAGCAGCTGCGGGCATTGTAGTGGTGAGTAGAACTGATGGGTCTCATTTAATCACGTCACACCTCATTTGTGCCACAAGTGTCACGGAGCTGGTCACAACAAGGTTAACGGGCTTCGCTGCGTCACCACGGGTAATCGGATTAGGTGGGCAGTTGCCCAGTGGCTGCCCTGACCACATCCACCCCGGGGCTCTGCTCTTCACCCTCTGTGCCGGGATTGCCGCTCTGGTGTCGGGGCAGGGAGGACAAGCCTCGGGAGGCAGGGGAAGGAGGTACGGCCGGAGACTGGCTGGGAGTGGGAGGCTGGCTTTGCTAGGGTGCAAAATGAAACCTGGCGTGACAGATCGAGAGCTAGCTGCATTTTCACACGCTCTTTATTTTATTTTATTTAGCTTTGTGAGGGGTCATTAGTATAGGCACCATTGTTTTGAAGCTCTCTTTATGCACACATATATTTACCTCAGCAGCAACCCATTAAGTAAATCTATTAAAAATAAAACCGGCAAAAATGAATGGGGCCTTTTCCTTGTATTTTATAGCTCGTAATAAAACAAAGCCTTTCCTTTGACACTTTCTTGATTATTCAACTCGAAACGCATTTTTTTTTACAGCTCTCAGATTTCACTGCTTCGGTGCCGGCTCAATGGGGACAGGGCACGGGCTGCACAGTGCTGCTGGCTGGGTTACACGTCTGGGGGGTCCCGCAGACCAAGCCTGCGAGGAGAGCGGTGCGATTTGAAGACAGACACAGGGCAGTCCCCAGCACACCCCCACTGACCAGCACCAGCCTAACTGCTGGGGGAAACAGCGAGGCGAGCCACTCGCGTGGGGATCGTCCCGGGAGAAAGCCGATAATGGGAAAGCTTGCGAAGTCCAAACTTAATCTCTTGCGCTGCAGAGAACTAATCCTCGCGCTTGACATTAATCTTTTCATGGAGATAAAACACCCTTATCGTCCGCACTGCTCACGGAGCCAGGAAGCAGGGCCTGTGGTCCTCACGAGCTGGAGCTGCAGAAATTGTCACACAGTTGTCGTCTTTCTGGTGGCCAGCACTGCAGTATGGACGGGGCTCTCCTTGATGACAGCCCACCCTTGCTCTCTTTTTAAGAAACATACCTTTCTTGTTGTTATTACTTTAAAGAGAGAAGCTCCACGAGCAAATACAACGCCCTCACACCAGGGTGGTTCTGATGCTGGCACTGCACCTCCATAAGCAGCAAGATAACACTTTGATATGGGCTCCTGTGGAATCAGAAAATGTTGAACTTCACCATTTGAGGCAAAACTCAAAGGATATATTCCTTTGTCCATCAGCAGCCACGCTGTGGCAGAGCAGCCCAGCCTGGCCAGAGCCTAAAAGCAAACCTCCAAACAAATCTGTATGCATGGGTCTTAATATGCGTTAACTGCAACTAGAGTCAGACCTCCCCACGCTGCCAAAACTATAAACACAGAACAAATTTCTCAGGGTTTCCAGCTAGCTCTAGGATTTGTGAACAGCAGAGAAACGGGAGGTAACAAGGGAAGTAATCGAAGCTCCTATGTATCATATTGATTAAAACACGAGGACTGCCCTTCAAGGATGAACCTCGCATCAGGAGGGAGATGTATCGGCTGGTCTGTGAGCTGCTTCCAGCTCTGCCGGCAGCGATCAGGACATCTGACTATATTGTCATAGATAAAAACAAATCTGCATTTCCAGCCCCTCTGCAGACAAGAAGTAGTCCAAGAAAGATACACATCTTCATTAACCCCTCAGGAACAGAAGACAATAGCAAATAACAACCAGAATGCTGCACAGATGGAAAGCATTTTGACAATGAATCCTTTGAAGGCAGATGATTTTCGTTTGTGTTCACACAGAAAGAAAAATGCACCTCCGCCTGGCAGCCTAGCAGAAAGGGTCACACAGCACTCGAGGTGCCTCAGAGTCCAATTTCAAAGCCCCAGATGATGTGCTGTGCGGATTTCACCCACTGACCACTGCTTTTTGCTGGCAGGAATTCCAGCTGTGCATGGGTTGCTCCTCCGCTACCCAGGCTGCAGGAGCAAAGCATGACAAGTTGACACTGCCGTTTCCTCTGGGCAACAGCTGCCCAAATGTGACATTGCTCGGATCTCCCACTTCAACAGCGAGAGCAAACGGGCCTGTCTGAAGTTTGCGCCAGCAGGTGCACGTTGCCCTTCAGCTGCACACACAAAGCATAAGCAAAGCAAGAAGATAAAAAGTTTTGTTTTTTTCCTTTGCAGCCCAAGCACGGGACACCTGTGCAGCAAAGACCGGCATGGGACGAGCAGAGAACAATTCATACCAGCACGCACAGATGGGAGATGCTCTTCTTTCCTGCAGACAGCAGCTGGATCCTGGCGAAGCCCTGTGCTGCTGGAGGAGCTGGTGGATGCCTTGCAGCAGAGGAAATGCCTGCGCCCACCTTGGAGTGAGGCAGGCATCCTCAGCCCATAAACATCTTCTGAACTGGCCGTGTGTTCAGGAAGAAATGTCAACACAGTGGTCATACATGGGTACAGAAAGATGCTGGTGAGCCCTGATGCCTGACCACAAAACACAGTGCTTTAAGGTTATTTCTTCCCCTCTATTACCATTCTTACCTGATTCTAAGCACTATCCCTCCACCACACAACTATCCCACTCACATTCAGACCTTTGTTCTCCACAAGCAAAGCCTCTTTTTTCAGGTGGAAAAAGACACTGAGGAAGATGGCATTACTTCAAGGCAGCTGGGCAGGCATGCAGTGGCTGGGCATGCTGATACGGCTGCCCCTTCTGCCCCTTCATGGCTTTTAAAATCTCTGCTCCCACTCTTTTCTACTTTATATTTTCCATCTGTCTGTGTGTAAGCCTGAAAGAGCATTTTGCAAACTCTTTTGGCCACCTTTGACCAACCCGCTTGGGCCTAAATGATATTTTTGGGAGATTGATCTAGCAGCTCGTCATCTTTCAAGTGCCAAGAGTGGCAAATGCATCCCTGGGGATCTTTCTAGCACGCCGTCACCTCACCCCTCTCATTAACAAGACTATCCATCTCCAAGAGCTGCAGATCTCTGGTTATGCACCCTCTGCGAACATGATGGGGAGCAATTTATGGTCTTACTATTTCAAGGTAGCAAAGGTGCGGACACAGAATAAGAGCCTAGGGCCAGGCTGTGATGCTAGTGAGAAGTGGAAGCACCGAGGGACGCCGCAGGGCACCGCTCCGCACCGACAGCATCCCCTGCCTGGCCTCCTGCTGGGAGTGCTCAAAAATCACTGTCCTCCCCCTGGCTGTCAGTGGCCAGGGGGACCCAAGCAACAGGAACCAGGGCTACATCCAATTCATTCCCTGCAGCCAGCTGTCCTGCAGTAGCAATGACTTTGGCTCACTACTTGTTTGCAGTTGTCTTTGAGACAGTGACCCAAGCTTCCAGCACTTTCCTGACCTTCTTCATAACAAGTTCCCGAAACTTCCTTGCTGCGATCGATGCCTTTGGTACACTATTGCCTTCTTTCTGTTTATTTTATTTAGTTTCACTGCCATGCCTCTGAACCTCGAGTCTGCTGCCCTGCAGTCAGCAGGGACCTGGCTTTTTCATGTTTTCACAGCAGAGTCACTCCAGGATGACAAATGCTAGAAATAAATGATGGATCAACCCACTGAGCATCTGGCATTTTTTGGAACTCGCCTCGAGTCTTTGGCTTTCCATCCTTCTTAACACAAAATCGAATCCCTGCAGCTGAACAGGGGTTTGGAGAGCTCCCAGCTGACAACCAAGGACACGGATGCCCTGGACACCAACGGGCTCACCACAAAAACATTCGCCCAGCTCAAGTGCCACTTGATCCTGTGCTCAGATTGCCTGAAACACTGGGCCATGACAGCGCCCTGGGCTGGGAGCTCACCCAGGTCATCAGCAGCACCTGGGCTGAGCAGCTTCCCACCCACCCCATCAGCCACCCACGACTGCTCAGTGATGAGTTGGTTGGGCCCATGGGCATCAGGAGCCACCTGCCAAGGGGTCTTCGCGCTTTCTTACCCACAAAGGATGCACAGTGATCTGGGAACCATCACTAGATGCATCCCAGGATCCAGCCAGCATGAGAGAGGACAGGACCCAGCTCAACACGCAGGCACACAAACCCATGGGTCCCAGATCTAGGACTGCCAGTGGGCCTTTGCTGTGTTTCACTGTGACAGTGAGAGCCTGTAAACTACACCAGCAGTACAAAGGCAGGCATAGAGCATCTAAATGCTCTGTCTCCGCATTTCCCCAGGAATCTTAAATCCTTGAGATCACACACGCGTGCATGCATGACACTTCTGTTCATCTGGCCGAGAGAGGAAGCATTATGCACAGACAGCTGACATAATTTTCAATGAGAAAAGTAGATATTGTGACAGCTAGCTGCTGTTTAGGTCAGTAAGAGTTTGAGGGTGGCTGAGGACAAATTACTTTTTTTTTTTTTTAATACATTCATGTCTTCTCTCAACACACACCTACCTTCCTTAGCTTAATCACCACAAGGTATCTCGTTATATCCCCACACCAAACACCTCAAGCCAAACTACAGCACAGATGACCATCAGGTTTTCAGCCCGACTTGTGCTGCTGCTCTTTACCCCCAGCACAGCCTGCATAGCCCTGCCTGCATCAGAGCTGTTCACAGGCAGCAGCTCTGGTAAAAGGTAAACCCAGGTATAAGCTGCAGCAGCCAGTTGGGGTGTGATGCATCAGGACCTTTTCTGAGCTCTCAAGAAAAGCAGACCGTTTGTTATTCCCCATCCTGCTTCTCCAAATAACCCTGACCCTCTATCTTATGGAATAGTCTCATCTAATAAAGCTATTACAGTGTACATATGTACTGGGTCTAGCTGGGATGGTAACTTTCCCTGCAGCAGCCCATACAGTGCTATGCTCTGCACTTGTAGCTAAAACAGCAGTGGTATCACACTGGTGTTGTGTCTGCTGCTGAGCAGTGCTGGCACAGCATCAGGACTTTCTCTAGCCCTCCTAGGGGGTGGGCAAAAAAAGTGAGAAACATCACCAGGGCAGCTGACCCAAACCAACCAAAGGGATATTCCATACCATATGATGTCACACTCAGCAATAAAAGGTGGGAAAAGGAGGAAGAGGGGTGGGGTGGGCTCTCGTTGCGAAAACGTCTGTCCTCCTCTCCGAACACTGGCTACGTGCATTGAGGCCCTGCTTCAAGGACGTGGTCAAGCATCGCTTATTTGTGGGAAGTAGAGAGTAATTTTTTTTTTCCCCTCTGCATTTCCACATAGCCTTTACTTGTTTTGTTATTCCCTTTCCCCCTTCCTCTTCCCCTTTTCCCTTTCCTCCCTTTAGTTGAATTGTTTAATTAATAATAATATTGTTAATAATAATAATATTGTTAATAATTGTTTAATTAATATAATATTTCCTTGATAATATATTTCTCTCTTTATTAAAATTATCCTTATCTCAACCCGTGAGTTGTTTTTTTTCCCTTTACTTCTTCCCCTCCTCATCTGAGGAGGGGGAGTGAGAGAGCGGTTGTGGTGTTCAGTTGCCTAATACGGTCAAACCACCACAACATAATAACAAGAATAAACTCCAACTGTCCCCTTTTTGCAAGCTCTTAGTATTCCCTCAGCTGGTTTTACATCAAACGCATCCCTCATCAACAGGTGGTCTTTACTGGATCAGAACAAACAAACCTACCTTTGTTTCTCCAGTTACTTCCTAGGAAAAAAAAAGGAGATAAAGAAGGAGAAGAGAAAAAGTATGCGTGGGCAAGTGACAAGCGTAGCTGGAGTAAGGAAGAGCAGTGCTCATTGTTTCATGAAATTTGCCATATGTTGTGTGGCTTCATTACTCAGATCTTGTATGTGCTTGTTTGATGATTTGATCAGCTGTTGACTTCATTTCATACTGCTGCCAATTCATGACTTGGCTGATTAGATTTGAGTTGCAACCCCAACTCAAGGATCGCATTTTGCTCATTTTCAGCCTTTTCTGTTACTAAGAAAAAAATATGAAAGGAAGTCTGCGTTAGAGGTATTTTAAATGTTTTGTGTCCCTACAGAGCCGCCCGCCGGGTGGAGGCGCAGGCACAGGCAGCCATGCCGTTCTGCTCCTCTCTTCCACAAGCTGCTGGGACATTTCCAAGCTACAAGGCAAATATTTTGAAGGTTTTGAAGAGTATAGAGAAGGGACTTGATTGGCCACCAAGGCTAGTATCCTCCGACTACAGATAAGAATATTTTATCATCTTCCTTCATATTATTTCCCATGTAAATTTACTAACACTGAGCTTTCCAGAGTGACAGCATTCCCTCCTCCTGGGGGTTATGCACTGTTACAAATGAACTACAGGGTAAGTGACAGCTGTTGCTTGTTCCCCTCTAAGCATTTTATAAAATTTACATGAACAGATGAAACCTGTTTGCTGCTGTTCATATCTAGATGCCTTCTTCAACAGCCTCAACATCAGACAGGGTTGGGCAGAGCTACAGAGCTTCAGTGCCATGTTTGCCCTCACTGCCCATGGGAGCTGTGCCCATGGGAGCTGTGCCCATGGGGAAATGCTAATGTGTCCCCTGCAAACACAGGGCTTCCAGCACTGGTCTGGTTTGGACCTTCATTCTGGAGAAGCCCTGCCACATCACAGGTATCACCCATGTCAAAAAAGATTGGATGTTAAGGAACAACAGTAGCTCCATTCTGCACTGAGTGTCTGTAGGCAACGAGGGCACGGAGCAGCACAGCACTGATATAAGGTGACAGAGCAAAGTGAGTGGGAAAAGCTGGTGAAGAAAAGCTGCAATTAACATACATCACGGGATCATTTACTCTTGAGATTTGTTGATTTTTGCTAGATTTTGGATGGAGATGCAGAAAATGCATTAAACACGACTGTCTTTCATCTGAGTATGTGTGCTGTGAACATGTAGCATACCTGGAAACACACAACACACAAATCAGAAATCCTCCCACGATGCACAGAAAAGCAGGCAAGAAGCTAAGATACAGCTCACAGTGGCCGTGTGCGTGTTGATGTGCTCTGCCTACCAGCTGTTTCTGGGCAAACGCCAGAGGCCGTGAGGGCTACACACCAAGGAGACCACACACAACTGAGTGCTGAGCAGAGCGAGCCATGGCCACGGCCACCTAGCAGTGAGGAGAAAAATCAGGGTGGAAGATGAATGTAAACATAAAATATTGGGAAAATATCCATCCAGGTTCACAAACTGAAAACCAGTCTCATGTCACTTGCCCAGTTCTGTTCTCACTTATTCACAGGCCTGGCTTTACCAGCAGTAGCAGAGCAGGTCTAATACAGTTACACTGGGATCTTGACAGAAATACCACCATCGGGGAGCTGCAGCAGCACTGAGCTTAACGAGGCTCATGACCATTGCAAGGTGAACTCTAAAAATGGATTATTTTTTCCCTTAAGGCAGCAGGGATGAGGTCTGCTCCAGATTTCTGATCACACCACACACCTGAAGGACAAAAGGATCTGAGCAACAGTGCCTTAAACCGTAATAATGACAATTAATTTCCAGACCCCAGATACAATAGACAGCAGAGTTTTAATTAAAAAGTTTGAAAAAGACACAGGTAGGAGGAGAGATTTATGACCTGGTTTCTGTTCTGCAGAGGAACCGAGCATCTGCAGCACCCGCTAAAGCGGGAGGGATTTATGGGTGCCCAGCACCTGTGAACGTGAGGCTGTATTTGTCTTGTCTGCGCTGCAGATGGGGAGGAAGCCATGGAAATAATACTTTTCACTTGTAAATCTATTGCCTTTTAGTGGGAGCTCTCACTCCCTTTCTATCCCTTTGGTATTGGTTGTTTTTCTCTGCTGATATCCCCACAAGATTCAGAACAGAGATGGATGGGAAAGATTTATTCTGCATCCCTTTGGGTTGCCAGTGGCACCTATAGGGGGGCAGCCAGCTGTGTGACAGGCTGTGCCGTGCAGCCCTTCTGCCCACGAGAGGCAGCCTTGCTTGGCAGGGCTTTCCTTGCACCCCCACGTCACCCCCATCCAGCAGCGACAGGCTTGTGCTGCCCCTTGGTAGCTCCTCGATATCCTCACAGCCCCCATGGCTCTCCCTGCTCTCGCAGGCACCACGTGGTCTCCTCAACCTGCGAGCCACACCACAGACTGACCCCATCCCAGCCCCTCTCCTCCTTTTCAAGCTGGAGAAAGAGGAGAGAAACCAAGAGGTGAGCGGCCCCAATGCAGCTGACTGTCTCCCTCTTGGCTGGCCCCTTTGTGGACCAGGGCCCTCGTTACATCTCCGAGTACTCACAGGTTTAATGAACGCTGCCTGGTAGCTTGCTGGTCCTCATCCCCTCCCTCGCATTTGGATTCACACTTCATTAACCAAGAAATGTTTTTCCTTGGGGGTTTGTACTTCTTCCTCCTTTGACCCCAGCTTTCTACTCATCTTCAGTCTACTTCATGCCTGGCCCTGGGAAAAAAAAATGAAGCAATTATGACCCGGATCAGCAGCCAGGAGAGGAATCGGTGTGGGAGATGAGATGCCCTCAGGTCTGGCGGCTAATGACTGCCTCTGAGTGATGAAAGGAGCCCCACGGCTCAGAGGGAGCTGACATCCATCCCAGCACACCCTCTGAGCTGCCCCGGTCAGGAGCCAGGAGGTGCAGGGGGCCGAGGGCACTGCAGGGCCACAGCTGTGCTGAGGCATGAGGAACCAAACCCAGGCTCAGCCTGCAGCAAGAGCCAGGCACAGGGCGATGCTGCTGCCCCGCGGCCATGCTCCCTGTCCTTCCCGGTGGAGGCAGGCAAGGATTTGCTTCTGCCACTGCTGCAGCAGCCTCTGCTCCATGCCTCAGTTTCCCCCCTACAAGTACCAAAGAAGCCATCTGTGCCTGCTCTGGGACACTCTGCCACTTTGCAGCACGGCTCATCAGGGACAGGAGCCATCTGCTCATGCCTCTACCCAGGGCCACACACAGCAGTGCTGCCCCGCGGGAGGCAGCTGCTGACACGAAGCACGCTCTGGGCCCTGTTCAGACCACAAATCCACGGCAGCAGGGCGAGGCCAGGCATGGCGGGCACAGCCCCAGCCCCAGCCCCTCGCCACGTGTTATAACCCTGGCAGCAGGAGCCGGGCACACTCTCAAGAGGGATGCTGCCTTTTCTGGCGCTTGAAGACAAAGCGGTTTGCTATACACCTCGACAGGGAGGAATTAATCATTTTTAATTTCTTCAGACTTGCACATCCAGGACCTTTTTTCTCCCCCTCCCCTGCCCTCAAACACACCATGGGTGGTTTTTCTATAACAAGTGGGGTGGAGGGAAGGGGGGAGTTCCTTATTTATTTACTTCCCTGTGGAAAGGCTCCAGCTGTTATCACTTAGCAGTGCAATCCTGCATTATGCAGGGAGGAGGCTGTGTCAGTGGCCGGTGCTGGGGCACCCTCCCCACGTGGCTGGCAGCACCAAGGAGCCGGGCTCCCTGCGGCCTCCTCCTGTACTGTACAGCAATAAATCTTTTTGCCTGTGGTTCTGACATTTGGCTACACAGGAAAGACAAAGCCACCCACTGCGAACAAGATCCGCACATTACTGCTGCTCTTTTAAGCCTGTTTAGTTCAGTTTTTTTTTGAGCTCCCTCGTAGACCACTCCGGCATCATCGGGGCCCAGGGATTAGCGTGTGAATTTGGGCTTTCCCCAAGTCTAAGGGATTTAAAGTTTTGAAGCAGCAACACACACTGAGACCCTGCAGGGGTCCACCTCCACCAGTCTGCAGGGCCCAACCACGCACGGCTGGCAGCACACAGAAGGGAGAGGTGGTGGCCAGGGCTGGGCGCTCCTCGCCCCAGTACCTTGTGTGACAACAGAACAGCAGGGCAGGATACAGCCCTACAGACCTGCATGGCCTAATCCCAAGTCTACAAGCCACATTTCTGTGTCTCTTTGAACTTGATTTTGTTCCCATCTTGCCCCGTCACACACGTTTCCCATTCAAAGGGGGTCATGAGCAACCTGAGCAGGCCCGAGCCCACAGATGAGGAGATCCTCAGCGGCTCTGGGAGGCCGCAGCCCCTGCCCCACAGCCAGGGCAAGGCCCAGCTGCTGGGACTCACCCCGTGGGTCCATTTCTGTGCCCAGAGAAAGCTGTTCACTGGTGGGCAGCTTTGTAGGAGGGAAAACAAAAAGCTAATCCCCAAACCACATCTTGGTCTACAACCACAGAAAGGGCAGCAGCTCTTGCTGCCTCCAGAAAACATCCTCCTGCCTCCAGAAACACACAGCCTGGCCCAAACCGATGAATACAAAGCAGAGGAGCTTCAGCAGCTGCACTGAAGTTCTCCACAGCTTGCTGCATCCCTCTTAGGGGTGGGCGGTCTCCTCTCTGTTGTTGGGCTAAATCACATTTCGACTCCAACGGCAGGACCTGCTATTTAACATCGCCTTAATCTGCCCCCTCTCAACACTCCTCTCTGTCAGCTTTGCAAGGAGTAATTATTAAACATTCATTTAATCTTGGGGAAAGCTAAAGGCAGTGAATTTATTCACCAAGGAGACACACACACCATGCACCCTGGCCTTTGCTGAATTGCAGCTGTGCCCCAGGCTGCTGCCTGCCCTTGGAGAGCTTCCAGATGCACATGGCATCCTTCAGGCACAGCTTGAACACACCCTGGAAAGTGGATGCTGAGCAAAAGTGGGAGCCCAGGCAGGGCCCACCTCTTCTCCCTATCACTAGTTACACTGTCACTAAACCACATTACAATTAAACCCCTCTAACAGCAGATGAGGTTACAATTAAGGAAGAATTTGAGAGCAGACCTCATTTAGCCGTGCTGAGAAGCTGCCCTCACACAGGCACAACACCACAGATGAAAGGAGCATCACGTTCAAAAATAAACTCCCAAATCACAAAGTGCTCACGCATACAATGACAGGACGCAAAGGACACACGAGGAGGTGCATCTCCTTCCCTTGGCTGCTAATTCAGACAGATGAGCACAAGCCTGCAGGGCTAGTTCAAATATTTGTGAGCCAGTGATTGAAGGCAGGTGTCTGTGCTAGTTTTCTTGCTGTTGGCTTGTAAATATACAGCTGCTACAAGAAAAGCGGTCAGCTTTCTCTACTACATTCTCCTTCTTTCCCCAATAAGCAGCTATAACTACAGAAGGCAAAAGCTTCCTGCAAGAAGGTATACTTGCTTACACCACTTCTACGCTTCTCCCTTGTTGAAATGAATAATCCTCACTTACCTTTGCCAGTTCTGCAAGCTATAGAAATATATAACCTACCAGCTCTTAGAAAACCTTGTCTAGAGCTTGGCTCATAGACCGCTCCAGGAGAAACAACCACATACCTGCAACAGCTAGGTGCTTACAAAGTGTGCTCCTCAGGTTTTCTGCCCTAGCTGTTAGCTGGGCCTGCCTCTTGCTAGGATGAGGCTGAAGGCTTATTACAAACTGAGAAATCTCTGAAGAAAAAAATAAAAACTCGGGATTTTATTGTATTTTTACATAAAATGTAACTAGGAAAAAAAAAAGGCCCTCCAAACCATAGCCTAAGAAAAGAGTTCCCAAGCTAAGCTCTCGCTGTCTGCTTAATAAAGCCTTGCCTGATGGGAAAAGCTGCCCCAGCTGCATAAAGGCGGCTTTCAGGCGCTCATTCCTGTTTGGTGGAGGACTGATGGCTAGGAGCAGTATGAGCAGGGCTACATCCCTAAGATATTCTGTGGGCTTTTCTTTTTTTTTCATTTTGAAATATAATTGTCAGCTCTGATCTTGCATTGGATCCCACCTAATTCCTTGCATGTGAAAGCAAACCGCAGAACAACTGATGTGAATTTGCCACACAGCGTTATCTTCATCTGCTTGTGTCCCCGCCTGCTAGAGGCAGTGCACAGCCTTGGCAGATGTTGTCCTGCCATGGTTTTGTGGTCCTCTGTGGTTTATTTTCCCCTCTAGCTGCCTGAGGGGAAGGAGCATGTTTCCCTTCCTTTTTGGCTCCAGCAGAAGCGGAGGCGAACGTGACTCCTCTGCCTGGCACTGCTCTCCTGTGACAGGCTCTGCCTGCCTCACTGACAGCAGATGTGAGGACGCTACTGCCAGGCTGCACGAGGCACGCTAGAGGCGCAGGCTGAGCACCACCACAGCAGATGATTTTTGTGACCTATGAGAGCCATCAGCTGTTAGGGAGGTAAAGCAAGCAGGTGGGTTTTAAACAAAGATCTGGCATTTGGATGGTTCAGAATAATGTCTGCAGCTCTACCAGATAAGATCATATTTATTATTATAATAAAATTAAAAGGTTCGTCAGCTCTTGTCTCCTCTCTATGCTCCTGCACACTAGGGCACAAACAGGGCTCAGCTGTAGTGCTGCTCTGCTGGTCTGGGGTAATGAGGTGTCTTGGCCACCTCGGGCATCTTTTCACAGCACTCTGTTTCTTCCTCAGCCCATGTTCACCTCTCTGTGCAAAGTACTTCACAGTGGGAAGCTCTACCAGAAATCACGCTGCCCTAGGGGAAGGAAGCGATGGTAGCATGTATCTGTGGCACCTTCGCTGCGGCAGCACCGTCTTGTAGTGCTTCTAGCCAGCAGAGGAAATTGGATACTAAACGCGTTCTCATGCACACCAATAATTTCCCTGCTTTGAGACCCATTTCATGTATAAAGACCAGAAAGGTGTCAAGCGATTAGCAGCACCTTAGATTTGTATAATTCAATCAAGTCTCCAGAAAGCTGTCTGATGATTGCATGTCTGGAAGGAAACCGGACACGGTGAATCCTGAGCCTCTTCGAGCCACTTCGTTTCGCCTGGAGATTTCCTTACTGGAGGCTTCGTGAGGGAACAGGGTGAGCACTGCCAGCCAGCGTTCAGCTTCCAGTGCCTTAAACAGAAGCGATGTGGCCGTCGGGAGGGTGTCAGCTCCTATTGGGGTCATCTACAGAGCCGGGACAGGAGGGAAGGAGACGCCTGGGAGCACCAGTGCAGGATGGAAAGAGTGCTGCAGGACTTCAAGTTCAGGACCCGGAGCATCCTGTAAGGGCACACGGTGTTTTTTTCTCATTCCAACACAATAGATGATTAAGGAGCACCAGGCTGAGACTCGTAGGCTGCCTGCAGCTGGAAACAAACCTCTCGCAGAGGTTCACATCTACATTCAGCCCACAAGAGTAGAAGCCAAGTGAGTAGAGCCACGATGGGAGCAGCAGTGTTTAAGCCATACTGAAAGCTTGCTGCTTGGTTTATTTCAATCAATACTTCTTCCCATTTCTACCTTTGTCATTAAGATGGGACACTCGCTTGCTTCATTCGTAGCCTCCCTGCACCTTTGACTTTCCAGTAACTGCTGGCTGGGCTCAGAGAGGAAGCAGAGCTGAAAGCCAGTGCCTCTGAGCTGTGAAGAACACAGGCTCCAAATACAGATCCAGAAAAAGCAAAAACAAACAAACAAACAAAAAAACCCCACCACTTCAGAATTTGCCTTTTTAAAAAAGTCATTTCTACAGCAAAGCTTGTTTCACCCTCAAGAGTCTCCAAGTCCACTAAAAATAGTGCTGATGTTGACAATGCTTCAGTCTGACGGGCTGTTTGCATGCTTCCTGAAACAGCCTAACCAAAGTGACACCGTACTGTTGGTCATTTGGGACAGGCAGCTTATTCTGTGCTTTTAAAAATCTGTGTTATGAAGTAAAAGCTCCATGCAAACAAAGCCAAAACAGTAGATACTGGGTTGGCGTAGTAGTGGTGGGTTTGGGTTTGCTTGTTTTTAAAGAGAAACGAGGTTGGTTTTCCTTTCCAAGACAGAGGAATGGCAAGTGTTAAAAACAGACGATTCTTAAAGATACCCCAAAGCATCTGTGTTGTATGGAATGCCACTGGGAGTGCATCTCAACAACCAGGCCAAATTATCTTAAATTTGGTTAGTTAGCAACTCAGGCACAGGTTAGAAAAGATGGGGGAAAAAAAGAGTTACAGCCTTCTCTCAGAAAAAGAAAATAAACATACCAGTCTGCATCTATTTAAGATTCCTGGGAAATACCCTGTGATAACTGACTGAGAAAGGACCGGGACATCAGAATCCGGCCTCTCCCCCTGCAACGGGATCTGCGTCTTTTGTCCTGTGTGCAGCTCTTGGCACCCGAGGGCTCTGCTTCAGGGCAGCCGTCTGGCCGCTCAGCTAACTATAGCACAGGAACTACCATTATCAACATTTGCATTCCCCAAATTCCTTTGCAGATCTCCACTGGGATAAGATCATAGTTATTCTTTGTTTGCAAATATAGATACTTTACCGGACTCATTAGCTGGGAACTGCGTTTAAATTGATGCCACATGACACGATTTGAGTTTTTTTAAACAGTCATGTTATGAAAAAGTGACCTTGGCTCTGTAAGCCTGGGGCACGAATGATTTGCGTTCAGCAGATGGCAGGAAGGAAAAAGGTTAAATGCAAATCAAACCGAGAGCTTACAGAGAGTAACAGGTTACAGCGAAACTGCTGCCACAGACAGCCCCTTACGTGGCTCCATTGCACAGGTGGAGACACAGAGGCCCACAGAGATCAGTGCTGGAATTAACTCCAATTAGCTGGAATTAACTTCACAGTTACTAACGTGCTCAGGCCAGCCCTCATTCTAAAAAGTGATAAAAACATTTTTAAACCTCCTATAAATAATGCGCCGTGTTTTCTTTCATTGGAGAGTGCAGACTGTGATAATCTTCTCGCAGCCCAGGTGCTGCTCCTGTGTGATTGCCTTCCCCTGCAACTCGTGTGATTAAGGCCTGAGCAAGGATGGGCTTTACCGGGGTAATTTCTAAATTAAGCCCTTAAGTGTCCGACTAATTTTGAATTTAGCGGGAGTTAAGCACCTGCTTAGCTCTAAGTACCTGCTTAAACACGTGGCTGAAGCGGGGCTTGGTGGAGGCCGATCCTGACTGTGCAGGGAAGGTTCAGGCTGAGCAGGGAACCTCTGCCTGCACGGTGAAATCAGAGCCGTGCAGCAGCACGTTAAAAGCCAAGCCCGCTGCCAACAATTGCTCAAAAGGGTGTTTTCATCCCACCTGAGGGCTGCTGCATCGCCTTGCAATTTCTGAGACTGACAGACTGCCAGTGTAAAAGGCCCTCGGCCGCTCAGGAACAATTAATTGGTGACACCGGCAATTATGCTGGGATTGATCACCTCCCTTTTCAGGTTCATTCAGACTCCGGCAATAATGATAGCGCACCATGCTCTCTGGTTATGACAGGACTTGATTTGTGGTCTTTACAGAAATTAATTGGAGTTCAAATCAACAGTCTCAGAAGCTAAATTCATAATATCTACAAAGATCTGGCGAAAATCTCCACTGCAGCTTTTCCGTTTCATGCAAGTTTGCAAGTTGAAGGTGTTTGCTTGTTTGTTTTTAGTGGCAATATTAAAGAGAAATGCTCTTTTCAGCAGGGAGGCAAAAATATGTGTACCTCTGCTGAACACCTCAATAGCACAATGGGATATTTAAGGTCTGTATGCCTCACAAAAAGTTGGGCAGCATCATTTGTAGGCCTGAAGTACTAGAAGTGAACCGTGGCCAGGCTGAATATTGCCAAGTTTGAATCAGAGGGTATAAACAGTTCCATTTTAAAAGCTTTTTCCTTCCAAACGGTGAGCCTGAAGCCTGGACAAGAGATGTGTGGCTGCTGCTGAGAGCACCGTGACACGGCAAAAGCTCCGGCTGAGGGCTCCGCAGGGCAGCGGTCGTCCTTCTGTTGTGTCCTTGTGCAGCTCCAGATACCAGCGCCGGGTTAATGAGTGGGTTTTCATGCTCCTATGGCAAGAACAATAACATCAATGATAAACTAGATGTTGATGCTGGAAACAAGGGAGCAGACCCCTGGAGCCATCTTCTTGAAGGGAGGGACCAACCCAACAAGTCAAAGGCCCGACTTTTTACTCCTTGCTGTCAAATGCGGTCCTGTGACCATCATAGAGCCTTTGTGCCTCAGTTTCTCCTCAAGTTATCACTCGTGCCACAGAGCCAGCAGAGGGAAGAACATCCCTCAATGCCTTGCCTTGCTTGAGGTATGCAACTGCAGTTAGGGACAGCTGTTGAAACAGAGAACCCAAAGACTAAAAGCAGAAGGGTCCATGCGACCCTTCCTGCTCAACCCACGTCCTAGGAACAACAAGCCCCTCTCCTCCTGCTCCTGTTACTCGCTTGGGGACACCACCTAAACCAGCCATGCCCAAAGGAAGCTATTTCTGCGCTTGGGTTAGTCACCCATCAGCTTTACTCTGCTCGTGCTTCATTCCAGAGGCTGTTACCTGCTTCCCCAGTAAAGCCCTGTTTGCTATTTCTGCGAGCGGTGCCATGCAGGCCACGACAAACCAAACCGTAATTCAGTCCAAATCTGAGCCGCACAGCACTGCTTGAACAGCGCGGCCCAGGAGCAAAATGGAAGCAGTGTGATTTTCGTGCTGAAGGACTAACGTGGCACCGTGGAGTTTGTTGGTACCTGCTGTAGCAATCACAGGAAATATCATACGATTCGAACTGATAAAATGAATAAACCAGAAGCCCTGGGCTTTTCTGTATAAGCCATTGTGCTGTATTTAATGTACTTGCTGCTTCCAGCTTTATCAGGTGTCCTAGACTGTAAAAAGCTGTAAAAAAGATTGGAACTCTCCCTAAGACTACTGTGGTGCCTCTTTGTCCAAACTATAGATTTTTATACACGGCTGCTAGATCGTGGTCTTTTATGTTAGGCAAATTTTAATTTAGAAGAAGTTGAGATGATTGATCCTGGATTCAAAACATTATCTTCTTTGAAATTTATCATATTTCAAGCTAAAGAATTAGGCTTAGAGAAGAAAAAAATCACAGACAGATGATTAAGGAGCAACCAAACCCACCAAATGCTGCAGTACACCCAACTAACGATGACAGAATGTGACCCTGTAAGGAGAGAGGGGAAGATTTCATCTAAAAGATTCAGGACCTGGCTTTCCTCCCTCCTTCCCATCACCAGTTTCATTGATCTTACTACCTGAGGGGCTATAACAAAAACCACTGTCTCCCTCCACCTTCCCGTGTAATTTCAAGTTATTCTAGAAATTAAAACGAGAACCAGATGTATAGAAATTGGGTAAATTCTACATTATATGCAGACGAGTTCGCCCCTCCAAGTCTTCAAAGGGACTGGGGTGGCCTACGAGCTTGGCTCCCCTCCTCCGTTGTGCTTAACAGAAAACTGGGGGATATGAACAAGGTACGCAGCAAACCTTGCGGAGCACGCGGGAGAAAGAATAATTTCCATCTGTAAAATCATCACTGAAGTCAGCGCTGTACACTTCATATAACACGTGCGTTCCAGCTGTAATGGACGTTTGCAGGGTAACTCACCCACCTGAAATACAGACAGGAAATAAGGTTTTTCCAGCGTCTGAGTGTAACAAGACAAAGCAGCCGAGCTTAACCCTACCTACACCGAGACCATGGCAGGAAGAAGCCCAGAGGGCCGTTCACATGCGTAAGGCATCTCGCTGAACCAGCAGCCGGAGTGAATCTTGCTGATGGGCGGTGTTTTTATCTTCTGGCAGGGGAGTAAAATCGCTGGTCTGGGGCCAGCTTCTGACCGTGGCAGGGCTGTTCTGTTCAGACAGGATGGCAGCCTCATTGTTACCAGGGACGGCAGCTCTGGTGGGAAGGCACGAACGTGGAAGGAAGGAGTATTTCGGGATCAGCCCACACGCAGCTGTGAACGGACTCCCCCGCCTGGAGCCAGCTCAGGGCACGGGGGAGCTGTCTGGGCTGCTGCGTGCTGCCGCTGCATACCGCACGCGGCTCTTTGGAGGCTGTTCTAGTTAAAGTCAGCAGAAAATGGAGCCCAGCAGGCCGGAAACACAAGAGTCACAATGGCCAGGTCTGCCTGAGGAAACTCGCCTTGATGTTTTGGCCACAAAGAGGGAAGCAGCTCGGGTGGTGTGGGCACCTAAGCAGGCACCTGGAGCTGAAACAACAGCCCAATTTCACCTTCACAAGGAAAAGCTCTGTAAAGGAAGATACTGAGGGAATGCTACAGACCTTACACCTGGTAGCGTGACAGACCATGTTCCTGGAAACCACGAAAAAGAAGTTGACGTCAATATCCTAAGTCCTTGCCACTCAGCAAGCACTTAGGATTTCCAGTTTGCTTTACAACCATGAGCGTATGCATCCTCACAGGGAACAGGGCAGTGGCATCTTTCGTGTTTTCAGAGGACAACACCAAAACACGGCTGCTCTGTAGCAGAACGGAAGATTTTAAGCCTGCCTCACAGCCAGACCTCAGGGCTGCTTGGCCTCACATCTCAAATGGAGAATGTGATCAGCTTTAGTCTTTTGACAACAAACAGAAAAAGTCGCATAAAACATACCCGTGATGCTTAAAGGAATGCACAACAAGCTGTCCCGACAACCAGCTCCATGGGCTACACAGAGCTAATCCTGAGCCTGCAGAAAGCTCCCGACTTGAGCATCAGAGTCACTGCCAGAAAGTCTAAAGTTTATTTAGTTTCAAAAAATTTTGTTAAGCCAAGGAATGTAAACAGATGAAGCTCACAGCCTCAACACCAGCTCTCCTGTGTGAGCAGGACTCCATGCAGACTAAGGGATTTAACCTGCGAACGCTCTCCAGCACAGCACTTGCAAAGATAGCAAGGCCATGAACCCTGTGGGGGACCACGCGTAGGAAGAAGCATGTTTATAGTGTTTATAAGATTTGCAGGACTGGACCCCAGCAATGCATGCAACCTTTTAACTTCAAAGCCATTCTGGTGCCCTGACATTCGTTAACTCAGCAGGGAAGCTGGCCTGGCATCCCCTGAGGCTCTTGAGAGATGGAGCAAGGATAAAGGTGATCCTGAACACTGCAGCCACCCAGGGCGATGCTCTGCCTCTGGGAGAAGCTTCCTCCAGCAGTCCTCTGCTGTGGGAGGCAGTACGCAGGACTGCTCCCTGACCTGCCACGTTTCACCGAGATGTTGGTGATTTCCTCTGCGCTCTCCGTACTGACCTACCCTCCAGACTCAAGCAGAGGATCTCCTCCTGGCCCATTCAGGAGGGCTTGTGTCACGCACGAGCACTTCGTTGTGCGAGGCTACAGGCAGGCAGGTCTCAGCACACCTCTGGTCCTCCTCGGTGCAGCCTGCTGTCCCCCCACTGCTGCTGCCTGTGCAGGGATCGATAGCAATACAAAGCAACTTGCTGCAGACTACAGCAGGAACCAGCGGCCAGGCTGGGGTTTCCAGGCTTTTTGGCTTCTTCCGAGATGGCTTCCCTCGCTTGGCACAGTCCTCACTTAGGATCCGTACTCCTCCCTTTACAAAACAGGCTCAGAAGTCTTAGGACTCCGCTGAGTTATCATGCAGTAATTCAGGCAGCATCTTTCAGGATGTACTAAATTAAACCGTTAACTGTACCTCTGAAATTCTTCTTCTTGAAAGACTGTTTCTACCTCATATCATTTATTAATCTCAGCTGCACTGAATTATTAAACTGAAATCCTCCATTACTCCCATCACTAAAAATACCAGCATGGCTTTTAGACCCACATTTCTACTTTTTACTGTAATGCATTCTTCATTTTAATTACTGGCACCACATTTCCAAAGGCCAGTGTCTTATCTTTGCAGGATATTTGTCAACCTAAAAAAAAGGGTGACGAGTGAGTAAGTCATTACGTGTGACAAGCAGTGAATTCCTGAAGGAGAAGGATGTGGGAAAAAATCACATTATCTAGGCAATCCAAAGACATGTCAAAGCGAAGGGACAGGAGGAAACATCAGCCGTGTCTGCTGCCGCAGGTGTGTGTGGCTCAAGACACTTCTTGTACTCGTCACCAGACAGAGACTTAATAGAGATCTTTCCACAGAGGGAAAATAATTTTTTTGCAAGTAAAAGTCAAGCAGGGAAACAAGAAGAGGTTTACAGGTAAGTTTTTTGCCTACAAAGACTTCAAGGGCTCCCCAGGTAGTACTCTTAAATGAAGAAATTAAGATCATTTCTTATCAAGCCTGTGAAATGCATAAACAACAACCCTAGCCCAAAGTAAGCCTCATCCAGCTGATGGCACCTGCCAGTGAAGCACCCCAGTCCTCTGACTGCCATTGCCTTTCCTTGATTTAAGAATGTCACGGAATTCCCATCCCTCAGGCCAGCTGATGATCTCCTTGGTGGAGGCCCACCAGGCAAACTCCTCCTCAGCTCCCCTAGAGGAACTGACTCAGGAATGATGAGAGAGCTTCACGTGCAGGGCTCAACCCCTCTCTGAGCACCCTACGGACCTGCCAGCTGCTCAGGGCAGGTAGCAGGGTCTCCTTAGGAAAGCAAAGGTTGTGGCATGGGATTGCCAGCTGTGGCAGCTTTTCTCTGGCCAGCAGAGACACTTGAAACCAAGACCCGCTGGCACAGCCTAATGAAGGGCGGACACACCTGCGTGCCAGCTGTGACACCTCCTCAGGTTGTGATATGGGCATCGCCTCACAGGAGAGCTGCCTTTGGGTTCTCTAATGCAATTCCTGTCGGCCAGTGATCAAGAGTAAGGATCTCCAGGTGTCGGTTGGACCCTGTCTGTAATGCCCAGTACACTTCCTAGAGTCAAATGCAGTAAATGGGCTTTCTTCCTCTGGGAACACCGACGTATCCAGTCATCATCTCTTTAAATCCACCTGCACTGAGTAGAACAAGAGTCATTCTTCCTTCTGTATAGTTCCTTTCTTATTTGTGTGCTTTCAATTTCACTACTTGTAAAAATACCGGGACCAGCAACAACATCAGCAAGCAGAGATAAAGTAGAAAACGCAAGGGAAGGCTCTGGAGACCACACTGGATTTTTTCCTCACAAGATAAATAATGTATTACATTATACCTCTCATTCCCCTTCCAACCTTCTTAATAAGAAGAGACAAACACAAGCCCAGCTGCACACAACCAGCATCTGACAAGGTCAAAAACTTTTAACCCACAGCATACGTGGTTGTAGTAAAGGTGCTATGAACAGTAGTTTTCTGGGACCTTTACCATCAGATGGATCCTCTGGAGATAATTTATATGAAGGTCCTGTTAGCTTTTCAAGTTAATCTAGTGCCAGCTGGAAAGGCAGGAGTAACCACTCCGGAGGCTGAGCTTCTGTCTACAGAGCAGGCGTAGCTCAGGGTGGGAAATACAACTTTCTGCTGTGCCACTCCCCAACAACGAGCTTCTGTTTTGATCTGGGACCCACCACCTGCAGGCACGAGCAGCGATTTTAAACCTTTGACTGTCTGGAGTTACTGGCTCTCCGCAGCCATCTGTGCCCTTCAAGGGCTGGAAGTTTCATTAACTCGCCTTACCTGTTGCCTTGCTTGTTTAGAGGCTGAATTTTGATAAACAGACATAATCATCTTTCCCTGAAGCGTTTCCCAGAGTAACTCTAGCCTACGGTCAAGAGGGAGAAAATGTAAATTCTTGAGATCTGCTTCTCGCTCTTCTCTTTGGGGGAAAAGAACATGGGAAAACAAAAGGGGATCTTGTCCCACCAACACAGAGAGTTCCCTGTGCCCAGCCATACAATGACACTACACCAGGAGGCCGCCAGTCCATCGCATGAGGTTTGACATCAGGATCCCACTGCAGAGCCAGCTCTGAATACCCGCAGAACACCGTCTGTGGCTGGGGCAGATGTGCCTCCTACACGTCTGGTACCCTTGTGCTCACTACGGATGTGTGCTTTTATGCTCTGCTCTCTTCTTCAGTCTCTGCTTTTCTACATAGTTCTGATGTAAACGTCAGTTTGCCTCTCATTTTCAACAGGAACAAGGAAACTAAGAACACAGCAAGCATATGAACAAGAAAAATGTCTGCAAAGACCCAAACTGCAGCTGAATGTTCAAGGGCCATCAACTTGTAATTCAATATAGAAAAAATCCTTTTTGCAATTCATAATACTACTCAAGAAGGTGAATTTCATTTTTATTAATAAAAAAGGCTCTTAATGTTTATATATGCATTAACTATCCCCCCGTTTTTTACAGTCACTGTTGAACCACAGGAGCAGAGGGACTACGTCATCTTCCAAACTTTGCTTCTGGGGCAACAAAACTAATCAGACCCTTAATCTAACCTGGTTGATCAACTCTTTTCTCTTTTTATTTTACATCCCATGGCTTTCTAAAGCCCCCTCTTTCATTCTGTGCTGCTGGTTTTAGAGCCCCACTGCAGTCTTTAGAAGTGGTTCTCTGCTATTCAGTGCAATTGGCTTTTGAATGAAACATGAGGTTCTTTAGCACCTCAGGAGGCTGAGCATGCTTTAGCTGCCCAGACCCAGCCTCAGCACAAGGACTGCCCTTTAATTCCACTTAAATAAATTCAGTGTTGTTGGTTTTGCCCCTGCTCAGAAAGGAGCTTAGTGGGAAAGTCAAAACAGATCTCAGCCAAAGGGAAAAAATAATAAAGCAAGCCCATAAATTAAGTCAAGCAAGTGTATCCTAGGAACAAGAAAGAGCTCATGCAGACGAGGCAAACCATGCCATGCATAGAAAGCAAATCCCCACTGCTAGTCCCCCCTCATGCCATTCCAAAGAAGCAAATCTCTATGTGAAGTGTTTGTGAGCATGCTGGAAACAGAGGGGCCCTGGAAAAATAATTAAGAAATAAATTCCACCATTCGGTGGCATTTGTTCCAAAGGAGACAAAGTGTCTTTTGTCAAACTCCCCCACCAGAAGCCTTACAGAGTTTGAACTGCATCCACAGCCTCCGCTGGTATTAAACCTAAAGTGAGATCTTATTGTTTGCCTTTCCTTTTGCTGCTTGAAATCCAAAAAGATTTTAAAATATCTGACTAATCAACTAGGAATGAGCTGCACTTTTCCCAGGATGTGAATCAACTTTATTATCGTTTAAAAAATCTGTTAGCATTGTTACGGCAAGAAGAGTACCCGAGAAAGTAAGAGGAGCTAAGGTGCATAAACATGGTGAAGAGATTAGCCCTAGACTCTAAGATTAAGCCCCTGATCGTTCGTCATATAAAGCATTATCAAGTCTATAGTATTGTTTGCTGACTAGCACGTATTAGGTAAGGATGAGATTTTTAGAAGGAATTAAGCCCCTTCCAAAAATCCCTTCCAACTCTGGAGGATTTGGAAACCTGGCTAACATAACCTCTTACGAAATCCCCCACTAAGCACCCTCATGTTTACTTTCTTTTCTCTGAAACTGCGAGAAGTCAACACAGACCAATCGTGCTGCTTCACGCATGGGGGGAGAGGATGTGTGCTGAAGGACGCCCCAAAGAACCAAACCTGATTTACAGACCTGGCGAGGGCAGGAAGCGGGGGACTTCCAGACATCGCTTCAGCATAGGTCCCAGGGAAAAAGGTCCTATCACTGGAAGCTCTTCATCCTTCATTTCACGGAGGGAGGCTGGTGAGTGAAGTGCAAGCTACCTGCAAAGTCTCCTTTGCAGCCAAAATCGCTGTCTCAGCATCCATCTCATCCATCAGCTGAGGGTGCGTTGTCATCGTCATCTTGCCTTCTCTCCTGGGAAGGAGAAATGGGAGGGAAAGGCTGAGCTCTGTAAGCAAACCGAAGTAGAGCAGAGGAAGGAGCTGAGAGACCAATTAAGCAGTGCACAAATGTAGGCTCCCTGCATGGCAGCTGACCTACAAAGGATATCCAGTGCAGACAAAGGGCTGCAGATTGCACTGAGAGAGCAACCAGATGCAAAAGCAATGCAACATCAAGCTGTGTTAAGGGGGGGCAGATTACCCTCACATTAACTCTGTTATAAAGATAAGACGAATGGCACAGAAACCAGAGCAGGTATGCTGGCATAGACGCCCAGAGACCCAATTCAGCCCCGCTGCCTCCCGCGTGCTCGCTAGTACGAGTTTGCAGCACTGTAAGTGCAAACGGGGGAGGCGGCTGCCAGAATATTTCTTGCGCTGTTTGCAGTTCCACAGCTGGTGGAGCTGGACACAAGCCCTCCCCAGGAAGGGCAGAAATCCAGCTCACCTGCCACCCCATGGGGACACCCAGCCTAAGCAGGCCACTGCTGCCTTGCAAGCACCGGGGGATGTTTTGCTCCTTCTCCTCCCGCAGACATCCCTCCTTTCTCCTGCGGGAAGCAGGCGGCGGGCGAAGGCCTCGGTGTGGCAGCTCCCACCTCCGTGCTTGGCTTGGCCCGGCGAGCACCAAAGCGTGTCCCCAGACAGACACATCACAGTGAGCAAAAGGAGCCCTTTTAAGTATAATGAGCTTTTAAAGGCTATCGCTGGAGCTGTAATCTAAGTTCAGACGACTCATTTTTCAACCCATTACATGGGTAATACCATGCTTTCCAGCCCCCCCACCCCCATTAAGAAACGCTTCCACCCCCCTCCGCCTCTCAGGAGAGGTTTGTAGGAAAGCTGTGCCTGCTGAGACCGCTCACTTCCACGGGACCTGCAATAAAAATGCCACGACCAGAATCCGTGAGGACGGCACGGTCTGAGGAACAGGAAATTTGAGGAGACAAATATGCAAAAATACTAGGGATGCAGCCAAGGCAGCAATTTCAGGAGGAAAACAATACAGAGTAACGTAATTTCCCCCAGTAGCCACAAGTCATTCAGCAACCTTGAATTAAGCTCACACCTCCGCTGTCTCTCCCGGCGTCGTGAGAGATGAACGAAATCCTTTATCAGCAGCACTGAAAAAACCTCCAAACAGCATAAATGTTAGAAGGCCCCAATTAAAGTCAGCAAGCTGGCAGCTGCCCCGCGATGATGAATGGGTTCACACATCATCCCGTGCCCTGGCTCAGCCATGCTGAGCTAATGTTTGAGAATTTCATAACCTGGGCAGCCCTTTTGCTTTCAAAGACACAGCCGTGGCTGTCCAGTGATTTCTCCGAGAGGCAGGAAAAACGAGAGCTCGGTCTGCTCTTTCTCGAACACATCCTTAGGAATGGGGCACTGAGCAGGGACTACTGAATCACTGCTGCAGGTAACACGTTGTAAACCCAAGTAAAGAACTACTGGGCCTCCCCAGGACCGAGGAGGTTAGACAGGGAATCTGCTTCCACCACCGAGCAGAGCGAGCAACACAAGTGGGTGACGGGCTGCTAGCAAAGAGTGAAGCGTTACAGCTAGGGAAAATTCAGCAGGGGAAAACAAGTTGACACGCAGGCAGACGCAGAGGCAGACGCCGTACGTCAGCAGAAGCTTCCCAAGCCCCCTTCCTGGCTTCAGCAGCCTGGGTGGACGGTGGCAGCACCAGGGCTCCTGCAGCAGGTGGACGTGGAGCTGAGCTGTACGGCCACAGGCACATCCACACTCCTCATTAGGGCATGCAGGGAAAGGAAAATGGAAACTAGCAGGAACAAGCAAAGCCCCGGCGAGGAGAGAGTCCCAATTAGCACTTGAAGAGAGCACCAGCCCGTGTCGTTCGTGCTATGAGTCTAGTTGCATTTGGTACCCTTGAAATCAATTTCTAACCCGCAATGACAAATTCATTTGCTTGGTTTGATGCCCGACTTCAGAGTCATTGAAACAGGCTGCTGACACAGCCTGCAGGCTGATGCCCCCGCATTAAGCCACAAAACAGGCTCCAACCCCTGCCCTGCTGCAGGAAGTCCCATCGGTGACAGCCGGGTCTGGTGCTCAGGGACCTCTGGTCCCCTGACTCTGCTGGGGTGGCCACCGAGAGCTGGTGAGCACCACCCTGAGCGTTGGTGGAAGGCAGGCAGGGCTGCCTCTGCTGTTCTGCTGGGTCTTTCCCCCGATGATTTGCAATCATGATAGCACGGCTCAGGTGCTGCCGACCAGTTCACCTTTCTCAGCAAACCCCAGAGCTCAGCTCAAACCCAAGGGATGCCCCAGGGCACTGCGAGTGAGCACACGGGGCTGTGCCACACGAAGCTTGGGCTGCGTGCGTACGTACACACTGGTACCTCTGTAGCATGCTACCGCTGCAAAAAAGTGCCTATTGTATTCAATACGACTGTGTAGCCATTAAATGCGTGCATAGAAATGGTGCTAATTACTTTTCCATTCAGCAGTTATAGTCTCTGCTGCTGTAGAAAGCGCACTCAGTACAAAGCCATTCATGTTTAGAAAACAGAGCCGCTTCCAGGAACCTACTGCATTTTAATCACCATCTGTAGATAAGTGGAATCCCCATTTTATAACAATGCTACAATCTCAGCTGCCTTTCCCACTCCTAACAAAGAGGTTTTTATTGCTGGCCATGTCTTTCAATGGTTGTGCCAGTGCCCAGGTACACGCGGGTCGGGTGCTGGTAAGGGGAAGCTGGAGGCCCCGTCCCGAGCTGCGGTGCCGAGCGGCCACACTGGGAAGAGCCTCTTGGGGGGCAACACCTTCAAGGCAGCTGGGGTAGAGCTTCACCCCATCTCTTTAGCTGCAAGCCTTATTTCAGCCAGTTTATGTGTACATCTAATTGGGCATCAATTCAGGGCAGCCCTGAAGCAGAAGCAACAGGCACAGTACCAAGAGCGCCAGGGCCAGCCAGCCACGCACTTCCACAGCTCACACGAGTTTCACGTTTGAGAGCACACCTAATAAATCTACCCAACTGCTTCGTGCTAAATCTCACCCGGGACTAATCTTTTCGCTTCTGTCAGACACACTGCCCTTTCTCAGATGGATGTGTGCGTAGCTTCAAGGAAGGAGTTTCGGTAAATTCTTCCAATAGCTCCAATTTTTGCTTGCTGTGTGGCAGAGATCGCCTCTCTGCCTCCCTCGTACCTGTTCAGAAGAAGACCTTTGAGTGGAGACACGAGGGTTAACAGAAAGCCCGTGCGCTGGCTCAGCTTTGTATCTGCGTGGTACTGCTGAACGCACTGAATTTCCCAGCTCTGGCTTGAACCATGATGGCTGGCACGGGACGGCTCCGCGCCAGGAATCAGCAAACAGAAGAGGTGAGATATTCATGGAGGCGAATATATTTTGCATCTCGTGGAGAAAGCAGGCAGCGCTGGCAGCCTGTAGGAAAGAAAGAAGCCTGAGCTTCGTTAGCTCCCCGCTCCCCTTTGTGTGAGACAACCAGGGCCATTCTCAGCGCGGTCCTGTTGGAGGCAGCAGCCTCACAGCTGTCTGAGGCAGAGGCGGCAGCTCCAGCCCGGCGCTCACAGGTCAGGGACTCTCCGAGCCGTCCCGCACCTCGCACACAAGTGGGACAGTGGCTGCAATGACAGCACGTGTGCCTGTCATCGGGCTGTCACTGGGAAAGGTACCTTCAGGGACGAGACGATGATAAAATCTCTCTCAGCAGCTCCCAGAACTGGTGTTTCTATCTGCCTCTTCCTTTGCCAGAGGTTTCACACATGCTTAGGAAAATTCAGACCGTGCCACCGCTCCCGGTGACATACGAGGTACGATTTACCAAGGAAGCCAGCTCCTTTCCTTTGTGTTCCTTCTGAGCTTAGTGCCCAATCAGCAGCAGAAGGAAGCCAACGCACACAGTTTCTCCTGGCTCAGCAGATGACACGCGGCCCTGCTTGCACGCCTCAGCGACGCACCTCTGTGTGGCTGCGAATAATGTACACACAGGCACGCTCCCTGGAAACAAAGGGTCACTTTACATTAAAGCACACAAATGCTATTTTTTCACCCATAAGCCTGCTGCAAGCATTTTTAACAGGACTGCTGGTTCAACAGTTGTGCCGAAGGCCCTCAGGGAGGTCAGGGCTCGGCTTTATGAAGGCACTGCACACAGCAGCCTCTCACGCAGGGAATTAACTCCCAGCAAACAGCCTGGGGCAGACGCTTGAAAGGGGAATAATCAGAAGGGACATTTCCAACCCACAGCACTTGTGGCCAGGTTGCCTGTTGGCTGACACGGTGCCCAGCTCCTGCTGGCTGTCTCGTGCCGCAGCGCAGGACGCGTGCATGCTCCTTGGCTCTGCAGCTTATTTTTGGCTTGTGTGGTTTCCTTTCTGCCTGCGCTGAAACAGATGGCTCTGGACTGGGAACGTGCCCCATTCAGCAGTTGTCTTAGCACGAAGCTCTGGCAGGAGGAGGGCTGAGGCGGCACCGTTTCAGCCTCGGCAGCTAAAACAGAGAGCAGTGGTTAGCTGGGGCCCGGGAGCAGTAGTTGTTGGCTGCACAGCAGTGCCCAACATCACAGCCTGACTCCCAGGGCTTCCTTCCCTTTCGAGGGACAATTTCAAGCAGCAGACTGTCCTGCACCGGGTTTAGAGAACATTCACTTGCCTCCAGAGGTAAGAGCCTGCTCAGCCCCAGCCGCAGGGATGGCGAGTGCCAACTAAGCCCACCATCGTTAGCCTAAACTAGCAACCTATTTCATTGCATTTTTCCTCTTTTAAGCCGGTAAGGTACTATAAAAATATATGGCTCAACATAAAAACAACTCAAATAAAAAACCCCTCAGCAAAAGAATAAGATAAAATAGGTGAAAAATATATTAAAGCCACTTGGAATAGCAGTTGCAGCATTGCGGCCTCTTATTAAGGGGCTGGAAAGAGGAATGAGGGACAGCAGGCACATACCTGTTCTTTACATCAGTGTCTGCCCAAGAAAGACCTTGAAATGTCAGATGAATATATTCTGAATTTTCACTTTATAAATATATCTCATTTCTTTTTCTCCCCTGCTCTTCCTCTCCAGATCTCTGAAAAGTATGGGACCAAAGACATTTTTTTCTCACTTTCCATTCACTCTTGAGAATGTAGATTAGAAGCAGGAAGCCAGGGAGACCTCAGGATGATTTTAATTGCCTGCAGTTTCTTTTGGAAAATAGGAGAATAGGTATGCAAGATCCCCTATGAAAGGCAGATGGATGACTAAGGTCTACCTTATTATGAGCTGCCGCAGCACAAACGTGGCATGTGGCAGTGCTCATTTGAGTGTGCACACAATCTGACCATCTCCTCACAAAGGCAGACGACGTTAGAGGCTCTTCACAGCCTGACAGCAAGTTCTTGGGACGAGACTACGATGTGCATGCAAGATACCCTGAAATGAATCAGGACTGGACAATGAGAAAGGAGGGGAGGAAGAAGGGCAAAATCCCAAATGACTAATTCCGCAGATTCAGCAGTGGTGCTTGCACTCCCCAGATAACACACCTCTGACTTGGCCCGGAGGAATTTTCCCTGTGAAACAGAGCCTCTGCCCTTTTCCTCACACCGTGTCTACTAGAACAAGTTTCTTCTTGCAAGCTAGATCCACATCTCACTGGTGGCCAAAGGGATGCCACAAACTCCTTTCAGATGAATCACAGGACGAAGTCACTGCTAGCAGGCTCTCTCCCGGCAGCAGACAGGAGATACAGAGCTAACTCTCATTTCTCATTTTAAGTTGCCATCATCGCAGGCAACCAACAAGTTGTTCCTTGCCCCAAGGTTTGCTGGGATCTACAATGCCCATTCCTTTAGGCTCTGGTTATCCCCTGCGCTGTTTGTGTTTGACTGCTTGCTCCTGCCAGGTTTGCTGGGTTCGTTCTGTGTCCTGGTGTGCTGAAGAGGAGGAGCTGCCCAGTAAGAAGTATGGAGAGAAAGCCAGGGTAGCTGAGACCTAAATTTGGCCGGTTGGCCCGTACACCAGTCTCAACCAAAATTGCCACTGTGGCTACCACATCAAGCTTTTCCTTTCAGGGAACATTTAGGCAGACAACACGTAGAGCTCATTGCCTTTGTGACACCATAACTTCAGAAATAAAATCAGGCCCTTGATCAAGGGGCTGGTAGCTCGGTAGGCAGGAAGGGGGCACGCGTGCTCAGAGGTGCTGTCTCAGCTGAGGATACCGCTTCTCCTTCAGATGCTGCTTTGCCAAGCAGATGAGGTCAACTGAATGGTTTTCTTGGACTGCCAAGACAAAGTAATTACTCACTGTTTGATTTATAATTAAAAACATTTTATAAATTCATGAAAGAGCAGTTTCACTGTTCTAAGAGTAAGTAGTTATATCGGGTCACGTTTAAGTTTTTAAAGAAAGCGGAATACCGTCAAAGATATTTGACAGCTCTGAAGGAGCAACATGAAGAGTAAATTATGTATGGACACTAATGGATTTACAGGAGACATTTAAGCCTCATGAAGCCTTTGCAATTCTTTAATGAGACTCCGGTCTCCTCCCAGTGGAGTCAGGGTTGAGAATATACCCACGTGCTGCTTTATCAGAGCGAGCTGCTCTGGCAGGGACGTACATGGTTGCTTGCTTTTATTCACCTGCTCAGTCTGACTTCCACAGCTTCAGTACCTTTGTAGCACTGCTGGGTCATCCAATGTTATGATGAATGATTCCTAAAAATCAGGACCCAGGAACCCAGGCCCTGGTCCTCAGCACAACTTCAGGGGCTCCTCAGGCACGGTCATCCAAGCTGTGGAAACCAACTCCAGCAGGTCCCACGTCAGCAGTGTACAGCGTTATTCACCCACCTGTTTACTGATACAAGGAACAACCACTGCCGGAGTGGGAATCCTGACATCCCGACAGCATGACAGAGCATCACTACGTGCTGAAGTGTCCAAGTACTGATGGTAGGGATGTGACGTTAAACTGCTCTGTAAGCAGAAAGCAGCCTCAGGTGGGCTTGCTAAGGAGCCTTCCTTTTTGGAAGACCCATTACAGGGGAATATACAACTATGTGGGCAAAGGCTTCCCAGGCTTCGACTGCTGTTCATTATTCAAGGGGACCAGAGTGGATAAAAGTAATTTGAAACCCACATTTCTGTGTTAAACACTGGGTCATCTTTTTGTTATTGTTTCTGCAAATTAAATAGGTAAAGCTTTTTAGACAGTATGGGTGCTAGGGTCTTTTGTATACCAACAGAGCTTGGCAACCATCTTTTCAAAGCACTTATTAAGAAGACAAATGCCTTATCCCTCTCCTATTTGCATTCTATGAACCATTACATACATTATCATGTAAACAATACTAAATAACGCCTATGCCACCTGTATAGTTCCTATACTCTCTCAGCTTCTTACAGGAAACAGGATTCCAAAGCCCATGAAAGCCATCACTCCACTCCCCCTCCGCACTATGTGGGAGACCATTTTAGCTGTTCTGCATCAGCGACGAAAGCTTTCAGTTTGTATCACAGGTGTGCATAAAAATATCCAAAAGTGAGGAGGAAAGACAGAGATGGTCACGACTGCCTGCACCAGAGGCATACCGAGGAGATCCAAGGAGACGAGCAGGACCACAAAGGTCCTGGCACGCCCGCAAGGATGCTGCTACCCCTGCGGAGCTGCCCACCTCGCAGCACAGCGGAACATTTCCCTGTGCCGGGGATGTCAGCCTGGCTGGAATTCACTCCCGCTGCCCGACAGAAGTGACCCGCGAGGAGCGGCTGACAAGCAGTCATTTCATCGCCTCGTGAAAGACAGCCCTCTTCCGCGCCGCGCCCGTCTGGGTTTCTGCCGGAACAAGAATGTGCTCTTCGAAATTTTGAGCTCAGCATTTTGGAAAGCTGCCTCTGCCGACACAAGGCTGGAAGAAAAATGAATTATTGCACAAAGACGGCGTCTTTGTCTATTTCTACAGTATTAAGGGAAAAATGCAGGGACTCAACCAGATGACTGCCTGAAAGTGCATTTTCTACAATATTCAGGACCCTGATAGATTGCCAGCAGACAGACGTGACCAAGCTGTGCCTCTGCATCAAATGTCAGCCTATTTGATTCCTCAAAATGGTGGAAATGACAGTGTACGAGCTGTGCCTGCAGTGTCAGAAATCAGTTTGAGGTAGACAAAGGCAGACTAAGCAAGGCTTTATTGAGAAACTGCAACGGAAGAGTGATTTGTGATCATTATTTCTACACGTTCCTCATTTTTATCTCAAAACTGTTTGTGAATAAATGGGATTTTTTAATATTATTTTTAATACTTTGCCTGGAAAATAAATTGTTTGCTAAATCATAAGCGTTTGGTCTTCCCAGGAACAATCACCTGACTTCTGATCAGAGGAGTACTCAGGCTGCCCTTGGCTTGTGCTCAAATACCTCCTTTTATAAAACTGAACACCTACAAGCTGCATTACAGCAATTATGATTATACCCGTTAGCAAATGGGGAGCTGTGAAATTTCTTGATGTGATCTGGAAGCCAGACCGACAGGAAACTACCGAAAGAGGGACAAGGAAGACTAAAACAAAAGCCCACACCCTTAAGCCAGCGAGGTGCACCCCTCTAGCACTCCCAGCCATTCCTCCCCAGAACCGCACCACGCACCTTGATGCACTGGCCCGCCACAGATGCGCTTCTCTAGAGCCTTACCATGGTGGCTTACCACATAGAAACGGGCTTCCACGAGGTGCCGAGGCCCCCGTTACCACGTCTGCTGGAAGCCCAGTGCCTGCGGTGCTGCTCTCACCTCCGCCACAGCACCCGGCCCAACGCCACCTCGCCGCTCAGGCTCCCGGAGTGCAGCACCAAGTGAGGTCAAATCGTGCTCTTGAGCACAAATGTGGAGCGACTGCTGCTTTAACTACATTAAACTGAGATCTCCAGGAACACGGGGCAACTTCATTCACTCTTGACTCATCCCAGGATAAAAGACACAAGTCCCTGAACCCAGGGCTCCGAGGTTCCTCCTGAGCCACCCAGGCCCCGTTTTCTCCTGCCACGGGTAAACACACCCTGTCCAGACTAAGCTCCATCTCAAACTAGCCAAATTGTTGCCTCTGGTTTTTGATAGGAACCAGATTATGCTGTTCCAAACTCTCAGACTGGAGGTCTGCTTCAGAAACTCACTCTTCCTACGGCCAAAAAGTTTATTCCAATTTCCAGCCTAAATATATTCATCACCAGTCCGTGCCCATTTGTTCCCGTGCCAACACTGTCTGTTAGCTTAAATTATTCCTTTCCCACACACAGGGCAACCCCCTGTTGGTTTTACAGACAGCAATCACATTGCCTCTCTGCCATCATTTTACTAAGCACCACAAATCATCTGCCCCTTTGTATTACCTTTCCATTATCGTAAACCACCACTGAGCATATTTCTAAGCTCATTTTTCTGGAACGTGAGTGACCAGACCCGTGCTCGCCATTCCAAACATACAACAGCTTTAATGCCTCTCTCTGTCGACACCTCTCTCTCTACAGCTACAACTGCTTTGGCCTCTTCCCCAGATGCATCTCATGCTGCAAAGTTCAGGTTTTCAAAGAAATATATTGCCTAAGATTAACCCAATCCTTTCCTGTAACAAGGTAACTGAATTTTTAAACAAAGGAAATGCAGCGTTACCTGCACCAAGCCACTCACATCTTTCTCTGCCTCACTCCTCTCTAATTCATGAATCTGGTTTACATCAAAGTGAGTTATGTTTAATCCATAGGTGAATAACCTTGTACTTCATCCTATTCAATTTTGCAGCATTTCTACTGCTTAATCTTCAAGGTCATCCAATTCTCCTTGTACCGTATCTTGATCTTCCTTGTACTGATGTGCCTCACAACTTTGTGTCAGCAGCAGCAAGCTCCCTCCTTTAACTCTCTCCAGTTTCTGAGCCAGTCACTAATAAAAATATTAAGCACGATTGGTTCCAAGACGGATCCCTGATAAAGATTTTATTAAAGTCTCCTCCAACCTTTCTTCCCTTTTCGGTATTACTTGCTGCCATCTCCCTGTTACGCAGCTGCTCGTACCACTTCCTAATTCACCGTGTGGAGTAAGAGAAGCCCTAGGGCTGAGATTCTCCATTTGCCATCTTCACCACAGTTCAGTCATGTCAGCAGGACCTCTCCAGTGCAATTGCCCTAAGCATTGGGAAGGCAGTGAGAAGTAAACCCCCAACACAAAACCCACTCAGGCTGCTTCGCTTCTCGTTCAGCATTGCAATCTGACGTTGCTTGGCTTTTAGAAGCTGGAGGGTTGATTGCCTCCATAACCAACTCTCCCATATCTCCCGGTGGCCGGGCGTGAGCTCCGTGTTTATCTTCTGTGCAGGTAGCACCGTGGCTCACAGCAAAGACAGCAACACCTCCCCGGGATCCCACAGAAGGGACAACAGTAACAAAAGACGACAAGGCCCAGGAATGTTTTCTTTATGTTAAATATACATCAGAAAAGGCGGGAAGGACAGATGAGGGAAGATTACAATTACCGCCTGCTCATGAGCTCTGTTCAAATGGTCGTGAGCTCACAGCTGTTACCACGACTTGCTCACAATTCTCCTTCCAGATACACTGCTCAAATCGAGCAAAGAGTTTTTTTGCACCAAAGTGAATTCCTTACCCTCAGTGCCGTGCACTGGAGCAGTGGTGCCTCCACTTCACCAGCGAGCTGGGGCCAAAGCCCATGGCCTCCATCCCTGGGGGTCCCCAAGCAAAGCTGAGCTCTGGTTTCCAGTACTTCGTCACTTACAGTGGGCGATGGCTCCAAGGTCAGACCTAAGCTGCCTTGCACTCTGTAGTGCCCCAAAACTCAGCCTGCTCTTCTGCAGCCTCCTCTGGAACCGTGAATTCATAGATTATTTTGCAACAGCAAATGTCTCTTTTGACAACTCACATCATACAGCAAGCAAGGCAGAAAAACTGAACGAGAAATGCAGGGCTTTTTCACCATTAAGTATCCAAGAGATGTGGTTAAGGAAAAGAGGAAAGTGGGTTGGGGCAGCACGTAGATATAAATGCAGGATGTAGATTTCCCTCTTTCATATGCCCTCAGGAGAGTCAGGGAAAGTGTGCCACAGAGGCATCTGCAGGGATTTCAGGACCTGAGTGCTTCCCATCAGGGACCATAAATAAAAAAGTAGCCTGAAAGAATTTTCTATTTCTAGACCAGACAACAAAATTACCTCCCCACAGCCATTAGATGCCAGAATGGAAACAAGGTATCTAACTAAAATAGCCAACTGTCCACGTCTTCATTTTTAATAATCATTGATCAAAACTGAACTGCATGCACAATGGTAGCTGGGAGAAAATTGCTAGCGCTTGCCTGCACGTCAGCCAAAAACCACAACAGTCTGCAGCAATTACAGATGGCAAATCCAACCTGAAGTACTGACACGTTTGCAGGCACAAAGCTGAGATACAAGGAGCTAGCCCAGGCCTGATGCTGCTGCCTGTGTGTCCAGCAGAGTCCTCAGCCTGGGTGCTCCAGGGGACAGCTGGTTAGTGCTGCTGCTCCCAGGAACCAGCCACGCTGCTCAGAAGACATATGCACTCAGATAGAGCTGGAAAAAGCAGCTGACAGTGAAACTTAGCCTGACCGCTTTCTCAGCTGGCTGCTCTGGCAAGAGCCTTCTGTTCTACTGGCCAAATCCTCGCGTTCTTCAAAAACCAAACCAAAGCAAACCAAAGCTCCTGCTGAAGTAAGCGCATTCTTGCTAACCAAGACCTTCCAGGCAGCAGCTATTCTCCCCTCAGATCTCCGCTCCATTTCTGGAAGCACTTCTACAAATAATACTAACGAAACAGAGCGGAGCTGACAACCGCAGGGGCCCTTTGCTGTATCACAAAGGCACGAAGCAGCAGGAGCACACCTTGGGTGAGTCACCAGGCCAGCTAGGGCAAAGGTTTTAGGCCAAAGAAAGCAAGAGGGAAATGCAGCTTTCAAATGGAAAAAAAAATCTCTGCTATAGCAGTGTGCATCATTTCATGGGGGACAGTGTCCTATGGTCTTTACACACAGTGAGGACTACACGTGGCCTCTTGCAGCGTGGCTTCCTGAAGCTAGTTTGGCTCATCTGAGGAAAGCCAGAGTGGGAATTAAAAGAAAACAAACAAAACAACCAAAAAAGCACACAACAAAAGGAGCCAACCAGCACTCCAATCCCCCATGGGATTTCCATTCCTGTGTTTCACCCCGTACCCGGCCCACCTCTGAGCGTGGCTGCACAAACGCCACGCAGCTCTCTGCCACCTCAGTGCCAGGGGACAGGCGGGGTGCACCAGGTACGTGTTCTTCTCAGCGGGCTTCGCAGTGCAGCGCTACCAGGTCACCCAGGTCTTTTGCGAGACCTGATTGCTGTTAACAGTTTTGACCTTAAGGCAAACACAGTTCCTGCCGGAATTCGCACCAACACTTACGCTGCTGGCATCACAGCACGGATATTTTCCTTCCTCGGCACATCACTGGCCTCATCTTCGCCTCCCACCAGTAACCTCCCGCAGCACTTCCAAGCAGCGCTCGGATCCCGTAAGGGCTGACGCCAAAGGACTTGCTGAACTGAAGGACATGGGCTGCAGACCGGCCCGCTGGCTGAGCTCCTTTGTCCCTGGCAGGGAGCCGCTGTGCAGGCGAGGAGCTCTGCGCCACCCCGGCGGTGCTCCTGTGAGCACGAGCAAGTCAGCAACCGCAGAGCCTCGAGGTCAGCCCGATCCTGACAGCAGCCTCCTGAGGCTCCGTGTCACGGCTGCCACGCCGCTGCCTGCCAAGCGGAGAAGCCAGAAGTAAGCTTCGGCGGCAGCCTGCTCCCCACTCTGACCTCACGTGTGCCTGCACTGCCTGCCTCCGCTCCCAGATCTGATTTGGAGTTGATTCTTGGACACTGCCAACACAGATCATAAAAACCATTCATGAAAATAAGCCCCCAAGGTGTATAAAATCTCCACCTGAAGATGCGGTTTGCCTGAAACTCCCCTGAGGTAATCAGTGTAACACGAGACGGGAAGGAGAACAGACCTCCAGCGCCTGATTTAGCCAGAAGTATTTGGCGTTTTGCAGGAATGGTTCAAAAATGAGCCAGGACGGAAAGACAGGGCAGGCTGGAGGATCGAGCTCCGCAGCTCTGCCACTTCCCCTAGCGTTACTACAAGGGGGCTCGTGCCAAGAGGATTGGGCTAAATCCGTTCCCCTCACTTTTACTAAAGCAAGGATAAAAGTGCCCAGAAATCACATCAATCAGATGCAGCTATGAAATGAGGTGCGTGGAAGTCTTTGCACCAAAAACTGATTTGGCTTTCATATGTTAAGACTACGCAAACAAGTGGTCATAGCAGCTGGGCAGCGTATTGCTCCCCAACCTCCTCCAGAAGAGACATGAAGCAGCAACTATCAGCCATTATAACTTCCCACCTGAAAAGCAATAAAGGACAGTGCCTCTAAGAGCTTGTCCATGAGGAAATACTTCCAAGCCCTTTCAGGATAACCTAAGAATCTGTATTTGAGGCGCAGCAGCTGTTTTGCTTTCACCCCCGTCTGCATGCTCCCCTTGCAAATTATGGATTCCTCTTTGCAGTTTAGCTTCCGAAGTGATTATGCCCAAACCACGCAGCAGTATCTGCGTGTGGAAAAAGTGCCTAACACGGAGGGGGCAGAAGAGTCATTTCAAGACCGTGATTCCCAGCTAGCTGTCTGAGCCAATAAACCTTAGGAGGAGCCTTTCTCCTGCATCAAAGAACCAAGCAGCAACAGACCTGCCAGCTGCCCCCTGGAAATTGCTCTCGTCTACGTGCATATAAACACCGGGGTCAAATTATCTCTTTCAAGGTGATGCGGAGACTTCATTACTTCAAAAATGATGGAACCCAGCAGAGGCGAGTCCTTATTAGATGAATTGGTCAGGTGAAACACATTGTTTTATTCATGATGAGATCGTGACTGCATTATCAAAAGAGTCTACAGGTCTCGGCTCAGCTTCCCCTAATTTTGCTGCCTCGGTTCAAACCAGGTCTCTCGCTGGCTTTCCAGCCTTTCAGCTTTTCCCTCTTCCAACCTCTGAAATCAAAGCCCAGCAGCCTGAGAGCTGCCCGCTCCGCTTGGCGGCTCAGGACATCCCCCAGAAGCACGTGGTCGTGGTGGGAAGTCACGGATAGTTTGGTTCTGATACGGTTAAGCGGCACCAAGGACTCCTGCCTTCAGACGTACCCACCGAGATGTGGGGAAAGAACAGAGCATCCTGAGAAGGGTTAGGGACTGAGGGAACCGGGGCTTCCACGTTCCAGCCCTTCCTGCAGCTAACTTCATCTATGGCCCTGAGCTGATCACGTAGTTTCTCGCTGCCGCTCTCTTCTCAGCTGTCTCACCACAGCGTTACAAAACTTGGGCTCCCTGTGGTCCCGGTAACACACAAAATACCTCTGGTGAGGTTCCAGAGATGCCCACACATCTGGAGGCACTGGGAGTGCTCAGGCCTTCAACACTTACAAAGCACGAAGAAACAACGTGAGTGCACAGCATTACAAAATTCTGCCTGCTTCTGCTCTGTGGCATGACGGCCAGGGCAGGTGTTTTGAGCAGGAGAGCAGCAGAGACATCTACATGCCTCCCTTTGGCACGTTGTACTTGGGTCTACAGGAGCACTCCGGTCCCCCTGCGCCCCTTCCCTTCTGTTCCCTCCCTGCTCTCTCTCCAACTCACAACAGCGTTTGGATGTTTGGTGCTGTCTGAACTCCAAGCATCTGCCACCAAATTATCTCTCTCTCCCGCTTCATCGAGCAGAGATTCCGCCTCAGCGCGCTGCGGGGCTCAGCCAGCGACAGGAGGCTTATCGCGGCGCTGCCACCCCCGCGCGGCTCCAGCCCGCTGATGGGAGGGGAAGCACCCAGCGCACGCTGCCAGAAGGAAGGGGACGGCCCCTCTGATGAATGAGGAGCTCCTTCTCCTCCCCGCTCGCAGAAACTCAAAGCAGATGTGAGATACGGTAAGCGGCCCGTTGAATTGAGCCAGCCGCCGCACGAGAGCGGAACGCCCACGGCACGAACCCAGATGTGCCCCTTGTGTGCGCACACGTTGATTGAGGCCCGTGCTGTCACGGGGAGCAGTCAATCAATCCTGAAGGGCTGGTTGCTGATCTCTAGCCAGGAGAAGCCTCCCAGCTACACGGGGGATTGTGCAAGCCTGAATCTCCTCGCACGCTTCCCCCCTTGCTCCCTTGGCAGAGCGATGCGCTTACGGATAATGCTTTTAATGTCCATTTACTGATGTAAATTACAAAAAAAACCCAACAACCCCAAGTGCTGATGACATACAGACGAATGCAAAATGAATTCGTTATGATCGGTGCTATTACAATGAATAGCAAATGTATTCATAATGGCAGGACATTTAAAAAGTAATGTGTTGCTGGATCCCCTGCCTATACAGGCAATAACACGGCAATGGGTGCACCACAGAAACTGAAGAGAGGCTCACGTGCTGGCGAGCTGCTGCTTCAGAGGCTCCAAAGAGAAATACAAGCACATGTGGTTTCTAGCACCTCGGCTGTGCAATTACAGTTGCTCTGTACGGCAATGGATCTTTCTCCACCTCTGAACCTGAGCCAGGTACGTCACGGAGACCACTTCCAGAGCAGAAGTGCTCCCTGTAGGATACTTGGTACTGCCTTACCCAATTTCGTTTTCAGACATCTGAACAGAGATGCTTTCTAACAACCCCCGGGGAAATTTTACACAATCTCAGAGAAGTTAAGGGTAGGAATGAGGGCCTGTAATTCATCCCAAACCTCTTCTCTTCATTTGTTCATCTACAGACGGGATTAGGTCTGGAGGACGTCCGAGGCATGCAAGCTTCATTCCCGCTGTTACCACAAATCAGCCAGCGAAGGGCAAAGTCATCTTCCCGAAGGCAAAGCCCTGGCTGCAAACAAGCTCACCTAAGTGCAAAAAAATGCGAGGGAAGTTTACGAGCCTACAAGCACAGACTAGCTAGCCAGAACCACTCCCTGTGTCAGGCATCCCAAGCCTCCCCTGGAAATACCAAATCTGGGGCAGTCCCAGCTTCACACCCTGCAACCCTGAAGGCAGGGTTTTGGGAAGAGTTTAAAGGGCACCTCTTCAGGAAGAGCACATCAGCAGGGCACAGAGCGTATGAAACTCACAGCACCCCCCTCCACAGCACAAAACTGCCTTCAAAACGGAAGGTGGGGTAAAGGAACCTCCTTCTGCTCCTCCTCCTCCCTTCTTCAGGGTGTGCGGCTCCTGTGGGTACCCCAGGCTCATCCTCTGGGGCTTCCCACCCCGAAACAGCTGAAGACAGGAAGGGAAGAGCAGCCCCGTGCCCGTGCTGCCTCCCTGGTGCTGCAAGCTGGGTGGCTGCACTGCTCGGTACCACCGGTGTTGCTTTTGGCTCAGCGCCCACAGCATTTATGGACGTTGCAAACCCCGTGGCCCTCGCCATGGAAAGCAAAAGTCAGAGCTCCCATGAGCCTCCCCAGGCTTGCAGGAAACACAGGGGCCACCATAAATGTCTTTTCCTACTGTTCTGATGATGAAAAGCTTCATTTTTAACACTGACAGGCCAGAGCAGGGTGATGGAGCTACATTTTAAGCTTTCTCTATAAATTGAAAAAGAGCTCAAAACTCTTTACTTTTTTGTCCTTGAAAAGGGAACAACCATTTGCTGGCGCTGCCTTAAGTTGATGTTCCTGAGAGTGCTTTGACAGCAAACAGCATTTACGACCTTGGCAATTTTATTTAAAAAAAATTAAAAGCTCAGATGCCGGGAACACATAGGCTTGGGCTCTCATTCACAGCAGCCATCTCTGCGTACAAGTGCCTTGAAATTTCTGTAGAAGTTAGTGGTCTTTATGCTGTAAGCTGCTTTCGGAAATAGGTGATTCAGGTGTTCCCGTGTGCTTTTAAAACGCGACTCCATCCACAAGTAATTTCACAGGAGCTCGGTAAACTAACTTGAAAACATCTCCCTCTCATATTTGCTACAGGGTGCTAACACACAAGAGACTTCCATTGAGCAGCTCTGCTTTCATGCTTGTAAATTCACTTTGCTTCAACATCAATGTTTTTGTAGAAGAAAATGCATGCTGCACTCAAGCCCAAAGAGATGCTCTTGTGGATTTCTGAAAAGGCAGCCAGAAAGCAGCCCGTAATAGAAACTCACCCGCAAGCTGTGCCACGGCTGCCATTGCTCGATAATACCCAAAATTACTGCTGCAGAGAATTTATCAGCAGCAGGGTACCCTCCTCTGTGATCTTTTGCTGGCTTCCAAACCTGGTCTGAAAGAAAACAAGGTTCCACCACACGGGTCTCCCACTGTGTTTCCAAACGCAGCCATGAAGCTGCCCAGCTCCGTGCTGGGATTTATTTCCCCTCTCGTTTTGGCTTTTGATGCAGAGGGAGAATCTGACAGTTCTGGTTCCGCGCTGGCAGGACGCAGGTGTCCCTCTGTCGGAGGACGGCTCCACGACCCCGGCACACGAAGAGCAGACAAGAGATGCTCCTTCCCAAGCGCCACAAAAAATGCGCTGTGCCAGACTGCACCACGGGCAGCATGTCGCAGTAAAACTGGGGAGACTGCAGAGGCAAACTGGGAAACAACAACAACAACAACAACAACAACAACCTTTTAAGAAGTCCGTTTGGCAATCCTGCCAGGTGCTCAGGCTGGATGCTGAATTACAATCAGCTGAAAAGTTCCATCTTCCGAATACACGAAACCTTTTAGTCTTATCACAACCCTCCTACAACAGTGGATGAGCACCCATTTTGCACGTTTCCCCTCGTATCTATCTCACTTCACCAGGCCAGTGAAAAAATCTCAACGCTAAGCACCCTTCTTCCCTGTAGTAGCCTTCCCTCTGCTTTGTTTTGTGCAAGCGCACAGCAAAGCATCGCTCTTACTTTGGTTCAGGGATGACAAAACACCCAGACATTAAAAAAAAAGTCATTTCCTAAGAGCCTGACATGAAAAAAAAGTGATTCCATGAAAGTGAGAGAAAAAGGGTAAAGCCAAAGGCGATCAGGCTGGTGGGAGTGCCAACGTAATGCAACTTCTGGTCTCAACTAGCCTGGAGCGGAGGGGAGCAGGCATCCCAAAGCCCCCACGCTGAGGTCTTTCTGGACAGCCACCCTTCAGCTGAGCAAACGCAGCAGGGTCCAGCGCAGGAGCACCGGATGAAATTCTCAGCCTGACTTCTCGGGACGCCAGAAGAGATGGCCTGGCATTCCCCTCCAACCCTCACGTCCGAGAGCTCACTGAAATCTCGCCTCTCCTCCACTCGCTCCTTGCGGCTGTCCAGGGGAGCGCTGACACGCGCTTTACTCTGGGCAAGCATTGCCCGACAAACGGCAGCCGAGTTAATTGGCCTTAACAGCGAAACCCCAGGTTAAACCACAAACGCTCCAGCTTTCAGCAGACGATGAAGCAATATTTACAGCTTTCAAACTGAAGAAACACGATCGGTGGTTTTGTTTGCCCACTGAAGTGGAGTAAACTCCCTGCTATCTCTGCTGACACAGATTCTGACCTGGTTTATCTACACGGAAAATGCCGTGGCATTACTTACTGCTTGGCAAGAGTGCTTTTTTTAAAAAATTAGACCTAAGTATGATACATTAGGAGGAAGAAACCAAGAGCCTCTGAAATCTGGAATTGAGATTTCTGAGTGGTGAAAAGTTACACTGGCTATGGGTTCCTTCCAGGTTCACCAAGGAATCCGTGATCATCAGTCTTCAGTCCTCAGTGCTGTTAGCGCAGACAGGATGAGCAGATACGACAGCATAGCTGGAATTCCAGTATGCCTGCAGCTGGCTAAAATAAAGCAATAAAATATTGTGAGGCCACAAGACCTCTTTCCGTGATTTCCCTTTCCAGAAGTATGAAAATCCTATTTGCCACTCAGCTGAGACACACAAATATATTGAAAATCTCCGGAAGGAATAAGCAGCTCTTCCACTCCCAGCTGATAACTCATCACGGCCTTTGAAAAAGGTATCTGGGGAGAAGAGAAAACCTATCCTCTCTGCCCAAGAAATGTAACTGTGGCACCAAAAGGATGACTGCAAGCCCTCCTCTGCTCGCTTCAGGGCTCTTTTGCCCTGTTGGTAACTTAACTATCTTACCGTCTAAACAGATAAGCAAGGTATTGGTATTTCAGGCATTAAGACACCCTTCAAGAAGCATTTCTTGGGCACACAGACAACCTCGTGCTCTAAGCTCATGAAGTCAACCAAAATGATGTTCTCAGGCATTTCGCTCTGGTGCTGGCTCGAACCATACATTAATAACGTTTAACACAAAATATCTTGTGCAAATACTGAAGTACATTACGCAGCAGCGACACTCGGCGATTTGTTGCACCAGTCCTACCCTATGGATGCACGTGAATAAAAACATGCCAGCTTGGTGCTCGTAAGTAAATTGCACCAAAATATACTTAACCGCAGCTCATTACTGCTGTGCGGAAAGAGTTACAACCTACATAAATCTGAAGTACTGTTTCCTTACTTCTATTCCTGCATATTATCTGAAAGGTAAATGAGATATCATGAAACCGAGAGGATAAGCAAGGTTTTATTTATTTATTTTTGTACCAGAGCAGTTAAACACACAACTTGTATGCAAGAGAGGTTCTGAATCCCCCTGGCAAACTCTCAAGGGGTTTTACACCACTGCACTCCACTACAATAAATCAGTGCCTTTCAATTAAAACCAACAGTGACATTCAAGATCCCACCACCTGGCACATCTCCCTTCTTGGGGCGGGGCTGGCTTGTATTTTTAACTTTAAAACTATTCCTAAACGGTGGTTTGAGTTTGCTGGGGAAGGGTTATCACAGGACGCTGGTGGGATGGGACTCTTGTTTGCACATTTAGCAAAATGAGAAGGATTCCTGACCCATAGCTGAGATGCCTCTGCAGGCCAGCAGTGCCAATAATAAATCCCAGCTGGTTTTCCTGCTCAGCGCTGGTCAGCATCTCTCCCATGCTGGAAGGGGAAAGCTCCCAGGCTGTCAGTGCCCCGGTCGTTGCAAGAGGATGTTTACAAGCAGCACAGCAGAGATGAAATGAAAACAGATGGTAGACAGATGTGAATGGAGTCAGGAAGGGGAAAGCTGCCTGGAAATGTTTTTAGCAGTGTCACTCTCTGGCTCACCCAAAACCACCCCACAAGCATCAGCAGAGATGGGAGGAAGACTTACGCTACCAGAAAAGCATCTGCGTTGCTTACAGGGTGTCCCAGAGAGGCCTGAATTTTCACATGGTGATCAAACTCAAACCAAGCACCTTTTCCCATTCCTCTGTGCTACCTCTTTGAGCACAACAAGTCGCACACGACAGCGGCACCCGTGCTCCCCGATGAGGGGTGCAGTATTCTCACCAGGGGAGCTGGAGAGCTGTTCAAACAGCCATTCGTCTTTGACAAGCTCTGGACAGCTACTGTCCACCTTACAGACAAAGAGGCAGGCACTGAGGGCTATGCTTTCAGGGGGAAAGCTGCTGATGTAAGGACGGCTCCCGGGGGAGCTACCTGCCTGCCTGCCCTCGCTGCTCCGACCGCCGCACCCGACTCCCTCAATCCCAAGTTTTCACTGCTGGTGCACAGCGTCTGGGCGAAGCAAGTGGGCACAGGTTTATCAGCTCGCTATCACGGAATGAGTAAATGTCACGTCTCCATCTTTTTAAATGAAATCTACTCCTCACATGCCCTTACCAGACAGCAGAAGGTAATTTATTTCTTAAGAACAAAAGCTTGAATATATCGCCCTAGCAGCCTGCTGCATTATGACCCCCACGCTAATCTTATTAAGAGAGAGGTTACTGGGCTCTTTGTTGGTGAACAGCACATTAATGAGATCTCCTTGAAATAATCCCATCTCTAATATGCAGGGAAAATTACATTTTCCAGCGTAATTACTATGTCAGTCAAAAACCCCAACTCCATCATTAATTGCTTTTCTCCAGATTCCAACAGCTTCTTGTCAAGCGGCACAACTCCGGGCGGAGGAGGAGGGGGGATAGAAACACGGGAAGTTTATCTTATGAAATCAAACCTGCAGCGCACGGGGGAGGCCGTGCCTGGCTGGAGCCCGTTGTGTTAGAAGCGGGAGCTGCAGGCATCCCCGGGGCACTGCAGTGGAGCTGGTGCCCCGGGGCACAGCCTGGCAGGAGGGGATGCTGCTGGGCAGAGGTGGGAGGAGAGCAGTGCCCGTGCTCCCCAGGGAGCCAGTCAGATGGAGCAGGCTACAGAGGACAGGGGGCTCGCGGCTGAAGGACGGCAGGGTGACCCTGAAGCACAGCGCTGTCACTCACTCACCTGCGCTCAGTGAGGGCGCTCAGCTCCCTCCCTAAACTTGGGGTGTTGCACATTTGTCTTCAAAGTAAAAAATCCGAAAGGTGGCCAGCTCCCACCTGTCCGTCTGAAGATCTGTTTGAGAAAAGCATAGGTGATGTGAAATGGGAAGCCAAAACTGACGCCTGGCGTATGCAAAATACGGCCATTTCTCCCTGCTTCAGCCTGCAGTAAGTGCACGATGCTTTGCCTGGTAACAAAAGCATGCCATGACCAGAGACCCCAGTTCAGTGAATTCAAGGCCTGGGGAACAAAATGAGAACAAAAACAAAGGATGTAGGCCACCGGTTTGGGTTTTTGGCAGCATTTGAGTTAGATAGGAGAAATGACAGGCTTCCTCTAAGAGTCCTGCAGCTCTCTGTACCCCCTGAGTAGAGACCCTTTGTTTGGGGAAATCAAATCAATACGGGAGGATCCTTGCAGCAGGCTCGCAGCAGCTTTGAATCACCCCAGCTGCATAAAGGTGTTTGAACGGGCCTTCTTCTCTGCATCTGAATCGTTAACTCGTTACTGAAAGATAAACCTTTTTTTTTTTTCTTTTTTAAATCCCATTTCCCCAGCTCTTAGATACCAGACTCTATCAGAGGGAAAACACAGTATTTCAGACTAATTCAGATTACTTTGTGTTACTGAGGAAAAATGAATGCTTTTAAGACCTCACTTAAGCCTTCACCTCAAACAACACAGAACAACAGTATTTTGACAAAGATGCCACCATGTAAATGCCCAGATAAACTTAAGTGATTTTATCTGGTTTGTCATTTTTTTTTGGTCAGCACAAAGTCTGCCATCTGGGCTCTGTCGTAAAACGAATATGAAATTTTATTACAAACCATATGACACCAGCAGGAGTAGAGAAAGTTGAAAACAGCATGAATGTTTAATATTGGGCACTAAAGTAAAACACTCTCCCCTTCTCTATTATTTATTTTCTTGGGCTTTTGTAAAACCCAGACCTCCCTCAGCCTGCCTATCCTGACATTTGCTTCAGTAACGCCTATTAACAGGAACAGCCTCACAACCAAACCCATGCAAATCAAAAGAGTCCACTGATAATTAAAATGGGTCAGATCCTCATTAGAGATGTTTGTCCCATCCTTACTGACAGGTCATCAAGTGAAAGAGCCCTTGCAAAATAGCATTTGTTAATTACGTGCAAAGTGGATTGAACAACATTCGAAGACTGGAAATGATGTGGTCGTAAAAAATTGCCTGGGCATTTGAAGAGTCAATCACATCTATGGCAAAAATAAAATTAACAACAAAAGTATGACACTCTGCAAGGATTTTCATTTCGTCCACGTGAACTCGTGGGCTTTAATTTCCCAGGTGATGTATTGACTATTTTTGGATGAAATGCCGGATCATTTATAGCTGAAACTCCGCTCGACTATTAAAATGAAAATATACTAAACAGAAAGCTAGGTCAGAGCAAAGCGCTTCAGTCAGCTAACCGGCTGTTGGTGAGAAAGAAGCATCATATCCTGACTCCCCAGTCAAATCCTACCTTTAAATCAGGCTGAGAAAGTAGCTCACTGATTCCTGCTGCTTTCCTATCACGAGCCAACAGATGTTAATGCCAGCAGTACCACAAGGCGCCCACCGCAGCTCTTAAAGGGATTGTAGGGCAGTCAATTCTCATACAGAGTTCAGCAGCTCTAGAGGGATATTGTTTCAGGGCACAGAGCCCTTCTTACTAACAAGGTTTTCATAAATAATTATAAGCCAAGCTCCTTGAAAAAAACACGGCGAGTACCCAGAGACAGAGGTTTACCGTGTAGTTTTGCTTCCTGGGCCCAACCTCTTCTCTACCCAGCCACTGTGGGCTCACCACCGACAGCCACGTCCACAAGGCACGTCTGAAAGCTCCCACGAGGGACGCAAGCTGCAGCAGCCCCTCTGTTTCCACAGAGCATGGCCTTCAAGATTAGCCAGCTTCAGTTCCAGAGCAGCACTTAGGCACCCCAAAAAAACATTCACAAACCTGTTTCTCCCTCAAGCAGATGAGATTTGTCTTTCAGGAAGTGACTTCAGTCATACAACGTAGACCGAAGTGTGGTTACCTGCGTTTTTATTTCTGCCTGCCTCTTCCGAACTGACCTTCCTTCCCTTAAAATAACACGCAGAAGGTATGCTAAAAAAGCATGTGGCGTGTAGGCTACCTACCACTAAAGATGCTAGCAGAAAATGAAAGCATGAGGATGTATGGAGAAGACTGCTCTTAGATCCAAGCTATCATAAATTAATATAGCCTCACTAAATAAACACAATAAGCAATTATTAACAGACCACTTCACATGTTGTGTTTTGAACAAGAGTCTGTCAGAGACATGCTGAAGCCTACAGAGTGAGAGCTGTGATTACTGAGCTATTTATTCTGAAAATCAGTTACTACTTTGCTATATTAAAAACGAAGCCAGAAGAACTGCCTAAACTTATACAAAACTCTTTTGTCTTACATAAGGGGAAAAAAGGCAAAGAAAGGACTTAGTTTATCTGCACTGCAGGACTTCACATGTCAGCCCTATGTGAACGCCTGAACGATGGGGGGCTGTATGCTCTCATACCCCATGCCTCGCTAGCCCCACGCCACATGCCTGTGTTTCTTCATAAGTGTAGTGAAATTAAGATAACACAACTACAGAGCACTGAATCCGTAAACTGAAAAGAAGAAAGAAACATTTGAAGCATTGCAGCTGCTCTTTGTGCCACGAAGTGACTGGAGAAGCACTCTGTGTGTCCGCTGAGCAGCAGTAGACAAGAATTAATGAAATACATGCTTCAAAATAGATGTTGCTCAGGTCACCAGTATGAACGCTTTACTCAATGTCAGCTATCTCTAATGAAAATGCTAATAGTGAAGTGAAAAGAGAAGCCAAAGTCTCCCATTAGGTATGCCTAGGGAAATTGGGAAATATTTTGTTTAATTTTAAAATTACACTATTCTCACCACAGCATGAGAGGAATCAGAACTTTGTTCCCAGTATGAGAAAGACTATCGGCTCTGAAAGAACAGCAGCAGTGTTCTTAAGGCTACGCTATTCCAGCCCCATGAGGACTCCCAGCACAGGCAACGCTGAAGTTCTCTGCGTTAGCTACTGTGAACTGCTAAGGTGTCATCATTTGAGTTCCCAACTATTTTGTGCCTTTTTTGTATACATTGCATTACTAAAGTAAAGTACAGCTTCTACTGGGAACAGGAAAAGTGACATGAGCATTACAGGGAGCCTGTGAGCTGTAATATTACTTCTCGGTATATAAAAGAGAGGGTAAATACTTTACTTGCCTTCAAATCAAGCAAATCACTTGCTTTTTTCATCACCACAAGAAGATTGGGTGTTTGGACTGGTAGGCTTTTCTGTGACATTTCCAACAGTTTAACATTTTCCCCTCATACAAGGTAAGGAAAAGATAAAGCTCAGCTGAAGAGAAAGAAAAAACCTCGGGAGTAATAGAAACTAAAATGTTTCTTCAAAACAGGTAGCTTCCTGTTTAAACATCCACCCTTAAAACCTATTATGTGCAAAACCCTTTTAAAAATGCTTAAGCACTAGTTAAATCCCCATTTCCAGCCACATCAATATGCCCCCGCTCAAGCCATTTCTAATCAAACTGAGACAGAAGAAGGGCAGATGGAAAGACAATGGACAACTACTCCCCAGTGGCAGAGCTAAGCTATTAGCACAGTATTGGTCTGCGTAAGGTGAGCAGATTGTTCTGGTTTGTAATTTATTCTTCTGCTAGGATCCTGTTAACATCTCTTTACTGTAATGGAGACAGCTTTAGCTCAGCTTGCATTCCCCAAAGGCAGTCCAGGGTTGAATGGGTGCCCAAAGTCACTTTTGGAAGGCATTTTAACAACAGGGATCGTCCTTGATACATAAAATTGAAGGGTCTTTGCAAATGAGGCCGCAAAAGCAGCCCATGGCTGTAAAAACCAGCATTAGAGTCCAATATCGCTAAACCTCAGATGGCTCCATTCAGGCTCCTCACAGCACGTGCTCTACCAGTGCTCAAGGTTCGTTTTGTCCTTGTCTAATTTAGACCGGCCTCTTCAGGTTTCTTAGAGACACGTGTCAGATGCTTAGAATAACTACTGCTGGATCCTGGAAAATAAGCAACATGGAAGGAAAATATTGTTTCCTGGCATACTGCAGTGTATTAGCATTACCAACATAGAAATGGTTGATGAAAACAACGCTATGAGAAAAGCCATTTGTTATGTTGCAGAGAGGATTGAAGATAAATGGCAAAAGCAAAGGCATCCTGAGTTAGCCATTAAGGCAGAGAAATTGCCTTCTGCATTTCCAGAGGAGCTTTCGTCCTGCTACAGAGCAGCAGTAAAACACAACGCCCACGTGGAAGGCAACAATACAAGGTGCAGAGACAGGGGAAGACCAAGGACGCCAAGGAAGCACCCATCTCACAAACTGACTTTAAAGGCTTTACCTGTAAGATGTGCACTTTTACACAGAGTAGGTCACGCAGACCAGAAGGCTGGTGCTGTAGTGCATTCTCTACTGGGACATCAGAAGAAAAGGTGCCCATATGGAAGGTCGGAAGACACCAAATGCCCTGGCTCTTGGGCCAGCACTTCCCACTTCCAGATAGGCTTCTGTCTACCTGGCCTCCTCACCCGATGCCATTTCAGCAGTACCTGTGGAGCCAGGCTGCCTTTTGCAATTACTCCGTGCTCTGCCGCAGCAGACAGCCCCACTGACAGCTGCCACAGCCGACGTACAAAAGGTCTCACACTCCGTTGAAAATTATTTCTACAATCCATTGCAAGGTAGCCTCTGATGCAGACTTTGAAAGAATTTCAGGCGTATTCTATTTTCGAGGCTTATATTTGACTAATACAGTAACTCGTGATGATTTTTTAAAAGCAAAATATACAGACTCCAAGCACAGACTCCAGAGAGCGAGCCTATATTGGTATGTAGTGTTTATATAAACATACATATTGTGTATACATTTCTAAATATAATTCTCAAGTTTCGCATTCTAACAAATGCATCTTTTAATGTTGGTACGTAGGGTGAAGAGGCAGGGACAGAGGAATAAACCCTTCATATAATTGTCTGTAGCAGATAGTCTTGCACAGTCTGGGGCTCAAACAATTCAAACTGGTAGACGAAGTGCAGCTGCAGTTCTCAGTGTTATTTTTAACACCATTTCCCCACTCAGGCTGTCTTGTCGCCTCTCTCCATCTCAGAGCACGCATTAAACCGCAGTCCGACAGTGTTATCGGCACCTTTGTCAACAAAATATACTTGTCTCCTCGGGATGGTGAAATGTGTGTCACAAATGAATGAGATTTCTGGAGTTCAGCAGCAATCTACAGGGAAGTGTTAATTAGAACAGACCGAGTCAGAAGCAAACTCAACAGACGCAAACTAATTAGCACCAACGAGCATAGCAGGGCAGCTCTGCGGAGGCAGCACTCCATCACTGGCTTCTAAGAAGTTAGCACTCCTGCCTATTTCCGGGCTTCGGTCTCAAGATGACATGAAAACATATGTTTCCACACCAAGAGCCCCACAATCAACAGGAAGATCTGCTTTTTCTCCATCACTCAGTTACCCTCATCAACACGTTCCTACCGCAGCATCCAGAAAATCACAGACCTTCAAGATTTCTCTGACACAGGGGACTGTGGGTCCCCGGAAAGGGAGGCATCCTGTTGAGCCTCGGCTGGACTCGTGGTCCGTAGCTGCTACCGGTTTCCTCAGGGAATTTAAGACCACTGGGCATCGATGCAGAATTAAAACAGACGGCTTCGGTGCGGAACAGAAAGGGTTTGTAAAAGTTTGGCGGAAATGTGGGAAAAGGACTTGAATGAACCATTCAGTATGTCAGCTTGGGAGCTTACCGCTTAAATATTGCTGCCTAACTGACATTAGTCAAGTAAACAAATGCTTTCCAAGTGTTGCGTCAGATGTTGTCCAGATGAATCCCCATTTTTCCCAGATGCAACCTAGCAGATGGACTGGTACACAAGCAATTCTGTAAGCAGACAAATAAGGGGCTGGAGATGCTGAAAACAATAGGATAAAACAAAGCAGTACAAAGCACATCCAGCGCTTGTTTCTCACATCCACGTACTCACTCATTTCCTAATTTTAGGGGGAAGAATTTCAGATAATATACAAATTATAGATAATTCTAGTAACCAATGGGTCAGCATCTATAGTTTCTATTCCTTCTGGCTTACTGTATTATTTTTAACTCTATGACTGTAAGTTGAAGAGCCCACAAACATGTAAGATTTCAAGAAACTTATCTGCTAAATTCTGCCTCTGTACCATGGCTACCTCAAACACTGCATGGCCATCAGCTGCAAGACTGCTCACATTTCCCTCTGCCAGCAGCCCAAGCTCCATCTTGATTCAAGCATGTAATTCCTTTAATAAACGTAACAATGCTAGAACTCTTTGGTATCTTGTCCTCTTACTTCTTTGCTGAAGAACCTACTGCACCTGAGGTTATAAATTTTCTTTTCCTATCCTGCCTAAATAAAGCCAGCATGTATACTGAGCATAAGAAAATTAAAGCTGGATCCTAAATAAATAAAAATCAAAGCACAGGTCCAGCCAAAGCTAATGGGAGCTCCGGAAGCATAGCATGGGCTAAGGAAAAAAAAATAAAGCATGCTTTTAGATACAAACATTTGAGCATTTTAACACAAGCACCTCCTCTCAGCACAAAACGAATTAGAACGATCTGGTTTCTCAGCATTAGTGCTGTGACCAGTCCCCGCTGGCCCACTCAACTTTCTAAAAGCATCTGCTCTCAAAACTGAACTTCTGGTATCAAAGGAGGTAGGATGAGAAAGGCAGAACAAATTAAGTGTTCTTGCCTGCATTCCTCAGCTTGGCCCTGCCAGAGGAAAAAAGAGAAGGACAAGACTGTCAGGTTTAGCACTTCAGAAAACCATCCTTTCTGAACCAAGCACTTGAGCAATAGGAGTATGTATCACCTGATGTCATCGGGAGAGACAAGACCTTACAGTCTTACAGCTGAGGGCATCATACTGCCATATGACTGGATCAAGAAGGAGTTTATCAGAGAATCATTAAGGTTGGAAAAGACCTCCGAGGTCATCTGGTGCAACCATTCCCCGACCACCAGTATTACCCACTACACCATGTCCCTAAAGATGGGCCAAATGCTTTTATTACTGCATTTAAATAGAGCAACAATATACAATCACAGCAGTTTACAAAGAATTTAAATACATGTACACCCTCTTCAGGCCCTGTTTTCTTCTCTTTTACAGCAGTAGAGAACTGGGACCAATATAATCCACTCCCAGTAGCACCACAGTACTGCCTGCTACAGAAAAGAGCTGATCAGCTATCCATTGTGTACTGAAGCAGATGGTGTGGAAATACACAGGAGCCTAACGATACCTCGCATTTCAGAGATCCCATTGCTTTCTCATAGCAGAGTTTAAATGTTGCAAAACACAAGGACAGATTCTTTCTTCTTACAGAACACTGTAATAGGAACGAAATCCAATCAAGTCAACAAAAATACAGAGGTGTCAAACAAGTATCAGAAGACAATTGTCATTCTTGAAAGTCATACATGTTACAGAAGACATCAAGACTACTTACACAGGGTGTTTTTACAATAAAGGACATCATAACTGCATGAATTACATGATCTTGCATGATCTGTGCAAACTAATTTTTTTTTTTTTGCAATAGGCACACACAAAAAACAACCTTTCCTAAGCTCCCCACTCCTTTCACCCAGAGAAAAGCAGAGCAGCAGAACTGCACTAGGCAAGCTTTGATTTATAATTGCTTAAACAATCTGGAAGGGAATTGTATTATATAAACCAAAGCCATCACGCAATTTAACATGTTTCACAAAATTAACCAACTAAACACACACAGCATACCTCAGATCACTTCAAGCATTTACCTTATAGGTTAACTGAAGCCTTGTGGACAGCAGTTTGAAAGCCATTAAGACACCTTTGCTTAGAGATAATTTTCTTCTTATTATTATTTTTGCATTTACATGAACTATGATAAGGTAGATTGCTCTCTCTTCTCATTGCTAGCTTTTCGCCATCCATCAGGGCCAGGACAGAAATCTGGCTGGGTATGTTCACACAACCCACTGTTTTTTTACCTTTGTCTATATGATGTCAGCAGCCAGTGGTAGGCTGACATTGCAAAGGACCCGAGATACAGAGTAAAACACAAAGGCCGTGGTCAAGCTAAGAACTAGCTAGGCCCTTAAAAAGCAAATCCCTTCTCTGAGACTATTCACCAGACTGCTGACTGTAAGAAAGAGAATTGTAAAATCTGGTTTTCTTTTCATTATTATGCAGTCTCTTACTTAATTTCCTTTCTCCAAGGAGAAATGGGTAAGGGAAACACTGTAACTTTTGTTTACAATTCATTCTAATTCTGACCTCAGAGGGGAGCACAAGTGAGATCTAGGCATGCAATCCATTTCTTTGTCTCGCCTGTACTAACACAAAGACTCTCAAGTCTGGGTTGCAAGCATCATTGCAAGAGTCACACAGAGAGGCTTATTTGAATGAAGAGGAGAAAATACAGGAGATTTGCTGCTTCTACCCCCACCCCCACAAATTCTATTTTTATTTTCTTTCCTCTAAAACAATAATAAAAAAATAATAATAAAAGAAACCTCTGCATCCTCAACTGCACAGTCAGGAAAGGAGACCCCAGACACAAATATATTTAGTACCTTACCAAAGGCTACATATAGCCTAAGAGAATCCAAACATCAATTGCTAACACATCAGGGGGCAGCTAGTGAGACACTGGTATAGCTACTCTGAGGTGCCGAGGCATGTAATGATTTGCTCCTTTGGCTTTGGAAAGAGCAGGCAGGCTCCTGCACAAGCCTACCAGTTAGCTTTGTGAGAAAGCTGCGCTAGGTCCACCTGACTTGATGCAAGATGCTTTAAACTCTCACAGCTGCAGAAACTGATTATGAAATGCGACGACGAAATACACTAATTATCAAACTCCCCGATCAGAATGGTGGCTTTTTTATCCACTTTTATGCAAGTGATCAGCAACAAATTGCTTAAACTGTCTTTTGAACTTACCGTATAACACAGCTGTTACGGTTCTCTGTAGCCATGAGGGTAATGGGGAGACCTTGCGTAGCACGCGGTTGTTCTAATTTGCCACTGGAAAGAAGAGCAGAAAGAAGGATCAGCTTTTCTTTATTGTTTCAGTCAGACAGAAAACTCCCTTCTGATTTTTCTTTTAGTTGTTTCTTTGTGGCATGGAAAATTACAAGGGCCTTACTGCACAGTACCTGCTAACACAGGGCAATGCCTACATACTGGAGAGCTTGTGGCCTGCATGGTAAAACCATTCATGCCCCAAACACCTTACAGCTTCTAGCCAGATGTAGTAAGGTAGAGGTAGTTAAGTAGCAGTTCTGTTTCCCCTCTGCACGCTGGGCTGTGTACCACTCCGGAGTGCAGAAGGCACTGCAGGATCTGTGAAGTCTTCTGCCAGCACAACCTCTGAGAAACGAGCAGGACAAGGCAGCTTTGTTCACGGAGCTACTCACAAATCACAGCCTGAGCATAAGAGGCAATCTAGATCAGTTCACATGGCCAAAATGTGGAGATAAAACCACCCACTTACTAAGTTATTAGTTACTTATATTAACTTATATTACGGAAGTACCTAAGGTCCAGATGCAGCACGTTTCATGCAAGTCCTCTAAAGGCCGATTCAGAAGTATCCAGAGCTTCATACACAAAACCAGGATACCCTCGCTTACCACTTGGAGACAGTCACTTGCTGCTACAGATTCTACCGTACAACCTTCTCTTTAAATGCAAAGCCCCCTGGTGCTAGCCGTAATGATTTGGATTAGCACTGTGATTCTCTTACTGCCAGGGAAATAAAAATCTCATAGTACCACTATCAGAGATTTCTGTGCAACTCAGTGAATAACAGTAAAAGCAGCTGCAAAATAGCAAGTGAACAAAGACTACAGAGATATAATGGTGACTCAACAGTCTTTCAATTCAGCTATTAAAGTGTCTGCAATTCCCTTTATGTTTCAGGTGAATCAAAAGTGATTGAGCAGAATTAATTTCTCCCTGGAGCATTAAAAATGTTTCAGTCAGACTTGGCTGGGCTCTTTCAAATTTGAGTTTCTGAGTTCATCCCTGCTGTAACACCAATGAACTGAATGTCCAATGAACTCAGTTTCAGCAGAGCTGAGTTTTGGAGGATGGAGTTAAAAGAATTATGTGAATTAACAGTGTGTATATTGCGATGATAGGCGTCTAGTTGAAAAATATAAACCTTCAGGAAATACCAGTCCTGAACGGTAAATTCTCTTGGATTCTTACCAAGCATCTGTGCAATGCCAAGCACATGAGGTACTCATTTTGGTTATGGAGCTCTGACTGACTGCATGAAAAAAATTCCATACTGAGGCCACAGATATTCATGCATGCGAACAGCCACTTTATGGGTTTAGCACTAATTTAAACATCTATTTAGGAGCCCCATGTGAAGAACAGACTTGAAAGTTCTGGCGTGGAATGCCGAAGCCCTGCCTGATATGTGCGTATCCAGCAATTGTACTGTTTTATGATCTAAGTAGGGCAATTTTCCTCACCTTTCAACAAATACCGAAACTAAAAACAGCAAAGGTTTCATGAAGCTTCCACTGAGTGAAGGAAAAGGGAAAACAAATTGAGGAGTAAAATGATAAACATGGAAAAGTCAAAGTTGTCAGGGGAAAAAACACATGCCACATCACAGGGGTTTTAGAAGTTAACAAGAAAAATGTAATCTGTACGTTTTCCAAATGTTTGGATAAGTTTCTCTTCTCCTTGTCACAATCATAGTTTCTCGTAAATATCTTTGTGTTCTGGATTCAGACCAGGACTATAGAACCAGAGGTGTCATATGAGACTTACTCCAGGGGCCTGAAGTCTAGCTGTAAGTGAATTTTGGATGGCAGTTTATCTGACCCAAACCTTGGATACCCAATGCTTAGCACTGAAACGGGCAGGCACTAAAAAAGACAATAAAAGCGTAACATTTTCCTTTTGGGAAACATTAAAAAAAAAAAAAAAAAAAACACAAATACATTCTAGGATACAAGTGCAAACCTTAACATAACTAAGGATAACATTGGGACATAAAAGGTTTCTGTTTGTATACAGCGTTAGTTCTAAGGGCAAGTTTATTAATGGAAGCTGATTAATAGATAGGCCTATTTGCAGAATAACAAGAAACCCAGTTGGTTCAGCTCCCTGAAAAATTATTTTGAGTGAAAATTTACTACATCTCTGCCAGCCCTCCTGTGCAGAACAGATTTGAAGAGAAAATTCAACTATTCCTCACCCAACACTCTCTAGCACATCCCAGCATCATTTACTGCAGTGAGTCCAAAAAGGTAGTACTTTAAAATACAGCCTCGGAGCTTTCAAAAATCAGGAGCAGCTCATATCTCCATACAATCAGGATGATCAGCCTTACTATCTCCCTCTCATTTGTTTAGCTCTGTTTTCTAAGGGTCTCATTTTCTTTTTGTTAGGGTTTTTTGGAATTTCTCCATATGAGTATCTGTGCCAGAAATCGAGTTTCTAGACATGCAATTACTCAAAATGACTTATAGCCTCCATGTGAAGAGCTGTAATATTAAGGGAATTAAATATCAAGGCTGCCTTGTGCAAATAAGAGTATGGACTGCTCAGACCTACACTTTATTCTTCTTATCTGCAATGGGCCTAAGCAGAATTCTGCATGTGAAGTCTTCAAACTATAACTGATCAAATCTGTATGCAAATTATGGCTTGTGGTAGGACACTCTATCAGGCAAGAAGGAAAATCCCTCATTGATCTACCTACCAACTATCCAGGATCCAGGCGATGAGGAGAAAGCTTACAGATACTCAGGCCTTGGGGGACCTAGATGATTTAAGAATGGTGGCTGTAATAATAACAACTAGATTGTTTCTTTTTCAAGGGACACACATGCAATATTGCATCTACAATAGCTCTTGCTTTCAGAAAGTGTTATTACAGAGAAGTGATTGGACTATTGGGAGAACTCTGAGTAGCTGGAAGTCCGTTTGTCAACTGAGTTATAAAAAATGATAAAGCACTCTCTCAGTTTTTATGAAGCAACAGCATCCCTCAAGAATTTTATGTATGATGCACCAGAAACCCTGTATTAAGTGTCTGAAGACATTTGGCTTTTTGCCCCTCGTAACCACTAGAAATATGTGGCCATCTAAAGGTAACCACATAACTTATCCTGCCTTATTACTCACATCACCCTAGATACTTGGTGGTATTTATGAACATATTCAATGACACAAGCAATAGAAGAGTCCACATCTTTGACATCCAAATAAATGCTTTGCTGACTCCTGCTGTAATCCACTTTACATGTTCTTGTTTTTTACCTCAGGTTTGAGCACAGCAGGTCATTGAAGGTGGGCGTTTGATTGCCTTTAGATGTCTGCCATCTCAGTGATCAAAGTTGCCAGGTGGACACTGAGGACCTGCAGGAAGCAGTGCCTGCTGCTTGTATCACTGAAGTGCTAGCTGAAATCATGGTGGAGAACTCTCTGTTCCTCCTAATAGAACAGTTGCCATGCTCTATCTAATTTCTGCAGAATACGTATCCTTGTCTCTCCACATTACCCACAGATTTCGGGAGAGGGCAATCAATTTTTTTTTATTATTTTTTTTTTATTTTTTTTATGAAGTCTACACTGTTCCCCTCAAAGGACAAAGCACACCTGATCTTCTGCTGTACTCCTGGACATGGCCTCTAAACAGAGTGAATACCAGACTGTGTCTCGAAGGAGTCTGTTTCACCCAGAAACTCATTCCCCTCTTTCCTTGAGTGAATCCTGATTGTCCTTTAGAAACACAGCCCACATGGCTTATGGGGTACAGTGCGGATTTGCTACCATAGCCAGAGGAACACCAATGTGTATTATCTGGACAGAACCTGTAAAAGTTTTAAACTCTATTTTACTTTTGATTCTCTGTTCCCAGTCAAACACCACCACAAACGGAGTTAGATGAACACTGTATCGGTGAAGAAGAGATTCCAGAAAACAAAATGCTCTCTAAGAATTAACGCACAACTTGATAATGGAGGTGGGATAAGCTAAACCTACACAGACTTAACAAAACCGACAAGTTCAATTACCAGGTAATATCCACTTCCAGATTTATCTCAATTGCAAACAACTAGGCTAAAAGCAGTAAAAATAAAATTCATTAATTTGATTTTAACCAGGAAGGTTTCAAACAGTCACATAAAAGTTAGATTCTTAGTCAAAAGACGTTATGAACAGCTACAGTAGCTGTACTTTCCCCAAACTGTATTGTTCTTTCATTGGTTCAAGCCTTCCTACTTTTCCTACCAAAAAAAGTATTGGGTGAAAAATCCACTGTATTCATCTTGTCCTAAAAAAAATCATGCAAGTGAGCAGAGGCACATTGTGCATCTTAACCAGCAAACCCCAGCAAAGTTCCTGCGGCCTGTAGGCATCAGAGAAGGCTCATCAGCACAAGGGTTGTGGCCAGACGGAGCATCTCAGATTAGACGAGCAGTAGAGCCGGGAGACGCAGAGACACAAACCCAGATCAGGCGCTGCCTATGTGTTTGAAAGCATCCCTAATCGTTCCAGCTATATTTACTCAAAGGACACCTCTTCTGCCCCAGACTGACAGAGGGACGTGGCTCTGGCAGTCGGCCACGAGGCCTAAAGCTGCTCCCAGCGCTGTGCCAGTCCCAGAAAGGGCCGTCCATCTTGTCGGCCCTCCCCTGCGTGTGTAGGCCGCAGCAGGTAATAATGGGCTTCAGGTACATAAACCAACGCTTCCTAAAAGGCGAGTGGCGATGGCAGAACGAGCCTCAGCACAGGGAACAACACAACACATTAATTAGGCTGACGGCCCACATCAACACCTCATACAGAAGAATCTGCTAATCCTGATGAATATTCACTTTCTGAGCAGGAGCCTGAAATGCAGCGCATAAATTCACGCCTCCCAAATAGGGCATCTTTCAGAATCCATCAAAATACAGCCGTCTCTAACTACTTTTCCACTTTGGCACGTCCTTCGTGTTCCAATTAATTACAAGTTACCTGTATATAATTATATGTACATAGCAAAGAAATCCACACTGTTCCCTGTTTGAGGTCTCAGTACTAAGGCCATATACATATCACTGGCACATCAATATTTTGTATTTTCACTTTAACATACATTATTTATGCAACAAAACACTTCTTTGTGATAACAGAACGAACAGCATTTGATGGCAGAACACAAGTTCTAAGGGAGATAAATACAAATAACTACCAGTTGGTAATGGGCAGCCAGAACCAGCCCCTAAAGGTCAGGGGCAACTGAGGCCCCAGCCTGAGCCCCAGAAATAAAGAGAAATCCTGTGGGCCTTCACCATCACCACCTGGGCCAAGGGCAGTCAGAAAAGAGACATCCTTATGATCCAGAATATCTTCCTGTTAACAAGTTACAGGTGTCTTAAGAGAGCCAATGCAAGCATTTTTGTTTTGTCCATGGCTGAGGTTTTGATGTGAATCACTTGCCTTGCAAAACCTCCAGGACGGTTTTGAGTAAGTCCCTTATTTGTAAAACTGTTTCTAACCAAGAAGTACATGTAATGACTCCTGCAAACAGATTCTCCAATTGCTCAACACCGAACATGAAGAGCACTCTGAAACCTTTTTTTCATTTAACACAGTGCCTGAAGAGAAGTTTCTGTCCAGAGCCCATATACCATGACCAACCTTCCTCTCAAAGGCATTGCAACATGTCCTAGAAACTAGCAGCCTCAGATGCTGCTTTGTGAGAAAAGCAACAGCTTCCAGAAACAGCACTTACCCTGGAAGAGGTGAACACAGACTTCTCCCTCAAAAGATCAGATATCGCATCAGATGTCCTTTATGAGCTGAAATTCAGGGATGCTGCATCCAGATGTATGTGGTGGGACTAGGTTTGCCAGTATCGATTCTTTTTCTCTGGTCAAAAGTAGGCAATTTTCAGGGAAAAATAGCATGAACGCTCTAATTCTACATGCATGCAAGAGTACCAAAACAGATGTATATTTCTTAGAAGCCATCTCAGAACCTAAGAAATCCAGTCCCAGAAGACTTTTTTTTTTTTTTATTTGTCAAACCAACACCAGCTTCTTATCCAAAAACCACTCCGCTGTCTCCACCAGGTGTGATACCATATATTCCACACAAAAACACCACTAGGGAAGCATGCACCACCATTCTCTCTGGATGGAGTTTGAGTTATCATCATGGGTTACCCCAGAAAAATCATAGGGTAGCAATTGTACAGTGCTACGTGCATTTTGCAAACTTACTTCAACTCAGGAAAAAAATCACAAACAAAAGGAGTGTGACCTTGCATCAGAGGGGTCTTCAGTGCTCCTCAGGGCAGAGACCATCGTCAGTTGTCTTGTATATACAAAGAACAGAATCAGACTTGGCAAAATAGAACCTTTGATCTAATTTCCTCCTTTACCTACATGCACTTGAGCCAAGCAGGATATATAAGGTAAAATCTCTTCTGTTCAGGGTCTTCTTAGAAGGACAAAGGAGTAATAATATCAGGACTCAGTGTTCTGGACAAAAGGACATCACCTCCCAGCAGGGTCCCCTTCTCTCTTAAAGAACTGAGGCACACATAAAAGGAGTGTCTTTATGTGAGCTTCTGTGAAGCTACCAAAGCTGAACAGTTTGAAAATGTAAAAAGAGGACTATGATGTTTAAATAATAGAATTGCTTCAATTAAGACTAATCTGAAGGAGACATCCAGTAGGTTTGGGGGAAAGGGAAATCACTCTAATGATCAATATAACTGCTCTAACCATACCTTTAGATTTTTTTTCCCTGCACCCTCTATTCGCTCCTTATGGAAAAGCCTCTGCAACAAACAAGGAAGGACACAGCAACTCTCATCCCTCCATAACCCCTTTCATCCTCAGAGCAAGTCCATCATGGTCAAAACTATTTTTCTTTCAAGTGTTTGAGCATGAAGCCTCAATAGTGATCTTTTAAATACGTTTCATATGTAAGTTCAAATCAAAATGAACTACAAAAAGAACTAGGGGAAAAAAAAGTAACCTCACATAGTTATCCTTGTTAACTAGCAGCAATGCTTAGCCTACCAACCTGCTCTTAGACCTCCTTTCTTGGGCAAATATAAAAACTTGCACAAACAACAGTTGTTGGCCTATGTGTTGACCAACTGCAGAAGGATCGAGGCAGCCTGTTAGACATACTCTCTGGCAATACGTTCTGCAGGACATCTGCTTGCAGAGAAGCGCTGCCCTGTTCCCCCAGTTCTCCTGAATCCTTCAAAACGCCATGAATACTTGTCACCTCATGGGGAGCCAGGTTAGGAAGCTGATCCAGTAGAAAGCCTGGGTTATTTTTCCTTGACTTCTAGTTAGGAATATGCCACAGGAGCAAGGGAGAGTCAGGCTGCCACCTCTGGGAGCGGAGTGGATCCTGGCTGATAGCCACGACGGGCTCTTCTCCAGAGGGAAGGATAGAGCACAATGTCTTGAGCACAGGCCCTCCTTTCCTCCTAAGTGCTTGAATCCTCCCAACCCACCTACTTCTCCTGTCTCTAAATAGTGCATGCAGTACATTTGTAGCTGCTTGCTCTGCTCACCAGCAGGCTGGTCAGAACTAAGCGAAGGCACAGGTTTAGCCTTTCAGCAAACAAGAGGCCTTGGAGTTCAGCAACAAAACTTTCAAATCACTTCTGCATACATGCAATATGGCAAATACAAATACCTGGTGACTTCTCACAGCTGGGGCACTGCTTACACGTGAGCCCAAAGGCCAGCCCACCAACAAATCCCAAGAACATATTCCAAGCAGCTGGGGCACGGCAGCTTGCAGAGAAGGTGGCTGCCAGGCCACATTCACTTGTTTGTTTTAATGTAAATGTAAACCTAAAAATAATATGGTGAGACAGATATTCCAGGCAGAAAATTCCAGCCAAAATATTTACAATTTGGTAACACTATTGTCTGTTGAGAACTGCTTAGGACAGGGAGCTGAGGTGGTCGTAATGGTGTACTACCAAAATGTCTTACTGCAATTAGAACAGAGACAGGAAAAGTACACCCTTTACAGCTTGTGCTAGATACCATCCACAGGCAGGAGTCTTTGAACTAGCGCAGGTTAACCCCGATTGACGTGCAAGGCTGGTACCAGCAGGTAGCTTTTTACGCTATAGTTTTCCTTTTAATTAACAGGGTTAGATAACAGTGAAAGCCTGTGGGGAAGGTTCCCTTGAAAACTGCTCACAGGGCGTTCTCCAGCAAAATCTTGCAAGGGTCAAGGGCAGGAAGCAGCACACGCAGACAGCCGAACTGGCACATTCGCCACAGAAGCGCTCATCCCATTAACCAGCCTGCCTGCCGGGTACAAAGGAAGCCACTCAGCACCTCATCTGACAGAGTAAGGATTGAAGTGAAGGTGCAATTCGAGGCGGAGATCTAATAATAAGAATCAAGTTGGGAGCATCATCTCGGATGCTCATCTGAGCGGTCACTGCTTTGAAAAGAAGGGGGACGGCGGTAAGCAAAAGAGAAGAGCAAGAGATCATCCTCTCCCAGCCAGGGCCTGCCCTGTCCCAGCCCATGCAGCAGCGGCAGTCGCTGGAGCGTCAGTACAGCCAGGTTTTGAAGCCTGTAACCCTGGAACTGGAATTTTTCCATTTGTTCTTTGCAGATTTATCCGGCTGCTTTCCAAAGCTGCGGAGATGCATTTTGTTGTTGTTGTTTGGAGAAGTTTAATTAGGTGACTGGAACCGGCTGCCAAAAATACCCTTCCCAAAATAAAACCAGATTACTGTAAGTAAGGGCCATGCCTTGAGATAATTTGCAATCCTCACGTTATTTTCAGTCTAGCTTCTCTCTTCATTCAGTTAGGAGGGATGATAAAAATGTGAAGACCAGTCAGATGGTGGTATTTCTCAGTAGTACTTACTGGTATCTGCTCATCAGCTAATTGTTTTTGAAGCTTCAGGTGCTCACATAGCACTTACCTCGAAATTTGCTTCACACGGTGAGGTTGGCAGAATACCTGTGTATTTCTGATCTGGACTTTAATATAATTCCTATTTTGCAGGAAGCACTGTATGCAGTAAGACTGCTGTAAAGCAGTTTCCTGAGAAGGACAATGGCAGCACCATGCCAGCACCATGCCTTACACGTTAGAGCTGCCTACATCCAGTGCTACAGCTGGACTACCGCAACTTTCAACAACTTTGACTGCCACATTACTCACCAACTGTTGCACAGTTAAATTCAGCAGTGTTTGGGGAAACTAGAGGATGCTCACACCTACAGCATTCATGGAGAAAAAGCAGGCAGTCTTCCCCATTATGCTGGCTACCTGGGACTTTCCAGACTGAGAGATTAACCCATTCTTTGTTAGAAGAAGTCTGGCACCGGTACCTCCCTGGAAAGGATCCATCTTTGCCATGTCATGGAGAAAAGCCTTCAAGCTAGTGAAGTACCTTTTCCCTACTCATTGAAGTTCCATCCAAGCTTTATTGCTTTATAAACAGCAGAAAAATAATGCAACTTCCTTTCCTTGTTTGTGTTCCTCAGAAAACAATGGCAGCCTGTCAAGTAACAACTGACTGTAAAAAAATAAGATAATGGAAAGAGCCAGATCTATCCTGCCAGAACTCTGCTGGAGCTCTCTGCTCCGCCACTGGGAAGGCAGAGAGATGCCAGCAGCAGGTGAGGAAATGCTGCTGAGCCCTACTCCACCAGATCCATGCCTGGCCTTGCTCACCGAGGGAATCCCCAGATAGGAAAGTGATCCCACAGACAGGGTGCTACGTGTGCTCCCTGCGTAGCAAGGATCCCCTTCCTCACTTCCAGCTGGTGGCAGGAGATTCCTTCACCCAGTACTTAGGTGGCAGCAGGCTGTGTGACAGCAAAGGAGAGTCAAGACACAATTCTTCTTCTGATGCCTGATACAGGGCTACCACTGCAATTAAGAGTAATACACTTACCTTGATTAACACTGGGAAAAACAGCATGACTGACTGTATGCTGCTCAGTGTCACACAGCCCCACTGTCTTTCTGGCTCCTTGCACAGTTTCTTCTCTCCAGCAAAGAGAGGCAAGAGGCCGTGCTTTTCCTGCCTCTCATCACCTAGAGGTGCTGCTTCCTTTCCCCAACAAATGACAGGGCCACCTTGAGCTACCACTTCCACGTACCCGGTAAAATTCTCCAAAAGGTCTTATCCCCTGAGTCAACGAGGGAATTAATGCAGGGAGAGGGGTCTTGGCCCTACTGAAAACACACCAGTAAGCAATCATGACGCCAAATTCTATTTTGCTCTCAAATTGTCCCTGTCTTTTGTAGTACAACTTGTTAGATGCTCAAAAGGTAATGGAGAGGGATACCTGACTGAGCAATCAAGCTTTTTTTTTTTTTCAATTTTGCCTTTTTTAAATGGTGCTTTAACAGTTTTTTTTTTTTTAATTAGATTCTAAAAAAAATATTAAAATCTGGCTGTGCAAAAGGAGGTTTATACCCAACCTGAAGCTGCATCCCTACAAGACTGCAATCACTCCACTTCCTAGGAAGGAAAGCTCTCACTTAAAAGCAGCAGATCATGTAGTACAGGGAGAGAGGCACACAGCAGCTGCGTAAGCAACTGCAAGGCTGGAGAGGACAAACACAGAGGCCTTCGCCCCAACTGTGGTGCTGCAAAATGACAAACGCTGAGCAGCCTAGGGGAATGGAGGCACAGTCTGAGTGACTTCCCCAGGTCAGATCCAGTTTACGGATGACAAGACGCCGAGTTCAGATCTCCAGGCTCGAGTACGTTGTTCTCTTGCTTTGCAGCCCGTGCAGTCATTGACAGAGGGCAGAACAACCCCCCGAGCTCTTTTAGGCACTGACGCTGTAGGACAAACTTCTCAGTTGCTGTTCCAGGCACTCATGAGAGTAAAAAGCAGCCAAATAAAAACACATTCTCCACTCTCAGCAATTTCAGGAACAGTCCTTCACAAATATCCAAGATCATCTGTTTAAAATGCAGTTTAGTACCCTCAGAAGCAAGGTTTCTAACACCGGCGTAGCATCTCATTAGCACAATGTGTATTTTATCTTTTGATGGCCACTTGCTTGGAGTACCAGGTAGATCGGCTGCTATAAATGAGGGTTAATGTGTAACAGTCCTTTCTCAGCACAGCTAAAGAATACTTCATTTTCTGTAGATATTCAGCCAAGGTTTTGTATCTTGCTAGAGCATATCCATTTATTTAATATGCTGGAGCTGGTCCTAGTTTCTGTTCTGTGAAGTAATAAACCCCTATAAGGAAATGCTACAGCAACACATGCTCTAAGAGCAACTCTGCAAGCAGGCTTGCAGTGTGATGCTGCCCAGCCACCTTACAATTAACACTTGAAACATTTAAATGCACACATCAGACCCGTGCAGTTTAATGGTGTGGAGGTCTGTGTGGGATTAGCCGCTCCTTCCTGCTCTGCTCTACAGGTGCTACCAAAGTAGAGGTCCTTGGGCCAGCGGTGAGAAACTCTCCAGCATCATTCCCACAGCCCCTGTTCTACCTGTGTGCTCTTGTCCCTTCCCCACAAGCACCTCCTCATGCCCTGCTCGCTTGGACCTGCTTTCATCCTTCTGTGACACTAACCTTTGTTCCCCAAATTCCTGCACAGTTCATCCTGACTTCTGCTGAAAAGCAAGTTGCTCTCTGCCAGCCTGCTCCCTGAGAGCTACAACCCCACATGAATTTCTACTTATCTTTAGGGCTAACAGAAAAGATTGGGTAGAAAAACAAAACAATCCATCCCCACCTCACAGCTCTCAAAGAGGCAGTGCTCTGGTGCCTTCCCTTTCCTTTGATGACTGAGATAAGGTACTTTTACAACCATGAGAAGGGATTTATGTTCTGAATGAGCAGATTATGAGCATGGAAGGTGACTGTTTTGGATTAGAGAAAGGGTGAAAAGTCTAGAGACAGTAGCAGATGAGATTAAAGCATAACAGGGCAGAGTCAGAGTTCAGGAAGCTGAAAACTCAGCTTCTACCAGTGCAGGAGAGCAGGCTAGTGAGTGTTTTGGGTATCATACTGACCATCCTACCTGGCAACAGGCCCAGAATACTGGGTCCTCCACCATTCTGCCTGCTAGTGCAGGTGAATGGTAATAAAGAGAGATTTGTATATTATAATCCATTCAGTGTTTGCTAGAGTACATTATACCCTGCTGACAAGGTCTAGCTCCAAGTGAAGACAAAAACTACACCACATATCCCCATCATTTACTCACTTCTCGCTTACTCTCCCACTAAATGGAATTCAAGATAATTCCAGAAGGAAAAATAGAGATAAATAAAATTTAGTAACTATGTATTGTATTTCCTCATTGCAAATATTAGTCACTAAAAAGGGAATAGTGTGCTCACTGCATCCCTCTGCAGATGCTGCTGTTAGTAGTTCAGTCACACCAGAGCTACATAGCTCTAAAACAAAACGTTTAAGCACTATCTCTGACTGTGTGAGTCATGGCTCCCCATGGCTGTGTCAAGTGGTAAAAAAAAACCCTTCCAGACCTCTTTGTTAGGTCTCTAGTTTCACTCATTTTTTGGACCACTACCCTCTGTGTCTCATTCAGGCAGAGAAGAAAATCTAACAGCGGTCTGGGTGATTACACTGAAAACTGGCAAACATCTTCTTTCTGCCTTGCTGTTTCATGAATTATACTATCACCCAGTCTTTCTAAAGACCTAAAATATTTTCTAGCCAATGCTGGCAACACAGCTGATTATTCTAGATCACTGTGGCCAGGTTCCTCCGAGCCTTCCCCCCATTTTACTGAATTAATCTGACATTCATGTCGGAGCATCTCAGATGAAGAGGCTCTGCAAGTGTGGACACTGAGCAAACCACTTGTTAATAAGGAGTAAGTGCTTGCAGTAGTTATTCACAAAAAATGAAAGTTGCAGTGGTAACAGTATTCAAGAGCTAGCAGTAGCAGGCTTAAGTTACAGCCAGGAGTACTGAAGACAGACATCAGGAAAAGCAACAGACTTGGGTGGGCTTCACAAGGACGTTGTGGAATTTCCATCACTGACTGTTTTCTGTAACAGGTTGGACAAACGTCTGCTGGGAATGGGAGATGCAAATGATCGTGCCCTGAGGGAAGGGCAGACTTAGATGCTCCCCTTATCCACCTGCATTTTTGGTAGGTCCCTGCCTCCTGCTCCATAAGCAGCACCAGGATGGCTGCAACCCCCTCAGAGCCCCGCCGAGGAGGCACGGGGGCACGCTGGGGCAGAGGCTGCCGGGGAGCTACACGTACCCCAAGGCAGCCCCAGCACCTTCCAAGAGCAACAGATATTTTCTTCCCTCGGATTTCTTATCAGCTGCTAAGAGCTGGAGAGAAACAACTGCACTCCAGACAATTGTGGAGGAAGTGGGTGGCTGGAAGTGACACGAGGAGCTGGGGGCTTTCGTGCAGGCAGGCACTATTTTTAAACACTGATGTGGAAGATGTTTGTTCTGCTCGGAGGAAATCCATCCCCCCATGCTGTGCCATGCCCACTCACTTTAAACTGAAAGACTTCAAACATCATCCATATCCTCTTTCTAGTTGCTGCTGTAGGACTGAATTTGTAACTTCTTCACGGGAAGCACGTTAGATCCCAGAGACTGTAAAACACTTCTTCTTCCCAAAAGAATTTCCCTCCCAGTTGCTTTCTGCCAGCAGCAGCGCAAGAAGTATCTTCAGCCCAGACTCACTGCTAATATTTTAATCACCACATGAAAAGCACAGCTCGCCGTGGCGTTTACTCCCCGCTCAGCTAACACAAGTGACAGCGCACTCACGTTGATCTCAGTAGCGGGGTTTTTTCAAACAGGGGAAGGCAACAGCAGAGGAAAAAAAAAGGTAGTTTCCAGTGTGGTGCTATACTTGCTGTTACAGGAACCATCTCTTCATCTGAGGACAAAACCTGACGCACCAGGCCCGTCACCTCAGCTCCTACCCAGTCAGACAGACACACAGCCGGTGTCACCGGCGAGGGAAGGCGCTTTGAAAAGCCGCCACAGCATCCTGACCTCTCCTCACACGAGCCATTCGGCCACAGGCAGAGCTGACCTGACCTACTTCAGCCTGCGCAGCTGCAGCGTGCCACCGGCATGGAAGCGGGTGAAGATGATTTTAAAAAAATAAATTTAAATCCAGTTCTCTCTCCTCATACAAACACAGCCTTGTTGATACTATCAGTGCCATTATACCTGTGGGAAACGCATTACTGATCAATAGAGTATGTGCTACTCTGTGAGAAGATGAGTAATTGAATGAATTATGAACAGAAGGTCCTTCTCTCCGGCTGACATTATCCCTAACCCGTTCCTTTCTCTCTGCATAAATTCTGCCTGGCATCTTAGGAGTAAGACAGGGACAGATTTCAGAGCCAGAGTAAGATTCATGATTAGATCATTATCTGCAAGTCAGGTCTCTGCAATTCATAAAAATTCAGGGTTAAGTCTCCTCTCCTAATTCAAGTCCGATCCTTCAGCCCAAACCAAGCACGGGGATGAACCAGGAGAGCGGAAGAAAAGACTGTCAAATATAACAATTTGACACTCAGCTGCTTTATCACTGTTATCACAGTAAACTTTTATATGCAGGCACCGAGGGTCTTAAATTAAATGTCAAATATCATCTGGCACCAGGAGCACGAGGTACAGTCGCCTGCAGGGAAACAGAGCCTGACAGCTTTGCTCTGCTTGTCAAAACAGCATTTGCTTCATTCAGATCTTTGGGCAAATGAATCACCATTTGCCAAACAAAAAGTTACTAGAATCTGTTAACTAAAGCCTACAAAAAAGAGGTGGTGGCGATGGCAGGGAGTAAAGGCTTTTATATATATATATATACATAATTCTATTCAGACGTTTAGAAGATTGTTTTCTCCACGTGTAACAGAGGCATAGAAGAAGATACAGAGAAGGTCCTTTTTTTTTTTTTTCCTTTTTCTCTTTTTTCCTTAAATTGAGGTTGATACAAGGTCATTAAGTGTTCTCCCCTTTCAGCTGGCCTATGTCCTCCTCACCAGTTAAAGAAAAGAAATAACCCAAGCTTATTTCCCTCTCTGGCAAGCCAGGAACTGTTGCTGCCTTTTTGAATCGACTCCAGAAAGCCTGCCAGCTGAAGTTTATGAAGTCTAGTTAATTGCTGCAGCATATTGATTTCATGTTTGTATGGGGAAATGTATAGCTACAGACACCCCGGCTGGTTACCCTCCTGGAGGCTGGCACAGCCACCCTGCTCCTTGCTCCTGTGAAGAAAAAAGGTGGGATGCTGTCCCACTGCTGCTGCTGCTGTGTCCAGAGCCACAGACAGCTTCCCAAAGCCTGCAGCTCCGCTGCACAGGCAGATAATCATGCAGATTTCAGAAAACGCACGGAAGAGAGAAATCCAGTTGCCAGAAAAGCAGAATGATTCGGACAGTAACAAGTTTTCTTAAGGACCTGGTTTTGTCGGCAGGGAGCATTCTGTGCCCCTGCAGACCCAGGGGACAGCCCTCACGGCGTATGGGAAGCTACGCCCCACGCTTTTGTAGCAGTGGCTGCAAGCAGGAGGAGGACACAAGGTGAAAGCAGCAGATCCCAGCTGGCACTGCTGGGCACACTCGCACGCCTAAGCACGTGCTGGAAAATATATGGTAATTACAGCTGCCTTTACTGACACATTAAATTCATTTTAAGTGGGGTCTTGGGGTGTAAACTGGAAACCAGAGTTAGGTGCACCAGGAAACAGCTACGGAGTAAGGCATGCCCGACTTGGAAAAATCAGTGGGAACAACTGCCACAGGCAGATGGTAACTGCCCCGTTGTGCTTTGATGTGCACAGCCCAGGATGAATAGCATGCAAAATGCCAGCAGAGAAAGCCTCTGGAACTGCTGGCAGAAGCAGCAGGCTCCAGAGCAGACAGCACGGTGACTTACTCTTCTAGCACAGGTCACCCGCCGCTGCTTGTGCCTTGGTCCACCTGCCAGAGAACTGCACGGGGCATGCAGTGCGTCACGTGGGCAGCTACAAGGATTTGGTCAAACGATCACATTGCTACCACCATGCAGCAGTTTGCTGTTTCTCTGCCACCAGCGCTGAGGCTCTCTCTTTCACTGCGTACCTGCTTCACAGACCAGGAAACAAAACGGTCTGGTCAAATTAATTCTTGACATTTCTTACTGAAAAACCTTTCTCCATGCTCTTGGAACAGCAAGCCCGGTACCAGCTAAAGTCAAGCGTAGAAATATTGGCTACAGGAAGAAATGGAAGAGAAGGTTGAAAAAAATTCTTGTGAAGTAGAAAGTAAAGCAAGTTTCCCCCAGGAAGGTTCTGTTTAAGCCACCTTTCTTCTCTCTCTCGCCTCCAACCTCCATTCCCTTCTCGAAACGGAAAGCACTCAAAAGGTTCTTTCCAGAATGAAGATTTATAAAGTTTTAACAGCCAAAAGTGAGAGTGGAAATTCTAAATGTGCACAACTTCAAAACGTGGTACCTACTCTGACCCACGGCCACCAGGCAGAATTGCTGGCCCCAGTAATTTTTTATTCAGAGAAATAAAAGGCAACTTTGGGCACTGGGGGGTGGGAGGCTGGGTGTTTGTTGGAATCCATGCAAGTTTTAGCAACTAAAGGAAAGGCTGTGGGATTTATATTAGACAAAATCATAAATCTTCATCCACCCTTCACAGAGTGCTAATGTTAATGCTAAAAATAACTACAGCGCCTGCGGGATTTCAGCGTTTGGATTAATCAAGTCTCGTGGTGCTAGAGGGGAACAAGCACTACAGGAACAAAGCGCTGAAGGATTTCAGGGCCCAGGCGTACAGGGAAGGACGCCGCATCCCAAGAACAAGCTGCCATTTGTTTCTGGCTCAGGCAGATGTTCCATAAGGATTACAGCAGGGGAAGGAAGAAAAAAAAAAGCAGGCAGGCACAAAAGCACATTGAGACATGGGTCAGGCTAGAGCAGAGCTGTCAGCCTTCCTTACCCACAGCATTAAAGCTTAATTAGCCCGAGATCTCTTATTAAAGTCCACAAAGCAGGACAGCGTATCGAGGAGTCACATGTCTCCAGTCACAACTTTCTTCCCCATCCTTTCAGGTGTCTAGCATCAGTTTACCCCTGCTGCATGATTTCTACACAATGTAAATTTTACAAGCACTAAAGTACAGCACTCAGCATCTGAGAAGTGCAGAAGCCATCATCGTGGTTAATAAACGATCAGGGTTAGAGTTGGGAACGATATGTTGGGTTATCTTAGCTGGTTGCTCTGGTCCTGGTTTATACTATTACTCTGTCCTGGTTTTTGCATCAAAATAAGGCACCTAACTTCTGGTGTCCTCCTGAAATGAAGACTACTAGTGACTAGAATTTTCTGTAATGTTTGATCCCATCACCTCACAATCATGAAAAGCTTCTTGCACAACGCATTGTAATCTCAAACCTATCAATATGCTTCATTTGACATGTCTGCTGTGGAGTACAAGCCACCTCCCTTTGTCATGGTTGCTAGTAGTAATAGCACTCAATCCCAAGACCTCAGTGGGAGCTCAACAGCCATATCATTTGATATTGCCATTACTGGTTTCTGGTTAACAAATTAGCATTTACTCTAGCTGTAACCATCCGTAGCTTTTGCTCCAGTATCAGAATCAGGATGTGGTACTCTGGATGTTGCACCTTTTCTCCTATTTCCAAAGAGACCTTCCAGGCATCTTTGTCATATTGGCTCCTCCTGATCACGTTACTCCTCTGAGACATTTCTAAGACAGTTTCTGACATTGCATGAAAAGCTGAAAACAACTTATTTGACCTCTCTCTGTTGCTCCAGCATGACCTTAGCTACGGCCTGGCAAAGTCTGGACCTTCCATGTGATGTTTGTTCAAAACAATTTTATAATTGAAGCTGACCCTTGAGGTAAACACTATGGTAAAAGTTCATTAAGTGCTTGTCTGCTGTTCAGAGAAAAAAAAAACAAACCCACAATTACCAGTAGCATGTTCGTAGTCAGAAAATTGAGGGGAAAAATGTGACTTACCATCAGGCATATCAGAAGCCTGTTTTCTCTTTATTTCTGATTGGCAGGCTTAATTAGAGCTTAATGCAATGTTCAAATAGGCATTAACAATATACTAAGGTTAGATCAAGGAGAATGAAAGGCAAGAGCAAGCAAGCAAATGTTCAAACAAGCAATCACTTCAGTAACTTACTTTGGGGTCTGTGAACTTGAACTTTAGCCTCTCCACCATCTCCAGTGTGACCAGGTTCAGTGTTACATGCTCTGTTCTGTAGGTAAGGAGAGCAGAGGTCACCAGACAGAACTTATTTCAACTGTACAAAGCACAACAAAGATTCCCAGTAAACAATGGGAGGCAGCAATTTTTCAGCTTATTCTATCAGCCAAGTTGCAGCAAAACTATGAATACATTAGCCTGCCCTTGTGGGACTGCTTTTGTTCAGTCAAAACGACCAAGAAAGAATGAAAAAAGCAAGCAAGCATGAATTAAGAAAGAAAGAAAGGAAGAAAAGAAGAAAGAAAGAAAGGAAGAAAGGGAGAAAGGCTGCCAAGTGAACTGGGAGACCTGCTAGAATGAAAATGAAATGCAACTGCACAAGCCATTCATTTTTCTCAAGGCTTCCTTGCATAATTGTTACTGAAGCAGGGCTCTGAGAGATGCTCACGGATGCTCCACAGACACCACCAAAGTCGGTGGCTCAGAAGCTTGTGGGAGGCACTCGGTCCTTTCATGTACAGGTGTTAAATTTGCTCTCTGAAACACAGATTGAGTGCCTGATAAATTAATACTCTGCATTTATATTTTGATTTATTTATAAATGTGAGCAGAGAGAGGTTTAAGAAGTACTAATTAAGGAAGCAATCAAAGACGCATGCTTCAGGAGAGAAAAAGTGAAGTGTGAGGTACTTAAGGAATACCTGAAATATTTGCTTCCTTTGCTTCATCAACTCCCTGAAAATAAATAAATAAATAAATAATGTTATTCTTATTTGAGAGGTAGCAGCCTGTTGACAAATAAAAGAGTTGGGGCAGAGTCTCAGGGAGGCTTTTTCCCGGAGCATTTTCTGATTTTATCTACAGCATTTAACAGAAGAGAATCTGAAAAATGTGCTGAGACCTTGCTAGACGGAGGCTTAGATAACTAACCCCCAATTCAAATGCCTGCATCCAAAAAGTAAATCCTCAGCCCCTCACCTAATCCTAAAGGCATTTAAACACCTGCCAGAAAAATACCTTAGACATCCTTTTCTCCCCCCCCCCCCGGCACGGAGTGTACAGAGACCACCTCGTCTCAGTGACCGTGCAGTCCGGCAGCGGCTTTGCAGGCTGTTTCCCACCCGATCCACCCCGTTCCTCAGCCTTTGCCACAGGCAGGCCATGTTTAAGCCAGAACAAAGCAGTGCTCCCCTCATCTTGCACAGCCAGCACCTCCCGCAACACCAGGCCCAGCAAGGCTGTCCGCCTGGTGGACCCGAAGCCTGGCCCCTCCAGAGAAAGGAGAGCTCCAGCTCTTGGTGTGCTGGGCCTCCTGGGGCCTCCCTCCTAATGAAGCTTCTCCAGTCTGCAAAAATAGCTATCAACCACAACAGGGGAAACCCAGGCCCCAGATCGGAGGAGTATTTGGCTTTAGAACTGCCTGATGGCTCAGAGGCTGGGCGAGGCAGTGCTTACACTAGGAAACCTTCTCGAACCTTGCCCCTCACAGACACCGCTCGCGACAACCCTCCTACTCACACGCTGAGGAGCAGGAAGAACACAGGAGGTCCTCCGTGTTCATCCCAGCTGCCAGCCACCTTCCAGTGAGACAACTGGTTTTGATCATCAAGCTGTGGTCATTTTTGCTTTGTTCTGACACCAAAGGCCATGTTTTTTGCTTGTTGGCAAGTGAAGGCTAGCCACAGGCCCATGGGGGCGGTCAGAGCGAGTACAGAAGCCCTTCAAAGTGAGCACGGGGCAAAGACCAGGCTACACTCAGTGCATCGCTGGAGGCAAGGGGAGGTGGGGAAGGAGATCTCCTCGCAAGGGCACTGAGAGCCTTCCAGCACCAGCATGTGGTTTTTTGTTTGTGTCTTGATCAACCCTAACAGCACACCTTGTGATGCAGGTGAATGCTCCTTCATCATACCAACAAATACTGCGACCTCCAGCCCTTCTCACTTCACAGCACTCGTCCCTCTGTAGAAAAGCCCCTCTTGCTCCATTCCCCAGCCAGTCTCAGAACAGTTCCAAATCCCATTTCATACGTATTTGGTTTCTGGTCCATGGTCCCAACTTTATTTTCCTACTGCCTCAGGGAGCTACATAAGAACAGGAACACCGGTGATTTTTCCTCTGCTTCTTCCCTCCTTTCTCGCCCTAAGTTTGGTGGTGCTTGTGGAGTGCCAATCACCAGACTCCCCGGGTACTGCATCCCGCACCCTGGACAGCACAATTATCTCTCGAGCAATCAGCCTGTGACATAACAAGCATAAACAGCAGCAAGAGAGAAAATTTAAAAGCGACAATGTTTTCACACAGGTGCCCCAAGTCACCAAACAAGGAAACCCTAAACTCTAACATATGGTATGCTGGCAGGATTGTTTCCAAATACATTTTTTTTTTCCTAAGCAGCATCAGTGGCAAGTGTCCTGAGGGACTAGTTATCCTCATGACAGACGGCGGGATGACTCGAACGAGCCAAGAAGCATCCCAGCGGTCCATTAACACACCCCTGAAGTGACTGATGGAGGCAGGAAACAAGACCATTTTTTCCTCCCAGGAGAGGCTGCAGACACCGGAGGCAAAAATCAGAGAGATTTATGCGCGGGCTCCACTTGACTTCGTTCCCAGCCCTGCCCCGGCCCCTCCGCGACGGCTCCTGCGGCACGGCCGGGCCGAGGCGGGGCCGCGAGGCTGCTTTGGGGCAGAGCCGCGGCACGGCCCCACCTCCGCCGGGAGCCTCCCGCCGCTTAAAGCGGCGATATCGCGGCCGGCAGAGCCGGCAGGGAAGGAGGGCAGGGCCGTGCCCGCCCCACGCGTGACATTTCCCCGGCACGACAGCGGGGGCCGCCCGTGGCTGCGGCCCGGAGCCCCGCTGCCGGCGGGGGCGAGCCCCGGCCGCAGCCCCGCTGCCCGCGGCCTGCCCGTGGTGCCCGTGCCTTGGTGGGCACAGTGCTGGTCACCGTGCTGGTCACCGTGCCACCCCGACACCAGTGCTAGCCCCCGCTCCTGGCCCCATCCCCTTGAGGCCCTGGGGAGTGGGCATCGCCCTCCTCTCAGCGGCGTGAGGCACCATCGGGACCGTGGCAGCTCCTCAGCTCCGTCCGTGGGGGCCCCCAAATTGAGGCTTGTCACGGAAGAAGCCGGGGGCCCAGGGGAGCCATCTGATGAAGAGCGAGCGCGTTTTTATGTGCTCTGAACCCTCCCACCCAATTTTTCCCTTGCCGCCAGGCAGTCCACCCCTTTCAGCACGCATTAGTGAGCATCACAAGCCTATTGGAAAAAGTGCTGGGAATGAAAAATGAAATGTACTCTATTTAGTCTTCAATTAAGGAAAAAGAGTTTACTCCGTCTCTCAAGGGCAGCAAAAACTGGAGCAGAGGGTTAGGCTCATTGAACATTAATGATCTTTCCCTATTATGCTAAATTATTGTTTCCTAAGCCGGTGATCAAATACAATAGCTTTATTAAAGCCCATTCCAGTGAGGAAAAAAAATATAAAATAAAATAGGCGTCTTCCTGCTGCGGCTCTCAGGAGTGACAAAGGACGGCGGGCCCAGAAGGGGACCAAGCAGGGGGAGCGGCCACCGCTGCAGGCACCATGCAGCCCCCCGAAAGGATGTGTGGGGTGCTGGGATGAGGAGCAGGCTGCAGGAGGTCCCCCCACCAAGAGAAAAGCTAAATCAGAGAGGCGTTCAGCTCGTGGTCCAGGCGGGACTGGAGTGTGTGCTCTGGGCTGCAAGGAGCAAGGGCAGGCCGTGGGCATGCCCTCCTGGGGAAAGGAGAACGAGCGGTAAAAGGAGATGATGTGGGTGCGAGGTCAGCGAGGCAAGGCTGTGCTCTCTAGGCAAAATTAAATGAAATGATTCTAGAGCAGGCCTGCGGAGGCCACAGCCCAGTGTAATTACGACGACAAATTGACGCTGTGATACAAGTGTGCTGCTGAGGCGAGGAAAGGATAAGGAGCTGTGCTGAATATAATGGGCACAAAAAATAAGGTCAAAACTAAGTTAGGGAAAGCTGTAAACCCCCTAATCACCCATCCCCTTTGTGCCCCCACCACATTTAAAAACCAGGCTGCATCCCTGGCCCCCGCAGGACCAGGGCCAAGCCGAGCAGGCTGCAGACTGTGACACTTGCTTCAGACACCCCGTGAGATGCCGAGGACAGGGAGAGGACCGGGTGCTGCTGAGGACACCCAGCCCAGGCCCTGCAGCCCCTGGGGGGCACAAGACTCACTTTGTTCAACAAGAGGCTTTCCTGCAATGGGAACTCCAGTTTGCAAGTTGTTTCTCCCCACCCCAGCCCATCCGCGCAGCAGTGCTGGCTGACGTTGAACGTCCTGGTTGAAATCTACCTGGGTAAGGGGAGGATTGCTCCGTACGCAGCCTCGCATCCATGGCAACACACACTTTACGTATCATTTTATCCTGAACAAAGGGAAATTAAATACTCAATGCAAGAAGACTTCAGGTTTCGAGTAAGGAGGGGGAGGCAGGAGCAGGCTTTGCCTCCAGGTGGAAGCCTGCCGTACGGCATCCTTAATGCAAACCGGGCGCATAGCATCCGTAATGCAATGCACTTCAGGAAAGTGTTGATAGAGCAGAACTGGAGGCTCTGTGAGGAGCATAGGAATGCCAGGCTTGTCTCAGCTGGCATGATTAGCAGCTTAGTGCAAGCTAACAGAGCCACCACCAACCCTCAGCAAACAAATATGCAAACAAGTCACTCTCAAAAAGTGATAATAGAAAAAAAAAAATCATCCTTCCTCCTCCTCCAAAAAAAAGTCAAGAGACAAAAAAAATACTGAGAAAGGTCAAGACTTTACGCTTTGCACTAACAACATTTGAAACCCAATTCTGATCCGACTTCTAAGGGCAGAAATCTAGAAAATCAGTTTTCAAGCTGCAGTGGTTCGAATCAGCAGAAAATCCTTGCTGTGCCCCTGGATACTGGAAGGTTTACTATCACTGTGTGATTCTGTGACTGCTTTGGGTTTCGTATCTGGTGATCTACAGAAGCCTCACCTGCTTCTAAGGCTTATAGTTTGTTACTTTGATGTCTTAATAAAGGTATATTTCTTTTCTTTTTTTTTTTTTTCTTTTCTTTTTTTTTCAAACCCAATTATTCTGAAGTTGGGTTGAACATTAATTAAATTAGGTAGTTAACAGCATAAAGTGGCCTGATTTTTTTCTGCTGTATCCCATGGGTTTTATCTGCCCGAGCACGGAACAAGTGAAATGCATAAAACCCTACACTGCTTGTCTGGTGTAATTTGACACGAGAACGACAGCGTGTCACAAGAAATGCAGGCTGTCACCGTGCACAGCTCCGCTGCAGCTGCGGGTACATCTGAGGCTCATAGCTGTAACCCTAGGACTGTGCGAGCTGCTCTTCACCCCAATGCCCTCCTGCTGTCCTTGGGGCATGAGTGGAAGCACGGATAGCTCAGGGATGAAGCTGTGAAGCCTGAGAAGGCAGCGGTGGAGACCCTGCCCTGTGCACGGAGGAACTGAGCACCGGGGACCGCTTGTCTGCTAATTTAGGTGCGGTGGCTCTGCTAAGGACATGCAACGTGCCCTTGGCTTCTCCATTCCTGCTCTTCTATCTGTAATACGAGGGCAATAACAGACTTGCTGAAAGAGCACCATGATGCCTGACTTGTCCTTGTGAAGTGCTCTGAACCCACCGGAGAGGCTCTGCACAAGTCCAGGGCTTTGGCAGCACATCCTCAGCACTCCCCCGGCGCTGCTTGTGCTGCTGCCTCTAGACGGCACGTGTCGTTGCCATTAAGCATTATTTGTTATCTACCCATGCTATATCCCGGCTCCAGGTGTGGAGATGCTGAAGCTGCTTTCCTTACATTTGCCCTTTCCCACAATTTCAGGAAGATAAACGCCCCTCCAAAGTGTTGGAAGTCAGAATTCTGTCATTTCTAATGCACAAAAGACTCCCTCTGGCACACCCATATTTTTCAGCCTTTACGCAAACTGAGAACTGAAATGTTAACGAGCTTTGTGAGTAATTCCTATCAGGCAGGGCAATTTTTAAAGCCGTTCGGCGAGTACGCTTTGCTTTCTGGAAAGTAATTCTCTTGATGATCCTGAGGATCGTGTGCACGCTGATCACGGCCGCGATGGGACTGATCGGACGGAGATCATCGCACTGACAGCAGGTTGGAAAACGACAAGAAAGCCAGATGCACAGGGAAAATACCCTAAATATCATTTTGCAAAATATGGAGAGAAAGCATGTTAATGATTTGTGTTTTCACAGGAATGGTTTCCTTTCCAGGAGCACTGACTGTAGGGCCGACAGCACAGCTCTCGCCGTGTCCCGCTCACATGGGAGAGGTCTGGGAAATGAAACTCTCCGTGCTGCAGCATCGACAGAACGTGCCTTGACTCAGATGAATAAAACACAAGCAAAACAACCATCTAGGCTGCTCACTGACAACTAAATTACATTTCTAATTTAGTTTTAATCATCAGAAGCAATATTAGAAACATAAAGAAAGGATTGTTTTTTCTCTTATGGAAGAACGTGAGGCAACCCAGGAGCACCCGCTCAGCCTAACTGTACCAGCTCCAGCCGCCCACCTTCGGCAGGTGGGAGAGCTCAGGGGCTCCGCAGCCCATCTGCTTCGCAAAGCGCAAGCAGAGGGCCTGGTTTTGATCTCTGGTGGCTGTGAAATCGGGGATATCTCTGCTGAGCAGTCGCCTCGCTGCATAGCTGGTGTGCAAGGAAGTAATACCATTAATATCCTCCAGATCTTTGCATCCAGGTTCATCCATAATGTATGGCACCTGGGTTTGCACTGCACTGTTAAAAACTGAAAAATAACTCTTTCCCAGATGAGAAAATCCTGTGTATCGTTAACAAAACAAAGGAAACGGTTACATTTCCTTAGCTTGAACATATGAAGGGGCACGGAAAACTTTGGGGATTAGGAAGGTGACCCAGCTAAACTAAAGCAAATTGCCTGGCTGCCGTCGCTTAAACAAATAAATAGGTGAGCAGGTCCCCAGCTCATCTCCAAGAAATCAGGAACAAGAAAAAAGAATTCACACCGGCAGCTTTAACCCATAGTTTATTAATGCACTTTTCCCCCCCGGCAGGACACAAAAAGGAAGCTAGCAAGACAGGCGCATTAAAAAATGATGATTCCTCCATCTGAAATTTACAGATATGCAGAAATAAGACCGCTTTGTCTGGGCTGCGACGGGGCCCCGGCACAAGCCCTGCCTCTGGTTAGCGCATCCCGTGCCGCAGGGGAGCACCGCCGGCACCTCGGGGACACCAGCCGTGCGGGGCTTACGGCAGCAGGAGGGTCTGGGAGGGGTGGTGGGGTGCGTGTGGGGGCACTTTAGAGGCTGCTTTGCTTTCCATGAGATATCTTTGGGAATGGAGCCTTTTAGCTGGATTGCAGCTACAGGAGGAAATCACCACGGTCCCCACAGATGACGATGCTTTCGGGGCACAGCAGGAGCAGCAAGCGAGCTCTCCCAGGCTCACTGTGCCCCGGTGCCTGCTCCTCAGCCCCCTGCCCGAGCCGACCCAGCACAGTGGTGAACTTGCCAGCACCACACAGCCACAGGTGCCCCAAGGCTGGCAGCATCCGCTCCTCCAAACAGCTTGGGAAACCCTGGACTGGTACATGCTCAGATACAAAATTTTATATGCGTGTTTTATGACACTGAAAGTGAGCTTCTTAATGAACTGCTCACAGCTCCGAACTCGGGGAGGAAGAGCATTTCCAATGCCCAGTGTTATTTACCCCAAATTATGAAATGCTTTGTGTCAAACGCTGCGGGCAGTAAGGCCTATGGAGCACACGTAACGCACAGGGTGAAATCCATTAGCGAGGCACAACGAGTTAGGTTAAGCCGTCGCCAAGGGTGCAGTGATATTTGTTAAATGCCAGTCGAATCAGGGCAAAAGACTTTGCAGCCAGGAGCCGCCACGCTGGGAAGTGACTGCTGCTCAGGTCAGCAGCGCCCGTTCTCTTCGGCGGTGAGAGCTGCGCCAGCGCCCGAGGGGCGAGGGAGAAGGCGTCTGGGTTGTGGCCAAGCCTGAGCAGAGTGGCTCTGAGGAGCACTCGTGGTTTATGTTGTGGTAGCAAAGTAGGAATATGGTGCAATATAAGGTTAAGCCCTGACACGATCTCATACCCAAGCTAGTCCTGGACCACCTAGCATGCCGGTGAGAAAGTTCTCAGAATTATTACCATTAAAAAAAATGCACTGAACTTCAAAGGGCAATCAAGCCACAGCCACAGTGCCGGTGATGGTAAGAGCCCGCTGCATGCCCAGTAAGTCAAAGTGTAACCAGCTTCATTTTCACTTTCTTCCAGTTATTCCCAGAACCTGTGAGGGGGCTGGCATAGCCCCAGCCTGGCAGCAAAGTGCGGCAGCAGCAAGCAAACGTGTGAGCAGTGGGAGCCTCGCCTGGAGAAAAGCACTGCAGAAGCTCATCCAGCTTCAGAACTCCACTGGACCCCTGAAAAAAGAAGGCATGAGGAACGTGCCCCGTGAGTGCCAGCCTTGTGAGTGCCAGCTCCTGAGCAGCAGCCACCCCCAGCCCGCACCCCTCCCTGGTGTCCAGCAGCAGCAAACCTCTGGGTGCTGTGGGAAGCCCAGCAGCACGGCTCCTCCAGCGAGCCGCAGCGGGGCTGCCAGCCGTGTGTGGCCAGCTCCTGCCCTCAGCACCACTTGGGGCTTACAACCCCCAGGGCTGCAGGGCTTCCCAGTCTGTAAAGAGAGGCCCTCCTCGCCTGCCCCGCTGCTGGTTGCGAAGGGAGCAGCAGGAGGAGCGCTGCATTAGAGCGGCGCCAGCGAGATCTCAGCGCAGGAGAAGCCCGGCGGGACCCCAGCCCTTTGTTCTGCTCAAAGACAGCCCGGGCTCAGGCACCGCGTCGAGCTGGAGGCACGTGAGGAATGCGCCAGGGCAAGAACTGACAAAGCTCTGCTTGCCTCGAAGAAGTCACACAGCAGAAAGGTAGTTTCCTTAACGTGGCAGTGATTGAAAGCTTTCTCCAGCACAGCAGCAGACGATCTGCAGCAGAACAACATGCGGGAGCTCCGTGGCACAGCATCACAATCCCTGGCCTCTCTTCCCCACGGGACGCGGCTTCTCCAGCACGGTACCTCCAGCCTCACCGACCCGTAACCACGGCGCTTTCCAGCACATACCCCACGTACAGCTCGAGGTGGTTGCCCATCGACAAATAGAGCCCCGCGTTTCTTCTTGAAGGGTGTAATTATCTAGGGTCTGGCTCTAAAGGCGCGGCAAAGGAGATTTATTTCCCATTAGCCATCAAAAGCGGGGTCGTGCCGATACTTGTAGAAATACTCAAACAGAAACAAAACCGGGGAAGTTTGCGGCACAGCAGTTTGCTCTTCACCATGGCTCGCAATTTATGCCAGCAGTCTATTACTTAAACGTATTTTCATTAGGTGAATGCAACAGAGCTGCTGCTTTTGAGTTACAAAGAAAGGCTGACAAACAGTGCTAAGGAGGAATTAAGAATTACACAGCTAAATTGTGTATTATCATGTAAATGGCAAGGGAACGTCACATGGGGTTCTGAGCATTGTTCGGAGAGATAAATGCACTGAACTATAAATACGAGTTCAATAGAGAGCCCTGTCAGTTAAGCACTTGAATGAAGCAAGTCTTGGAGGCTGCTGTAGCATTTTAAGATAAACACATATGCACAGGTTGCAACATCTAATACAGCTAACTAGCGGGTAAGTTAAAGCTGTTTGTAAAACCCTTGTCCTACTTGAACAAGCAAACCAACCAACCCACAACACACACACACACAAAAGGAAAACACAGTAACGGCCAAAGAAACTCGTCTCGGTGTGAAGTTTAATCTAAATAAATGAATATTAACAGCCCAGGGACCCCCACCAGCACGGATGAAGGCGCCGCTCTCGCTGAGGTCCGGGGGGTTCGGTGCTCACCGCAGGAAGGCAGCAGCCACCGCCTCGCACCCCCCCGGCACGCTGCTGCCTCGGCACCAGGGGTTACGCTGCCGCTCCGTTACAGCGGGATGGGCACCGGCATCTGGGGCGCAAAGAGGATTAGCTTGTCCTTTGTCCCTATTCCGGCTGCGTTGTGAGCCGTACAATTGCCTCTTCTGTGGATGCTGGCACATGATAAAAAAAACGCAACAAGAGATGCAGATGCTTTGTTTTGTCCACCCGCTGGTGCTGCTTTGCTGTACCTCAAACAAAACTTTTGTAGAAAAAAAAAAAAACCACCACACACCTCTTTTAGCAAGACTGAAAAGCTTTCCTATTCTTCAGTTTGGCTTCAGCCCCAGCTGCAAAGATAGGTGAAATGGAAACAGAGGGCAGAGAATCAGTGCAATCACCTCCCAGAAGTACCTGGCAGCTCCAGGGAAGCTTTGAGTACCTGCTGTTGGTCCAGTGACGCTTCAAGTGAGCATGTTACAAGGCTGGGACACAGACTGGGCACCCAAAGGGGCTGCCAGCCCCTAAGCTCGTAACACTTAAGTCGGTTTACTGAAACCAACCGGTGCTAGCAAAAGCAGATCTTTTCAGGCTTGGAAAAAAAAAAAAAAAAAAAAAACAGCAACCAAATCCCACGAACAAAAACCACCACGCAAGTCTGTTTAGCTGAAGCTCGGTGCAGGAAGCAGCTGGGAGGCAGCGGGCCGTGTCACTCACCAGGGCTGGCGGAGGTGCGCGCTTCCCTTTCCAGGCTCGGGCACATAGTCGGGACAAAGGAGGCAAAACAGCGGGCACGCTTTACTGAACCATCAGTTTCTTTAGTATGTTACAGAAAGGCTTATGAACATTTATAATGTACATAAAAGGCAGACTTTGTAAAACAAAAAGGTCCTTTTTATAAAAAAATTAAAAAGTCAAAGTAAAGTGCATGGGACAGTTTCGTTCTCCGCTTTCACTATCACGTCAAAGTCTTGGCACACAGCGATGCGTCCGCAGCCCGGGAGATCGATCCTCTTCCGTCCCCCACGCGCCGGGTACGTTACGGGTCAAATCAATGGATGGCGACAATCACGAACACACACCGGGGATCCGAGCAGCCGAACCAGGAGCGCCCACGACACAGACTAACAGCTACCGGGACGGGGGCTTTCTACACGCTTCCTTCTCGGCGGCGACATCCAGCAACCGCCCCAGGGGGGTCCCTGGCACCTCCGCCAGCACCCGGCTTCGGGCAGCCCGGGGCGGGGGTCAGAGCGCGGCGGCCTGCGCGCGGCAGTGGGCGATGTGGCGGTGCACGAAGTCGACGCGGGCCTGCAGCAGCTCGGCCTGGCGCTCCGAGAGGAAGCCGAGGTGGGCCCACAGGGGCTCCCGGGCCCGGTAGCGGCGGCGCAGCTCGGCGGCGGCGCTGCGGCGGCGGTGCAGCTCGGCCACCCGCCTGGCCGTGCCCTCGCGGAAGACGCAGACGGAGCGCAGCAGCGGCTCGTGGTAGGGGTCCCAGACGGCGAGCAGGCGGTAGCCGTGCACCAGCCCGGCCTCGTTGTCCATGAAGACCAGCCCGCCGTCGGGGCCGCGCAGCAGGTTGCTGGTGGCGCGCCGCATGACGCGCGGGTCCCACTGCAGGCTGAAGAGGTTGCTGGCCAGCCGGTCGAAGTTGGCCGTCAGGTAGTCGAAGAGGATCAGGTCGCTCCACTGCACCAGCTCCACCAGCTGCGCCGCGGGCAGCCCGCCCAGCTCCGCCGCCGACAGCGCCCGCGGCCGCCGCCCGCCGCCCGCCTCGGCGCCCCAGGGCGCGGGGGCCACCACGGCCGTCAGGTTGTCCACCCAGCGCGTCAGGCTCACCACGGCGCCCTCGGCCCACAGCGAGCCGCGCAGCTCCTCCCGCACCGGCTCCCACTGCCGCCCGCGGGGCTCCACCAGCGCCAGCGCCATGGGCGGCAGGCGCTGCTGCATGCCCAGCACGCCGGCCAGGTGGTAGGACAGCGCCTCGCCCTGGATCTGCTCCGGGCTCACGCCGTAGCGCACGCAGGCCCGGCTCCCGTCCGACAGCCGCGCCAGCCGGTTCGAGCTGCGCCCGCAGCCGCCGCGCTCCAGCGACGACACCCGGGCGGCGCGGGCTGCCGCCGGCCACGCCGCCGCCTCCTCGGCCGCGAAGCCCGGCGGCACCCGCGCCTCCAGCTCCCGGCTCCAGAAGATGCCCCGCCGCACCGGCGCCGCCCGCCCGGCCGCCTCCTCCTCCTCCTCCCGGCCCACGGCCAGCAGCGCCCGGAAAGTTTTCTGCCCGCCGCGCCGGGGCTCGTCCCGCTCCGGCCCGGGCGCCGGCGGGGGCAGCGCGCAGAGCCCCAGCAGCGCGCCCAGCGCCAGCAGCCCCAGCGCGGCGCGGCCGCCCCG